>CM075479.1:24900000-25320000 GCA_037950665.1 Hypophthalmichthys nobilis
GTATGGTGGCGTAATATGCATTCCTTCTCTCAGTATTATGCGTGAAAGGTTTTCCACTGAATGCATGGCCGGTTGGTTGGTATGGTCCTGGACTGGCTGATGCCATGTGTTTACTAGGGTAGGCCCTAATAAGGCCTCCTTTTAGTTTACATGTTGGCACAGTTTGCGTTTATATGGACAAACGGGCTGAACGCCACGTGTTGCTGAACTTGGAGGCCCCGTAAGGCCTCCTTTTTAGCTGACATGCTGGCAGGATGCTTGTGAATCTAATCCAATACGAGCTGAAGCCACGTGTCATTGAATCGGTAGGCCCCTTCAGGCCTCCTTTTTAGTTCACATGTTGGCACAGTTTGTGTTTTTATTCTGCAAACAGGCTGAACGCCGCTTGTTGTTGAAATGGTAGGCCCCTCAAGGCCTCCTTTTTAGCTGACTTGCTGGCAGGATGCCTGGGAAGCCATACCACCATTGGCCACGCCCCATCGCTGACGGATAGGCCCTAAACAGGCCTGTTCACGATGTATGGCAGCGTTTTATGTATTCCCTCTTTGGAAAAATCTCTGAATACATGGCCTACTGGTTGGTATGGTTATGATAGCCACTTGCTGATGCCATGTGTTTACTAAGGTAGGCCTACTTTGGCCTCCAGTGTAGCATGTGGAGTTCAGTTATGTACTTCTCTCGCTGTGAGAGTAATAGGGTGCTTTTACCGAGTACTTTTGAGTGGCTAGCCCCTCAGGGTGAATGTTGTGGTGAAACCTTACTGAGGTTTGGTTTAAACTACATCTGCCTCCCTGAGTCTGATTCCTACTCTAGTTGAGCTTAATAGCCACCTAGCGCCTAGGGTGGATCTATTGTGCTCCTAGAAATGGCCACTAGACTTACACCGTATGTCTTAGAGGTTGTTAGGCCTTATGGGCCGCCTTTTTGAACATACTGATGTATGTTTGTGTATATTTCTCTTTGAGAATTATCTATATACATTCCTGGTTGGCCAGAGGCCCAGGTGATAAATCTAACCTCCTATGGTTCGGTTATTTATCGGTCTTGGTGCCTAAAACACTGCCACGAGCTGATGCCACGTGTCTGTTAAGGTTATAGGCCCATCCAGGCCTTCCTTAATACGTGTTGGCGTATGCTGTACTCCTCTTGCTTTAAAGAGTAAAAAGGTGCTTTTACTGAGTACACTGCTCGTTGGACTGCTCGTTGGATTGTCATGCGGGCACTTTTGCAGCCTCTTTTGCTGCCATTGAAGTTGTCTGTCTGCCCCAGCAAGACAGGTGTTCAGGGTGGCCCCTCCAGGCCACTTTCTGAATATACTTCTGTTTCACATATAGCTACTATCATGCTGTAGGCCCCTCTTCAGCCTCCATGATTGTGTGCCCATTGCATGGTCTACCTGTTAGGTGAGCTTTGTACTTCCCTATTAGGGTTATGTTTGTAATAGTGCTTAGCTCCCTAAGCTGATCATGGTGGTAGGCCTTAATCAGGCCTCCTCCTAAGATTCAGCCCTAGGCTGGTTTGTGCTCCCCTGTATAAACAGGCGTTTAGCGCACAGCCTCCTCAGTGAGTTAATTAAGCGCTGAGTAGATCCTAGGTTGAGCGGATTATACTCCCCTCAATACGAGGGTTCATAGTACTCAGCTGAGTTCTGCTCTCCAGGATGCCCGTCTCTACGCATGGGTCTGAGTTGCTCCTGCCTTTCTGCAGTCACTCTTACCTGCTCTCTTCTATGAAGAATGCGTTATGGAGATTCTGTACTCAGAACTCAGACAAGGTTGGCCAAGACTAAGTTTGTCCTATAACAGACCAGGTCGGCCTCCCTGGTGGCATTGAGGGTGACTTTGTTCCCCTCTAGTGACTGGCCGGGGTTCCTTTCGGTTCTCTGGTCACATTCCCTTAAAGGGACCACTTTCTCTTCGGAAAAGTTTTTTTTGTGTGATCCGAGGGTGAGTTGCTATCTGGCGTTTCATTCGAAACTGCTTGACGTTTGTCTAGCCATCTTTTGGCATGCACTCTCATTAAGCATGGCGGCGTGGGTATATCGTTCCCCAATGCGTGATTGAACGCAGAGTTGAAGTTCCCTTCGAAAGGGAACGTCTCAGGTTACGTATGTAACCATAGTTCCCTGAAAACAGAAAACGAGACTCTGCATTGCCCTGCCATGCTTCGGGGCTGCCTGCTGAACAGTCCCTCAAGACGAAAAGATACTAACTGGTTCTCTAGGCGCTCCGTATATACTTCCGGGTCACGCTATGATGTCATAGGCTGTCACCGGCCAATATGATTGGAGTTTTTTTTGATACTTGGCTTTCAGACATCAGCTCACGTGTGATGTTGCCCAATGCGTGATTGAACGCAGAGTCTCGTTCCCTGTTCTCAGGGAACTATGGTTACATACGTAACCTGAGACGATTTCTATAAGTACTTGCACTTTTACTTGAGTAGCCTACATTTTTTGGATACTCTACCCACCTCTGATTCTGAAGCATCAACAAAATGAAATGCATCGAAAGGAGCGGAAAAAAATGCTTTCTTTTTTGATAAACTGACAAGCAATACGGGTATTTAATATAAAAACAATATTTTATGTAATTTCTGCTGTCTGATTTCATCTTTAAAGATATATTTTGTCTTGTCATGTATGAGGAGTCTGTTTATACTATTGAACAAGAAACTTTTGGCATTATCCTAAAGCTTTATGTGACCATTACGGTGACAGACATGATCATGATTGAATTGTGAATCAATGCAATGAAGTCAAAAAATTGGCTAACTGACTGAGTTGAACATGCTAAATATTGAAAAATGCAATTAATTACAACATTCAGTGATTTGTACATTGATTCTGATGAAGATCATGAAGCTGGTGAGCAAGGGAACCTCGATGATATCAATCTTCCACCTCCACCACCTGTGGAAGAAGAGACATCTTGAGAAATAATCCCCCAGTTAAGTTAGATTTTCCATGCTTTGGAGATGGACAAGATGAAGATCCCATTGTCTTCATCGAACGCTGCGAGGAATATTTTGCTGTACGCCCACTGAGTGACTGTGAGATGGTAGCTGCCCTTACATCAGTGTTAAAGGGAACTGCCAAGGACTGGTGGCAAGCAGAGAAAAGAAATGTGCATGGATGGAGACAATTTAAGGAGATCTTTCTACACTCATTCCTTAGTGAGGACTATAAGGATGTGGCATCACGGAAGCTGTTGGAGAGAAAGCAAGGAGCAAGAGAAGGCATAAGAGACTTTGCTTTTCACTGCCGTGCACTATGTCTACGATGGATGTGGGAGATTTCAGAAAAAGATATAGTCCAAGCCATTCTTCGAAATTGTAATCCCAGACTAGCAAGTTTGTTACGAGGTACAGTTGGCAGTGTAAGTGAGCTTGTGAGAATAGGCACACAAATTGAGCGAGATTTCGATGAAGTCATCCTTGGTATGGATTTTTTGGTGAAAGTGGGGGTTGTGCTTGATTTAAAAAAAGCACAGTACAGACTTTCAGCTACTGATAACCAGACCGATTGTGTGTTTCCATTCCTGAGGCAAGACTCTACATCCTCCATCCATTTCTATCTGGCTGTTCCAACTGTCTCAGCTTCAGAATCAGTTCTACATTCCATTCAACAGGTGGCGCAGAAAGCACAAACTACTCAACCATTTAGGAAGGAGTTGGAAAGCCTTTTACTCAACTGGCCCAATGTATGTTCACAAGGCATTGGACATACTAAGGAGGAAAAACACCGCATCATAACTAACGATGAGGTACCAGTTAGAAAGAAGGCATACAGACTGTCCATAGACAAACAACAATTTGTAGATGCAGAAATACAGGAACTCTTGTACAAGAACATTATACAGCCATCAGTTTCACCGTGGGCATCTCTAGTTGTAGTTGTACCAAAAAAGGATGGAAGCTTAAGACTCTGTGTTGACTGTCGTAACCTTAATGCTAAGACTCACCTGGATGCATACCCTATGCCTCAGATTTAAGAAATCTTGGAGTCTCTGCATGGAGCTGCAATATTCACTACACTGGACCTTAAGACTGGATATTGGCAGACAGAAATGGAGGCTGACAGTGTTCAAAAAACACTGAAGTCCCAATCAGATCAAGACCCTTTGCGTGTGCACTACGTTCTGGAGAATGGACTATTGTTTCATTGTATGCTAGACAAACAGACTTCAATTAATCATCCCCTCAAGTTTGCAAAAAGAGTTCCTATGTTATGCTCATGACAATCCTCTTGGCAGACATCTTGAAAGGCTAAAAAACCCTCCTCAGACTCCTAGAAGTGGCTTATTGGCCAAATATAAGATCTGATGTCTGGAAACATTGTAAGGAATGTCTGACATGTCAGAAATACAAACCTTCACTTTCTAAACTATCTGGTCATTTACAGTCAACTCAAGTCATCGAACCTGGATTTATGTTGGGGGTAGACCTTATGGGTCCCTTTCCCAAGAGCACTAAGCAGAATGAACATCTGCTAGTCATTGTTGACTATTGCTCAAAGTGAGTGGAGCTGTTTCCATTAAGACAGGCTAAAGCACCTCAAATCGCTAGAATTCTAGTGGAAGACATGTTTAGATGGGGGACTCCCGCCTATCTGGTATCGGATCGAGGGGCTCAGTTCACTTCCAATCTACTCAGTCTTGTATGCAAGCAGTGGGGAGTAGTACAGAAACTCACAACTGCCTATCATCCACAGACTAATCTGACTGAACGCATCAACCATACATTAAAAACCATGATGGCATCCTATGTAGCTGAGCAACATCGATAATGGGACCGATGGCTGGCTGAGTTCAGATTTGCCATTAATACAGCTTGGCAAGAAAGCACTGGTTTCATTCCAGCTGAGATCGCTCTGGGTAGAAAGCTTAAAGGGCCTTTGGAGACCACCATGACCTTATCCGTCTCGTCAAAGAGAATGTGGAATGTGCCCAGGCTAAACAGCAACAATACTACAATTGTAACCACAAGCAAACCCATTATCAGGTGGGAGATGTGGTCCAATGTCCAGAGCAGACAAAGGTTTCATGGCTAAATTGTCTAGTAAGTGGAAGGGACAAGCCCAAATTACTAAGTGTTTAGGGCCTGTCAATTGCACTGTATCTTTGGTCGACAATCCCACGAATGTAGATACTTGCCATGTTCAAAATCTTAAGCCTTGTCATGGTTTTGCCAAGTCTTCCAGTGAAAGCGGGGATGTGTAACAGTTTAAGAAACTGTTATCATGGTTTTCCTGTAGTTCTTCTTCCTCACCATGAAGGGGGCGCTAGTGAGTTATATGTTAGGAATAATTTCTGTTTAGTCAGAGAAGGAGTCAGTCCGCTATGGAGAGGTAGGAATGGCCTACCTGATTTTGACTCACAATTCACTCTTATTGATCAAGTTTATCACCCAGTATATCACCTTTTTTTGTATAATGTATTTGCTGTGGATGTTTTCTAATAGCATATATTGTCTATTGTAAAGGGGCTTTATGGTATGTGACTACCGTTAAGTGGGTTAGCATGGTAAGCTAGTCCCGCATGGTTCAGCCTGCTCGAATGGCAGCATGGGGCCTTTAGTGGTTCAACTCATGCTGGATCAACGCTGTGATATTGAAGTGCAGTAAATGCTTCAACCTGTGTGAATACCTGTTTATGGACAACGTTTCACAAGGATTGCATACATATTTTTTTTTGTCTTTGGGGACTCAACAGGAACTGTGGTTTATACTTTTTTGTGATTTGTCAAGACCTTCATCGTTTGGATTTCTGTCTTGCTTTCTGCCTGCGGGATTCGGACATTGACTGTATGGACTTCTCACCAACTTCTTCCAGATAAGAATTGTTGTTTCTCTATTGTTCACATGTGTTTATATTTGGTGGTATTTATTGCACCTCTATTTTGTGAGACATTCAAGTATTAATTCTCATGAATATATCTCTTTGCATATTTTTGAACTGCTTTGTGGGTTGTTTATTTTACACATATAGTAAAGCAGGAAGCCATTTTATGAAGGCTAATATGAACAAACAGCGAGTCCTCCCTAGTACAGATGTGTAGCCAAAGCTTTTGCATGACAGAGCGGCGATTATATGCACTTATTAGCAGTTCTAAACTCAATAATTTTTAAAGAGATCGTTCACCATTAAATTAAAATGTTTGTCATTATTTACTCACCCTGGTGTTGTTCTACTGCTGTATGCCCTTCTTTCTTTTTTGGATCACAAAAGAAGAATTAAAAAAAAAATAACAATGTCCCACTCACGTTCATCCATAATGACAGTAATTTTGTGTCTTTTTAAAAAAGACACAAAAGTATCACAGAATGATCCCACGCGACACGTGCAGTACATTCCAAGTTTTCGGGGGTATTTGATAAAAAAAAACAAACCTAAATTTTTTTGGGGGTGAAAAATCGAAATTTAATTTTTTATTTTGATGAAAATCCTGACCTTGGCTGTTGGTCTTCTGTGCTCGACTGTGTGTTTTCATTTAAGGGTGAACTTTCTCTTGAATGCTTTTGCAGTGTAATGGTGGAAAAGGCCAATTCACACTGCACTGACAGACGCAGACCAACGGCGACAGTCATCAAATTATAGCACGTCAAAAGCAAAAGCATTCAAGAGAAAGTTCACCCTAAAATGAAAATTAAGTCATTATTTACTCACCCTGGTGTTGTTCTAATACTGTATACCCTTCTTTCTTTTTCAGACCACAAAAGGAGAATTTTCAAAAATGTCTCTCTCTTATTTATTTATTTATTTATTTATTTATTTATTTAGACACCTACATTTCATTCATTACTTCAGTTTACTCAAAATTATGTCAGATAACACTTAAGCAAAACATGGTCATGTCAAAGCGTCTGAATATTTTTTTGGATTTTGGTTTATATAAATTTTACTGGTAGTCCACTGTATGAAGAATTTTTGGGTATAATGTCACAGTTTACTTTATTTTGCTATCCTCACTTACATAAATGAACTACAGTGTCCTGCACCCACTAGTAAAAATATATATAAAACTTCTCAATACATTTTGATTTGACTGTGTATATATATATATATATATATATATCTATATATATCTATATATCTTTTTTTTTTTTTTTTAATATATATTACATTTTTAAATTGTGGCAAATGTATTCATGATGAGATACATTTCCATAGAATTGTTTAAATGTTATTAGGCACTGTGCATATACCCAAACATTCTTAAACAGTTTTGCATTTACTACACCCTGAGAGGTGTTTAAAAAATGTCATGTGAATAAAACACACATTCAGTTCTTACCCATTTTTGAGCTGTTAATGCACTGGGATAAGCCGAGTCTTGATCTTCGTATGTCTTCTCAGTCTTGCTGACAGATTGTTCGTACCAGACAGCAAACCCTACACTACAGTGATTTGCTTTACTGATAGTGGCCTTCAGCAGGCTTGATGAAATGATTACAGATGTATGACATCACTTTCGGTAATGGGCATATATATACAGTCTTTCCTGCACAGAATGTTCCTGTAGCTCATGGTGCTAGAATTCAATTTAATTGTATGAACTGATAAAAATGTATATCCCTTAAATGTTTTGGATAACAGTGCCAATGTGAACTGGATCGCAATTATGTTTCACTGATTAAACTGAAGTGACAAAAATAGTAGGTTATGTTTGGTCTGAAATAAAAATGAAACATTAATGACTAGAAACACACAAAGACAAGGGTGCATGTTCATTGTTTATCAAGATATTTCATTAGCAATGAAAGATATTTCATTAGCAAGAATTGCTGAAATGTGCCATCATTCTAAGAACCACAGGTGGATATACTATGCAAAAACTGCAACAATTCATCTAATTCAGATAATAATTTGATCTGATTGGTTTTTAAACCATTATTAATTAAAATGAACTTTCGCGAGGAGGTGAATGTGTCTGTTGCCTAATCATCACCACATGCACTTAGGCGCCTATTGCCAAAAAAAACAGACATTTGAAGCAGTTTTACTCACCACCTGCGGTTCCAACTCATGACCAGGATCAGTTTCGCTGTGACTGCTCCATCTTTCAGTTTCAAATGATCTGTAAATCCAGCGTAGAACTGGGCCTTGTTTATAAAACCATAAGCACCGATCCTGAGGGCTCGAGCAGCCACGGAAAAACACGAGACATTCTCCATTCATTTTAACCAATAAAAAAGTGATTGTAACTATCAGTTTCTATGGTTATTTTATTAACAAATATCGAGAGCGCATCAATGTAATGCGTGAGAACAGATCTCTCAGCTCCAACACTGGGTTCTTTGGGAAGCAAGGTTATCTTTCCCTCACAACCAAAAACACACTTCTTTGGTGACATTGTTGATTTCGTGCAGTCCTATGACCTGTGCAGCGCTGCCGACGACTTCCGTAAACCCGAATGCGCGTTGATAGGCGTGCTTTGCTCTCTCTCTCTGGTCGACGTGTGCGTGCGCGCCCGTACAAGGAATTCCGCCCCCGTTGACGTCACTCAGGCCGATACTCGAGAGAAAAAAAAAAAAAAAAAAAAAACGAAACCTGTGACAATTTGGAAGAGAATTTTTGGAACAGAAATACTCCGTCATACGTCCAACTCATGTTTTGAAACTTTGGCCATGTTTAGCATGAGAATCCAACTCTTTAACAGTGTTAATAAGTCAGAATACTTGAAATAGCATTATACCCCCCCTTTAATTTTTCTTGTTGTCTGGACAATCTATAAAAGTGTGGTTATGTCCACACACACACACACACACAAATAATTTGAAATAACTAAATCACCAAATTATTTTTACTGTGTAGTCATTAATAATTAATAAATGTTGCCTTTAATTTTTTATGTTAAAAATATTTTATCTTTTTTTTTTTTTTTTTTCCTCATGGGATTTATTTAAACAATGTTGTAACGCAAAGGCAAACATATCAATACATTTCAGTTCATTATAGGTAAAACAAACATTAGTTCAGAATGATGGGCCTATTGATTGTTTGTGTTCTTGAGAAACCCATGAAAATGAAATACAAATACCATAATCGTACAGGCAAGGGGAAAGGAGTAGAGGATCTCAATTGCAGCAGATTTAGTTTATTTACAAAAAAAAAAAAATCAATCCAGAATCACAATGATAGCTTCACAAACCTAAAGATAAAACAGGATTTAAAAAAAAAAAAAAAAAAATCAATCCAGAATCACAATGATAGCTTCACAAACCTAAAGATAAAACAGGATTTAAAAAAAAAAAAAAAAAAAAAAAAATTGTGATACACAGATGAATTGTTCACCACAAGACTAGTAATGTGCACTAAAAAAGTAAATAGGGTCAATTTTAATTTCATACCGACTTAGGATACATGGTTTAATGAGGAAGCAAACAAGACTCAGGTGACCACAATCAATTAACCAATAAGTAACCATATGCCAACTAACAACAACAACAAGGGGAACAGAAACTAAACACAGGAAGGAAACGGAACCCAAGGAAAAACAACATAGAGTCCGCACATAGAACATAACGGTTACAAATAGGCCTACACAATACAATTACCAATTTCTGGTTGTTATTAAGGCATGCATTTATACATTTATACATAACTATTTATACATTTATAGCACAGTAAATCTATAATTATTTTTTTGTTGTTATTGGCACATCAGCTTCCATCATTCATCCTCACAAAAAACAAAACAAAAAAATAGAGTATTTAGTCCACACAGCTTCTTTATACGTTAAATTACATTACATTTTCCTTTTTTGTAAATGCAATTTAATAAATGTAAATATTGGATTCTGTGAATGTTTCATTTAACCCCCAAGTGTCGAAGATAGGGTCATTTCTATTCCTGTTCCGCTCTGCGAATGAGATTTGTGATTGGATTGGGAATGTTGTGAGAGGAGAGCCAGGTGTTCCTCTGCGAATGCACTCTCGAACACCATCACTAAAGACTGCTTGAGCTTTTTCTGAAAATCTTCACACATGAATACATACAAGAAGGGATTCAGGCAGCTGTTCAAGTAGGCAAGACTGATTATGAAGAGCCCTATCTCGTTGAAAACATTCTTGAAGCTGGTCAACTCATTTTCATGCAACCACACTTCAAGGAATTTGTGAACATAAAAGGGAAGCCAGCAGAAGAAGGCCAGGATTACAGCCATGATAATAGGGAAGGGTTTTAGTTTATTGCTTTTCCTGACGCACTTAACTTGTACTCCGATCACCACATACGAAACGGAGATTATGACGAACGAAGAGGAGAAAACCCACCACAAAAAGGTATACAACCAGCCTCTTGTGTTTCTTCCTGAATGTCATTTATGCACCATGTTTGTTGTGACGAAATGGAAAGCGTTTTCCGGGAGATGACTAAAGGCAGGCTGCAAGCGACTGACGCTAACCAAATAAGCAGGCAAATTATCCTTGCTTTCTGGACTGTTCATTTGGTCCTGACCACACCACCACCCATTTGGACAGGCAGCGGTCCAAACTGATCGCTGTCAGCAGGAAGGTGCTGGCAAACATATTCAACACGGTCACCAGGCTGCTCAAGAAGCACATAAAGTCACCAAAAGGCCATTCAAACTCACGGTATTCATAAATTATATTGAAGATCAGGAAGAATGAAAATAGGAAGTCTGCATCTACATCTGCATTGCTGGTTGATGCCGTCATTGGATTGGGCTAGAGTTTTATCTGAAGTAAAAAGAAAAAAACAATGGCTAGAAACACAAAAGTTTACAAGTATACAGGTTCATTGTTTATCTAGCCTATTTCATTAGAAATGCAGAGAATTGCAACTGAATATTTCAAAATGTTGTTCATTGAAACTGCTATATAATTTTGGTAAGAACAGCTGTAGGCCAACTTACTCATATTGACAATTTTTGTTGAAGAGGCTGAAAAAAATATACACAAAAAATGTTAACCAATATTTTTATCCAAACTCTATATGTAAAAGAGCATTTTTCAACATTTGAAGCTGAATTGAAATAATTTTCAACATACATAGGGTGCTTCAGGTGATGTTTAAGGACTGTTGAAGGAACAAATTATTATAGTCCACTTAATTCATCTGGAAAGTGTTACAGTAGCTGTGTAGCTGCAGCAGGGATGAGGCGAAATACGGACTTCTAACATAAACAGGGTCTTTATTAAACTAGGAACAGAACAGCGACACAAGACTTAACACCAGATGACATCAATATAACATTAAGAACGGACAGGGAGTGCAAGGAGTGAGTCCAACTTAAAGGGAGTGCTAATGACGAGGAACAGGTGCCGCTTCATCCAGGGAGAAGCGGGAAGCTGATGAGGGAAGTGCAAACAGGTGTGAAGCAAGGAGGATTCTGGGAAATGGAGTCCGGGAAGGCGTGACTGTGACAGAAAGCATCAAGGAAGTAAATGCGAGAAAACTAAAGCTAAAAAATGTTTAAGAAACCAAAAAAATACTAAGCGTAAATGAATAAAAACATAATGCAGAAACTGTAAAACATGCTAAACATTTAAACTAAAAAAAGAGCCTTAAGTGAAAAGGTTAATAATCTTTCCAGTTCTTTCTGAAAATAGTAAGTAATGCGAGTTGATTGGAAACCGGTCAGTACATGTCTAACACTCAGTTAAATATCCTTGTAAGGGTAAAAGAGGAGGGGACGCTATTTTTGCTTATCATATTCACTGGAAACTTAGAAATTGTGATTGCATATTCAATTGCATAATACTTTCTGAAGTTTGTCGAAACCAAGGTCACTCTGTAATGAAATAGTCTAGTCCTGTCACGGCTCATTAGTGGGACAATCAGACTTTTGGCTCATTCTTAAGAAATAAACCATTTTTATGCCATGGGTCTCCGTGAATTACTAGGGATATAATTCTATTTAATATATCTTATCTTACATTTCAAGTTTGATGTTTATTGACCTGTATTTTTTATTAAACTATTTAAGAGATATAAAATGTCTCCTTGAGCAATCAATTGTAAGATAGCATTTATTTTGTTGTCTGGTTTCTATTTTCTTTCAACACCTGCTTTACTAGCATTCGCCATAAGAGGAATTGTATTTGGGTAATGCAATGTGTTGTTGATTTTACTACAGAAAAAAAAAAACGTTAGACTTGATGATTTATAGTGCTTATGGTTCAGGGTTGATAAACACTGCTCTTGCACAAGGAACTCAGGTTTGTCCATTCAGTGTATAACTCATGGAAAATAATTAGCTTTGATCATGTGGTGATGGATGGATAGATGGATTTATGCTTTATTTTATTTATTCTTCATATTACAATAATAGAGCCCATATCATATAGCCAGTGTTGGAGCTGCAAAACATAATTAGTTGCCATAGTAAAATCATGGTAGGTTTAACACTGTGACTTTTGTGTTCTGCCTAAAAATAAAAGTAAAAGTAAACAGAATTTAGCATAAAAATGTTCTTTAAAAAAAAAAAAAAAAAAATGAGGAAGATTAGAGACAGAATGTCTTCAGTTTTGGTGAATGAATAAACATTAGCAAAATATATAGTAGTGGTGTTAATATATAAAATGGCTTAATGTCAATAAAAATGAAATGCAGTAAAAAGGTAAAACAAAAAAATATATATGTTGAAAATATTTTTCAATCTTTAAATATTTCCCCAAAGCCGTTTAAACAAATAGTATCAAGCACACATTAAAACATTTGTTTGTTTCCCACAAAAAGCATAAACAATGCAAAACATTATAGCATCCCAGCCACTATAGATGCAACAACACAGTGAGTCAACTAATGGTGTCAGTTTGGGGCGGGACTATCTGTTTGTCCAACCAATGCAAAACAGGGGGTGTGTTCTCCTGTCTGAAAAGTCTTTTTAAAGGCACATAAATTACATCTTTAGATTTTCTTCAGAACAAATATGGCTTTGAACCTCTGCTGATCTCGCATGGGAGCAAAGTGGAGAGCTTGTTAATACGCTATATTGGACCACTTTAGTCTAATACAAGGAATGAATATCTTTAGGACTGATTTTCTTAAAGCTTGTTGTCCTCGTTTGTTGACGAGATGGTTGTGTCGTTCGTCTTGAGACCTTGTGATTCTGTGAGGCCAGAACAAGTGGAAGGGCGAGATGATCGGAAAGTCACATGTTCTTCAGCAAACGCCGTCTCCAGCACCAGCAGCAGAGACTGTTTCAGCTTCTTCTTAAACTCCTCACACATGAACACATAGAGCATGGGGTTCAGACAGCTGTTGAGATGAACCAGGCAGTTTACGAAAGGTCCTATATCATTTAATATGTTTCTAAGGTCAGTCCAGTCATTCTCTTTGGCAATTACAGTACACAGCTGTTGAACATGAAAAGGAAACCAGCATAGGAAAAAGGCCATGATCACAGATATAATGACCCTGAAAGGCTTAAGCTCCTTTCCTCTTTTGAGACGTTTGGCGCGCACTCCGATAGCAATGTATGAAGATGCAATGATCAGGAAGGGGATGAGAAAACCCACCATAAACCTGTATATGACCAGAGACTTGAAGGTTTCTGTATTATAACTGCAGTTTTTATTCATTACCAAACGGTTGATGACAAAGGGAATGCTGCAGAGGATGGATAAAACCCACACGAGTGCACAGATGATCCTGGCTTTGAACAGAGTTCGTTTGTTTTGAGCCCAAACAATCACCCATGTAGACAGGCATCTGTCGAGACTGATAGCAGTCAGCAGAAAGATGCTGGCAAACATGTTTTGCACTGTCACAAAGCTGACAAACTTGCACATGAAGTCACCGAATTGCCAAACCATCTTGTTAAAGGCAGTAACAATGTAGAGGATGATCACTAAGATGAAGATGAAGTCAGCAATCGCCAGGTTGAGAAACCAAATGGAGTTGACGGTCGTCTTCATTTTGTAGCCAGTCACAAATATGACGAGCCCATTTCCAACGATTCCCAGAGCGAAGACGACAAAATATATGAATATACTGAATATTTCAATGCTTGATAAGGGTTCTGTCTGGGTTGTATCATTGGTCGCATTCCCTGCACAAAGAAAAGAGATAGAAAAACTGAATCCATTAGAATGATTCATTCAGAAATTCAACTCATTCAGTTCACAAACTCAACTCACTGACTCAATCTGGTTGCAACAGTTAACAGCTCACTGGAGTTGGAATGGAATGATTCTCAGTTCCACATAAAGCTGTTGTATGTCTTTAAAATAATTTTTTGATAGTTATTACAGCTCTGATTTTTCAGTATGAATCTTATTATTGTTGTTTAAATTGGAACCTTAGTTACCAGTCCATTGTTAATCATGCTCAAAATTAGGCTAAATCATGTTAAATGCATAATCTAATTTTATTTGTCTGAATTATAGAGAATAAATGTTTGCAAATTCAGAGGTTATGATACAAGTAGTTGCTCATTCTTACCATGATGCCACCAGGGGGCATCATGTCCTGTTCTCTATTTTATGTATAAAATGCATGATGTATGTTTTACTGAGTATTTTAACATAAAATTATGCTTTTACTTAAAGTGTAAGAATAAACAAGAATACTTTAACCCAACACAGCATTTTTTTTTTTTTTTTGCTGCCTACAGCTTAAATTATGTCTGGTAGGTTTAAAGACTTTGTCAGCAAAATGTGTTGCACAATTCACATGCAACATTAAGACCACAAAACTGAACGCTGACAAAGTTGCAACTCAAAAATATTATTTTCCTGACTCAACTCAATAATGTTTTCAGCTAGTTTTGCATTTAAGTAAATACATTTTGCATTAAGCAGTAACAGTTGCAAATGATGCAGTATGACCACAGCTTTTTTAACCACTATTGACTTACATGACACGTATTTCACATGTGACTGAAGTCTCAAAAACTCTAGCCAGAGTTGCAAAATATATTTTTATATTTTGTTTATTTTATCTTATAATAGTGGTTTACATTGAAAAACAACAGCAGGTGTGGTTATGTCCACACACACACAAACAAAATAAACATAAAAAGTTTGAAATAACTAAATTATTTTTACTGTACTGTAGTCATTAATATTTAATAAATATTGCCTTTAATTTTTTTATGTTAAAAATAGTTTATTGATTTTTCCCATGGGATTTATTCAAACAATGTTGTAAAACAAAGGCAAACATATCATACATTTCAGTTCATTATAGGTAAAACATTAGTTCAGAATTATGGGCCTATTGATTGTCTGGGTTCTTGAGAAACTAGGGCTACCCCCTAATAGTCGACTAACCGTTAGTCGATTAGACGAGGCTTGGTCGACCAAGATTTTATTAGTTGGTTAGTCGCAGAAAAAAAAAATCTACACAGGAAGTGGTGAAGTCACGCAGTCTATGAGGGACAGATTGTTAACGGCAGGAAATCCAAACATTTGCATATCTTTCATCATTCATCTACCTCAAATATGGCTTATCACTTGAAAATGATAAGTAGTAGCAACTTTACAAGTACGCTCGCTCTTTTAGCCTAGTTCTAGATAAATGTGTGGTATTATTAGGTGCATATCCATGTGTTTGTGTGGAGAGCGCACTTATTGCATGACACGGAGGCGCCAGTGCGATCACTTTTCCATTATAAAATACTCAATCATTTTAGTCATACAGCTAAAAGACGATTTTCATGATATACTCATAATCATTACTTTTGCTGGTGTGCTGTGGAAAGCTTTATGCTTGCGCTTGAGCGTTCATTAGGCTATGTTTTATATATTGGCAATTAAAAGCTGGTTATTATGATTTATGGCTTATTAATGTAAACGCGTGATTAGTCGACTAATGGCTTAAATGAAGTCGAATAGAAAAATCTTTAGTCGGGGGCAGCCTTATGAGAAACCGATGAAAATAAAATAAAAATACCATCATGGTACAGGCAAGGGAAGAGGAGCTGAGGATCTCAATTGCAGCAGATTTAAGGTTTGTCCATTCATAGTGTATAAGTCATGGAAAACAATTGCTTCTGATCATGTGGTGATGGATGGATGGATTTATGCTCTATTTTATTTGTTTTTCATCTTACAATAAATGAGCCCATATAATATAGCCAGTGTTGGAGCTGCCCTTCAAAACATAAGTTACCATAGTAAAATCATGGTAGGTTTAACACTGTGACTTTTGTGTTATGCCTAAAAATAAAGGTCAGACAGTATTTAGCATAAAAAATGTCCTTTGTATTTATAAAAACAATTGAGGAAGATTACAGGCAGAATGTTTCAGACAGAATTTCTTCAGTTTTGGTGATTGAATAAACATTAGCAAAATATATAGTAGCACTAAATCAGCAGTAGCCTATTACAAACGTAACTTAATGCCAATAAAAACGAAATGCAGTAAAAAGGTAAAACTAAAAAAAAATATATGTTGAAAATAATTTTCAATGTTTAAATATTTCTCCAAAGCCACTTAAACAAGCAGAGAAAAGCACACAATAAAACATTTGAATGTTTCCCACAAAAAGCATAAAGAATACAAAACATTTTAGCATCCCAACCATTATAGATGCAACAACACAGTGAATCAACCAATGGTGTGAGTTTGGGGTGGAACTATCTGTTTGTCCAACCAATGCAAAACAGGGGTTGTGTTCTCCTGTCTGAAAAATCAATGGCACATAAATTACATCTTTAGATTTTCTTCAGAACAATTATGGCTTTGAACCTGATCTGGCATGGGAGCAAAGTGGAGAGCATAATACGCTTTATCGGATCACTTCAGTCTAATACAAGGAATGAAAATCTTCAGGACCGATCTTCTAAAAGCTCAGTTTGTTGTCGTCGTTTGACGAGATGGTTGTGTCGTTCGTCTTGAGACCTTGTGATTCTGAGAGGCCAGAACAAGTGGAAGGGCGAGATGATCGGAAAGTCACATGTTCTTCAGCAAACGCCGTCTCCAGCACCAGCAGCAGAGACTGTTTCAGCTTCTTCTTAAACTCCTCACACATGAACACATAGAGAATGGGGTTCAGACAGCTGTTGAGATGAACCAGGCAGTTTACGAAAGGTCCTATTTCATTTGTTACATTTATAAAGTCAGTCCACTTATTCTCTTTGGCAATTACAGTACACAGCTGTTGGACATGAAAAGGAAACCAGCATATGAAAAAGGCCATGATCACAGATATAATGACCCTGAAAGGCTTAAGCTTCTTTCCTCTTTTGAGACGTTTGGCGCGCACTCCGATAGCAATGTATGAAGATGCAATGATCAGGAAGGGGATGAGAAAACCCACCATAAACCTGTATATGACCAGAGACTTGAAGATACTCAAGGTATTATACGTGCATTGGTTATTTATTACCAAGCGGTTGATGACAAAGGGAATGCTGCAGAGGATGGATAAAACCCACACGAGTGCACAGATGATCCTGGCTTTGACCAGAGTTCGTTTGTTTTGAGCCCAAACAATCACCCATGTAGACATGCATCGGTCGAGACTGATAGCGGTCAGCAGAAAAATGCTGGCAAACATGTTTAGCACTGTCACAAAGCTGGCAAACTTGCACATGAAGTCACCGAAGTGCCAAATCATCCTGTTAAAGGCAGTAACAATGTAGAGGATGATCACTAAGATGAAGATGAAGTCAGCAATCGCCAAGTTGAGAAACCAAATGGAGTTGACAGTCGTCTTCATTTTGTAGCCAGTCACAAATATGACGAGCCCATTTCCAACAATACCCAGAGCGAAGGTGACAAAATATATGAATATATTGAAGATTGCAATGCTTGATAAGGGTTCTGTCTGGGTTGTTTCATTGGTCGCATTCTCTGCACAAAGAAAAGAGATAGAAAAACTGGATCTATTAGAATGATTCATTCAGAAATCCAACTCAGTCAGTTCACAAATTCAACTCAGTGACTCAATCTGGTTGCAGCGGTTACTCAACACCTCACTGGAGTTGGAATGGAATGATTTTCAGTTCTGCATAAAACTGTTGTATGTCTTCAAAATAATTTTTGGGTAGTTATTACAGCTCTGATTTTTCAGTATGAATCGTATTATTGTTGTTCAAATTGGAACCTTAGTTACCAGTCCATTGTTAATCATGCTCAAGATTAGGCTAAAACATGTTTAATGCATAATCTAATTTATTGTCTGAATTATGGAGAATAAATATTTGCAAATCACAGAAGTCTCAACACATAGAAACTCTTTCACCTAGATATCATCACATAGATACTGTGTCTGTACCCCGAATTAATAAATACAAAAAAAAAAAAAAAAAAATCCCAAACCCATTTGAGGGTAAAAATTTGATTGATGTTCAACAAATAAAAAACAGATATAAATCTGATGAGCAAATGATAAAGCTCGGTTTGCTTAATATTAGATCCCTTTCTTGTAAATGATAAAGCACTTATTGTAAATGATATTATCACAGACGGTAATCTAGATGTGCTGTGTTTGACAGAAACCTGGCTAAAACCAGACAATTACATTACTTTAAATGAGTCCATGCCTCAAGGTTACTATTATCGACACAAGCTGCGTCGGAAAGGCAAAGGGGGAGGTGTTGCTGTAATTTATCTTCAGTATTACTCAAAAGTCTTTCAAATATAATTCCTTCGAAGTGATGGTGCTGTATGTAACGTTATGTAATGTAAGTGACAAATCTCATTTGACATTTGTGTTGGCTACTGTATACAGGCCACAAGGGCACCATACAGACTTTATCAAAGAATTTGCTGATTTTCTATTGGAGTTAGTACTGGCTGCGTATAAAGTCCTTATTATTGGTGATTATAATATCCATGTAGATAATGAAAAAGACGCATTGGGATTGGCATTTACAGACATTCTAAACTCTATTGGAGTTAGACAACACGTGTCAGGACTCACTCATTGTCGTAATCATACTTTAGATCTAATATTTTCACATGGAATCGATATTGATGCATTTGAAATTCTGCAGCAGAGTGATGACATCTTAGATCATTATCTAGTCTCGCGTATACTACATTTAGCCAAGGCCGCAAAACCGCCACCCTGCCACAAATATGGTAGAACTATCACTTCTACCACTAAAGATGGCTTTATAAATAATCTGATGGCTTTAATAATCTGTTTGCTTTATAAATAATCTATAATAAATAATCATTGTAAAAAGCGCTATATAAATGACTTCCGGTTGGGCAGCGAAACACGATGGCAGGTTAAACTGCAAGCTCCCTTAAGTCAGTTTTAAAACTCCACTAAACTTGATATTTACTTATTGAACATTTTCGTGTGTTGAGAGATGAGCGGAGCCCCGAAAAGCAAGATAAAGGCTCCAAACGAACAGAAACGGACAGCATGCAAGAAAAAAGTAGAAAATGGCGACCGAGAAACTACAGACTCTCTACGCATGGGTTTAAACAGTATAAGTGAGCAGATACGGGAATATTGCAACGAGCTGAAAGCAGAGCTCAGGACATTTAAAGATGAGCTTAAAACTCAGATGAAGTGCGAGCTAGAGGAGTTTAAAGAGGACATCAATCAGAAATTCGTGTTAACATCACAAGAAATGACGTAACAAAATGCAAAAGTCGAGGCCACTTTGACGCGTGTTGAAGAAATGGAGTGCTGGAGCTGGTTCTACTACACAATTTTATACAAGAACACAAAAAGAGGTGGTGAAGCTCATATGGGAGATTTATGGCCAAGCGGAAATGGATCAAACTCAAATTTAAAAAAAATTGAGTTTCCGCCAAAATCAGTATTGTATCTGGTTGATATTGAAATGTCATTTATTAATTTTGCGCAAAATGCGATATCCGTCGTGTTATTCTGTCATGTTTTCTCCCTTTCTTTCCAAAACGCGACAAACGCCAGTCTCCTTCCTCTGCAGAATGCAATATATCTGCTCAACCAATCACAGCGCACCATTCCACGCACTGTAAACAGTAATGGTGGCTTTCTGAATACACCCGGCATCCTAGTTCCCTTTCGAGGGAACTCGCGCTGCGTCCGATAGGATCGCTTTGGGAACGCCCCCAGCGTGATAGCATCTGATGCACGTCTGTCAACTAGTCCAATGGCGAGAGTGAACGTCACGGGCGGGTGATGTCACGACCAGGAAAGGATAAATACACATCCGGCGAGACCGGCTTCAGCTTTTCTGCCTCAGCATAGCGCTCTATGTGAAACTGTCTCTGTCTATTTATTGTTGTCTGTCCCGATATAACACAGCTCAATATTTCAGTTATAATGGCGAACACTCAGGCATTCAAACCGTGTACTCCTCCCTGCCCTCGTACCTTATGGGTGGGGATACACACGATTTGTGCGTGATGTGTTTGGGAGCGGAGCATGCTCTTTCAGCCTTCGAGGGGGCTGAATGCGAGCATTGTGAAAAGCTTCCTCTGAGGACACTCCTCTCTCACCTGCACTTTTCGAGGAAAGTGCGCAGGCAAGCGTTCCCCATGGCTCTGGACCGACAGCGCGGAGAAAGATGTCATGGGGCTCGCAGATGTATCTGTCAGCGGGGCTTAAGACGGGCATGAGTGCTCTTTCTCAGCCTTCACCTGGCAGATCCCTCACCCCCTCTCAGGCTGCAGGGCATACACATCCTGAATTATATCGACGACTGGTTGATTTTTGCACAGTCAGAGGAGATGGCGGTTCGGCATTGAGATGTCGTTCTCGCACATATTCAGAAATTGGGGTTGAGGCTGAATGCCAAGAAAAGCGTGCTTACTCCACAACAGAGGACCACTTTTCTGGGTGTGGTTTGGGATTCAGTGACAATGCGAGCATGTCTCTCTCCAGTTCGCATCACTGCTATTCTGTCAGCCGTAAAAGAATTGAAGCTAGGCCAGTCACACACTGTAAAACAGTTTCAGAGACTGTTGGGTCTGATGGCAGCAGCGTCCAACGTGATACCTTTTGGCCTGCTATACATGAGACCCTTACAGTGGTAACTCAGGACCAAAGGGTTTTCCCCGAGGGGCAACCCACTTCGTATGATCAAGATCACGCAGCGCTGTCTCCACGCCTTGATCATATGGAAGAAAAATTGGTTCCTGTCCCAGAGCCCTGAGTTAGGAGCTCGGTGTCGTCGTGTCACTTTGACGACGGATGTTTCTCTTACAGGCTGGGGAGCGGTAATGGAAGGCCGCTCAGCTCAGGGTCTGTGGAAGAGTCATCAGCTCTCGTGGCACATAAATTGCCTGGAGATGATGGCGGTCTTCAACGCGTTGAAGTTCTTCCTTCCAGACCTGAGGGGCCATCATGTGCTAGTCAGGCCAGACAACACATCGGTGGTCTCGTATATAAATCGACAGGGGGGTCTGCGGTCGCGCCCATTATACAAACTGGCGCAACAGATCCTCCTGTGGTCTCTGGGGAAGATGCTCTCCTTGAGAGCTATCTAGATTCCAGGGACTCAGAATATTGGAGCAGACATCCTGTCGAGGCAGGGGCTGAGGCCAGGGGAATGGAGACTTCACCCAGAGGTGGTGAAGCTCATATGGGAGATTTATGGCCAAGCGGAAGTGGATCTGTTCATATCTCAGGATACAACGCACTGTTCACTTTGGTTCTCCCTCACACATCCAGCTCCTCTGGGACTGGATGCCATGGTACAGACGTGGCCGAGGCTGCGTCTGTATGCATTTCCTCCAGTTGTTCTGCTCCCGGGAGTTCTGGAGAAAATTCACCAGGAAGGGATAAGTCTACTGCTAGTAGCACCTCACTGCCGAGCCACATATGGTTTTCGGACCTGATAGCTCTTCTCGATGGCTCACCTTGGAAGATTCCGATCAGGAGGGACCTCCTGTCTCAGGCAGGGGGCACGATTCTTCATCCCCCTCCAGAAATGTGGAATCTGTGGGTTTGGCCTCTGAGGGGGCCAAACTCATAGAGGCTGGTCTCTCAACTGAGGTTGTAGAAACCATTCTTCACTCCAGAGCTCCTTCCACAAGGAAACTATACGCCTTGAAGTGGAAACTTTTCACTTTCTGGTGTCAAGAACGACAGTTGGATCCAGTCTACTGCCCGATAGCTTCAGTACTTGAGTTCCTGCAGTGCTGCTTCTCATCTGGGTTAACCCCATCTACACTTAAGGTGTATGTTTCAACTATATCTGCTTACCATGCCCATGTGGATGGTACTACTGTTGGGAAAAACACATTAGTTATTCGTTTCCTCCGTGGCACCCAGAGGCTGAGGCCTGCGATGGTCCCTGCTTGGGATTTGGCTATTGTGTTAGAAGGCCTATCTACATCTCCATTTGAGCCACTTGAGTTAGTCTCAGATAAGTTCCTGACACTTAAGACTGTCTTCCTTCTCGCCATATCATCCCTTAAGAGAGTAGGAGACCTTCAGGCCCTTTCAGTGTCCCCAACCTGTCTTGAGTTTGCTCCGGGGATGGTCAAAGCCTTCCTTTACCCCAAACCTGGGTATATCCCGAAGGTTTTGACTAACGTTCCGAGGCCTATTGTGTTGCAAGCCTTTTGTCCTCCTCCTTTTGTTACCCCAGACCAGGAGAAACTGAATCTGCTGTGTCCAGTGCGAGCCTTAATTTCTTAATTAAGGCCTTAATGTCCAAGGCCTTAATTTCGGGGGTTTCCCTCAAAGAGATCTGCGATGCGGCCGGTTGGCCCTCGCCTCTCACATTTGTGAGATATTATGACCTTGACCTGGACGCGGCTCCAGGATCATCGGTTTTGCTGTCTTAAGTGTGCCAGAGTTTCACACAGACAGGTATTTGTGATTATGCCGTTTTGGTATATCGTTCCCAAAGCGATCCTATCGGACGCAGCGCGAGTTCCCACGAAAGGGAACGTCTCAGGTTACGTATGTAACCATAGTTCCCTAAAAAGGGAATGAGACGCTGCGTCACGTTGCCATACTCCCTGCATCCCTGTGATCGATTTGCTTCGGCAGTTTGAGCTGAAGCCGGTCTCGCCGGATGTGTATTTATCCTTTCCTGGTCATGACATCACCCACCCGTGACGTTCACTCTCGCCATTGGACTAGTTGACAGACGTGCATCAGACGCTATCACGCTGGGGGCGTTCCCAAAGCGATCCTATCGGACGCAGTGTCTTGTTCCCTTTCTCAGGGAATTATGGTTACATACGTAACCTGAGACGTTTTCCTTATTTGCTTTGTACTTTGTGATCAACAAAAACAGAAAAATGAATAATTTTGACAGCATTGATGAACCTGTGGTGGTTTCTGTGGTGGGGAAGAAACGCAAGTCATCGAAATGTAACCATTTACGTGAGGAAATTAAGAAGATGAGGCACTCGAGTCGGGAGGAGGAAAAATGCCGGCTGTTGCTTGTTCCACGACAGCATCAAATTCTGTCACGGTCCCCAAAACTGAATCATGGACAGTTTTTAAAAGCCGTTTTAATACCAGTGTACTCTGTAAATGTGTTTATTTTGACTCGTTGAATTCATTTTGGGAGCGATGACTGAATGTATTTTTAGTAAAATGCCTGTATATAAGATTAGTATTGGCAAAGTTCAGAGGCTATCATATATGTGAATCAACTTACTTTGTTGTGTATTTTCAATATGAAAAATAACTTTTATATTGATGGATTAATTGCATTTTGAAAAATAACTTGTCATGGATTTATTGCATTTTAGGAAAAAAATAATCCTTTTTATAATAAACCTTTTAAAATCAAAATGTAGATTTGAATTTTTAATGTTTTTATAACCAAACGATGCTATGTGAAAGTTTGAAACAGAAAATAGTGGTTTTCATTTTTCATCTTGCCACTTTCTTGGTAAAGAAAACACCTTTTTACTCAAATTAATCAAAATTGAGTTATAGCGTCTTGGAATCAAACTCTATATATGTAGTATGAGTGCAATAACCTATAGCAGGCTGCATCTTATATCTAGAAGGGGACCCTCCGTTCAGCAGAGGCTTTCCCTCTCAATGGAGACAATGACTCAAAACCCTAAGTTCTGGGTGAACATTTCCATCTGGCGGTGAGTTGAAACCATTTTAGTTCACTTAATATGTTTTGGTTTATGTAAAAGTTGTTTAGTTGTTTATACTGGTTCAAATGTTAGCCAGTGGGGTTATCATTATACAAGGATTACTGTGGAGAGTGTCGAATGCAGTAGAGTGACATTGAGATAATGTCTTTGAATGTTATTGGATTGGGGAACCCAGCCGAAAGGGCTAAAGTGATAGCTAAACTGAAAAAGGAAAAGAAGCATATTTTCTTCTTGCAAGAAACTCACTTATCAAATGAGGAACATGAAAAACTAAAACAATTTGGTTTTAAAAATATCTTTTGGTAACGCTTTAGATTACAGCCCGGAACAACGAATTTACAGCATAACTTTCGATAATTATAGTGTACCTATAAAGTAAGTACATGTAAGGATGGGGAACAATATGTAAAGTCTTGGGAATAAAGGGGTAACAACCAGGAAAAATAACAAATTATTTATACTGTAAGTATTTAGAACTAAGGAGTACTGGTCAGAATTATTGGCACTCTTGGTAAATATGATCAAAGATGACTATAAAAATAAATCTGCATTGTTTATCTTTTTGATCTTTAATTCATAAAATTAGCAAAAATCTAACCTTTCATTGAAGGAAAAGAATTGAAAGTGGGGGGAAAATCACATTATGAAATAAATGTTTTTCTCCAAAACACGTTGGCCACAATGATTGACACCCTAGAATATAAAATATCTCTGAAGTATATTCCCGTTCATATTTATTTATTTTTTATAGCACACTAGGGTGATCATGAACATGAAATTGTCCAGCCATGACTTCCTGTTCCACAGGAGTATAAACATGAGGAAACACAAAGGCCAAATTCCCGTAATCATTCATCACAATGAGTAAAACCAAAGAATATAGTTCTGATGTGCAGCAAAGGATTGTTGAGCTTCACAAAATAGAAAATGGCTGTAAGAAAATAGCTAAAGCATTGAAAATCCCCATTTCCATTATCAGGGCAATAATTAAGAAGTTCTAATCAACTAATGCGTGGGCCTATTTTTCTGCTGGAGGTCCTGGACATCTTGTTCAGATACATGGTATTATGGATTCTATCAAATACCAACAGATAAAAAAATCAAAACCTGACCGCTTCTGCTAGAAATCCAAAAATGGGCCGTGGTTGGATCTTCCATCAGGACAATGATCCAAAACAAACATCAAAACCAACATAAAAATGTGTCTCTGAGCACAAAATGAAGCTTCTGCCATGGCCATCCCAGTCCCCTGACCTGAACCCTAAAGAAAATAAGTGGAGTGAACTGAAGAGAAGAAGCACCAACATGGAGCTGGGAATCTGAAGGATCTGTAGAGATTCTGCATGAAGAAATGGTCTCTGATCTCTTGTCAGGTGTTCTCCAAACTCATCAGGCATTATAGGTGAAGGCTCAGAGCTGTTATCTTGGCAAAAGGAGGTTGCAAGAAGTATTGATTAAAAGGATGCCAATAATTGTGGCCAACGTGTTTTGGAGAAAAAAATTATTTCATAATGTGATTTTCCCCCCACTTTCAATTCTTCTCCTTCAATGAAAGGTTAGATTTTTGCTAATTTTATGAATTAAAGATCAAAAGGATAAACAATGCAGATTTATTTTTATAGTCATCTTTGATCATATTTACCAAGGGTGCCAATAATTCTGACCACCACTGTATACTATTATGATAGACAAAAATCTTACATTTGGGAGCAATTTAGCGAGAAAGTGCACTGATTAAGTTGTTTCAAGGCAAGTAGAAAGAACAGTTGCAATCTTTTTTAATACATGGGGAAATATACTTTTGTTTCATGTAGTTACAGGGTAAGTATGACATTGCGGGATGTAAATTAAAGTGGTGCTTGTTACACTCTTGTTTCATGTAGTTACAGGGTAAGTATGACATTGCGGGCTGTAAATTAAAGTGGTGCTTGTAACACTCTTGTTTCATGTAGTTACAGAGTAAGTATGGCATTGCAGGCTGTAAATTAAAGTGGTGCTTGTTACACTCTTGTTTCATGTAGTTACAGGGTAAGTAATAAAAAAAAATAATAATAAAAAAACCCCGCAAACAATCTGATATCACTTGGAAACCTTACTTGAAAAACAACTTATTTCAAAACAAAGTTACAACACTTCTTATTTGTTTCTCTTGCTTGGCTTCCTCCTCCTCTTGTTCCTCTTCTTCTTTTTCTTTCTTTCCACTGATGAATCTTAAGAGGGAATCCCATGTCATTTGCTATTCTGTATTAAAAGAAAATACAGTACACCCGGAAATGTGCTCACCGTTTACTCATCTTTTACCCTCATGCCATCTGAGATGTATAAGACTTTCCTTCTTAAGATGAACACAAACAAAGGTTTTTAGAAAAATAAATAATCTCTGGGAATGCTTTATGCAAGCTCATGTGTTCCTAAAAGTCGAAGCATCAAACCGCAATAACTCATGCAGGTGCTGGTGACAGTTGGTCGGAAGCAAAAAGATGAGTAGCCTAAACCATGAGAAAATTTCTGGGTGTACTGTATTTTCTTTAATGGGATTCCTTCTTAAGATTCATCATTTGAGAAACAAGAGGAGGAGGTTCTGTCTACCTCTGACGTAATCCATGAATAAGAGGGGAGTGCCTTTTAATTACGCTCGTTTAGTGGAGTATAAAAGTGTCGTGCTGTGTGTGCGTCTTCTCTGCCTCAGGTAGCGAGTCACCTTACTTCTGGCGGGGCGTGTGGATGTTTGCGAGGTAGGAGCTGTTGGCAGTGATTGCGGTCTGTTTGTGGGTTTATCATACAGGGTTTCATGGGTTTATTTTCTTTGTTAAAGGGTGGATTGAGGAGCTTTGTGGGATGCCATCATCTGTTTTTACGGAAATGCGTTTAGCACGCAACAGTTTCTGTGCCATGTGAGTCGCATTACAGGTGCGGGCCAACATGCAAGTGATGTTACAGTGGGCTTTGTGTCTCGTTTAAACCTCCGTTTGGATGCCTGTTGTGCTGGCTGCTTCGCTTTACTTCCTCTACTACGCTATATGTCATTGGACCTTTGTCACTGCGATCATTATCCTCTTTCCGTGAATCAAGGGAGACTGAATCATAGCCTACAGTTCTGCTGCTGAATTGGACTCATCTGTCCACGCTGTAACTTTGTTCTAGTTTGTGTGTCGTCACATGGTGTCTATTTCTGCTAACTGTTTACATTTACAGCATCTAACACCTGCTTAGTCAGCTGGACTGTGGTTTGGACTCGTTGCGTGGTGCCTTTACCATCAATTGTAATTGTGTGAGTAACAAACTTTAATTAAAGTCTTAAAGTGGTGTTAAATAGACGATTAGCCACCTAGCGGTCACCAAGCTTTTTGCTGTTTTGTGTTTTTGTTTATTTTGTTTCTAAGTGAATTGTTTTTGTTTATATATATATATATATATATATGTATATATATACACACCTTGGACATTTCCCCCAATTCAGCTTGCCAACAGTGCTGTTTGCACTCCGACTGGTATTGTCTGGTTAAACGTTGGCCTCCAGGGTAAAAATTTCTACCATCATTTTGTCATTATCCCTGATCTATCCTCTCCACTCATCCTAGGGATGGATTTTATGCTACGAGCGTCGGTTAGCATTCATATCCCATCAAGGACATCATTTCAGACTTTACATTGAGGGCCTTCATGTAACCGTTTATACTGACCACAACAGCCTGAGGTGGCTAATGAACCGTCCCAACCCCTCTGGACAACTGGCGAGATGGTCCTTGCACCTACAGGATTTTGACTTTAATATCGTCCACAGGCCGGGTGTTCAGAATAAAGTTCCAGACACTCTATCAAGCAGCCCACTGCCGCATTGTGAGGGCCCTATCGACATCCTTCCACCGCATGCTGTCATAGCTGGGTTGGATCTGTGCAGTCTTTCCTCGGTCACAATCATAGACAAAGCGCAGTTGAGTCAGTTGCAAATTGGTGACCCAGTGGTTGGCAGTCTTCTTCGAAATCTTGAAGGGGGCGGTACAGACTTTTTGAGTACTTGGCCTACTGGCTGGTTTAGTCATGAAGCTACCACTGGCTGATGCCATGTGTTTATGGAGGTTGAAGGCCCTACCAGGGCCTCCTTTCAGTTGCATGTGGGCACGGTTTGTGTTGGTTTCTATTTGACTCATCACCATGGATGGGTCGTGATTGGCACTTGCTGACACCACGTGTTTACGGGTTGTAGTCATGTTGGAGTTTCGGCTGTGTACTCCTCTCGCTTAGAGAGTAAAAGGTGCTTTTACTGAGTACTTTTTCTGAGAGGCTTGCCGCTCAGGGTGAGTTCTTGTGTTAAACCGATTGTTTGGTCGGTTTTATACATTTACTTCCTTGAGCATGGTCTCCTTTAGCTCTAGTTGAGCTAAGTAGTTACCTTGTTTTTTAACTCTGTTCTATTTTTGCTCATAGAACTTTAGTGGCCGCTAGCTGACGCCGCGTGTGATAGATAGGCCCTCGAGGCCTCCTTGGGAACATGCTGGCATGTAACTTTTACATTCTCTTATATTTTCTTTCTAAGAGAGTAAAGGGGATTTTATGTCACTGGCTGGCCAGGGCTCTGGGTGACTTATTAACCTCCTTTGTAGTCGGTTTTTAGAACTTTAGTTATGTTGAAGGCCCCTTTTTCCCGGCCTCCGTGACTATGTGCCTACAGTATGGTCTATCTGTTAGGTGAGCTTCGTACTTCCCTTTAGGTTGTCTGTGTAATTGTGCTTAGCTCCCTAAGCTGGTCATTGGTTGTAGACTTCTATGAAGTCTCCCGTTGAGATCAGCCCCAGGCTGGTTTGTGCTCCCCTGTATCAGGGTTTCTAGCGCACAGCCTCCTCAGTGCTTTGGTCAGACACTGAGTAGATCCTAGGATGAGCGGATTATACTCCCCTCAATACGAGGGTTTATAGCACTCAGCTGAGTTCTGCTCTCCAGGATGCCCATCTCTACGCGTGGGTCTGAGTTGCTTACTGCTCTTTCGCAGTCGCTCTTACCTGCTCTCTTCTCTGAAGAATGCGTTTTTGAGATTCTGTATTCAGACAGGGTTGGCCAAGACTAAGTTTGTCCTTCGTCAGACCAGGTCGGCCTCCCTGGTGGCATTGAGGGTGACTTCATTCCCCTCTAGTGACTGGCCGGGGTTCCTTTCAGTTTCCTGGCCACATTCCCTTTAAGGGACCACTTTTCCATGGAAATGTTGGTCCCAGAAGCTCTGAGCGGCCTTGGAAGGCTTTCTGCGGAAGGCCTCTTTTAGGCTCAGCTTGGGCTGGTGGCCGTAGGGAATGCTGTCACTGACAGCCTTGCGTGACCCAAGGGTGAGTTGCTTATGGCATTTCTTTCGAACTGCTGGACGTTTGTCTAGCCATCTTGGCATGCACTCTCCTCGAGCATGGCGGCGTGGGTATATCGTTCCCCAAAGCGGTAAACGCAGAGTTGAGTTCCATTTCGAAAGGGAACGTTTCAGGTTACGTATGTAACCATGGTTCCCTGAGAACAGGGAACGAGACTCTGCGTTGCCATGCCATGCCTCGGGCTGCCTGCTAAACAGTCCCTCAAGACGATAAGATACTGACTGATTCTCTAGGCGCTCCTTATATACTTCCGGGTCGCGCCATATTACGTCATAGGCTGTTGCCGGCCAATAGAGATTGGAGTTGTTGGATAGTTGGCTTTCAGACACCGGGTCACGTGTGATGTTCCCCAAAGCGGTAAACGCAGAGTCTCGTTCCCTGTTCTCAGGGAACCATGGTTACATACATAACCTGAGACGTTCTCATCTAGGGAAAATTGAGTGTTTCACTTTTGTTTTGTGGCCATACTTTTCTCCAGTGTTACTAAACTAATGTAAGCTGTGCTAACATGTATGCTTGTACTGTCTGTACATTATTTCTCTGCCCTGGTAACTTTTCAACTCCTTCATGTATGAGTGGTTGTTAGGTACATGTGTTCCCTTTGCTGTGTACGGCTGAGGGCAGCCTTTTTTTGGTCGGGGGAAATCTGTAACGAGTAGAAATATGGTGTGGCCCCTTTAAGAACTGCGCGCTCCTGTTGAACTGTTGATCTGCTTTGTATGTGTGATCTGAGCACCACATATATGCGGGTTATTTTCAGTCTTTTTCTGTTGCTCCTTTTAAGTCATTTTATTTATCAAGTAATGCTGTAGATGGCACAACATTCGTGACAGACAGTCACACAAGTTCCATGGGGAATAAAGCGCCGGTTGTGAAATTCCAATCGTCTCTGTGAAGTCTGTCTAAATTCAAGTGAGCTATCCCTGTTTGCTCCGTAACCACCGCGTTACAACGTGTTACGTTCTGTCAAGACTTTAGAATTTGAAATGAAAAGTTGATTTAAAAAAAATGAATAAATGAATAATAAGTGTTGTAGACCTGTTTTTAATTAAGTTGTTTTTCAAATAAAGGTTTTGGAGTCTGTGATTACAGATTATTTGCGTTTTTTTTTTTTTTTTTTTTTTTTTATTACTTACCCTGTAACTGCATGAAACAAGAGTGTAACAAGCACCACTTTAATTTACAGCCCACAATGTCATATTTACCCTGTAACTACATGAAACAAAAATATATTTCCCCATGTATTAAAAAAGATTGCAATAGTTCTTTCTACTTGCCTTGAAACAACTTAATCAGTGCACTAAATTGCTCCCAAACATAAGATTGTTGTCTATCATAATAGTATAAGTACCCCTTAGTTCTAAAATACTTACAGTATAAATAATTTGTTATTTTCCTGGTTGTTACCCCTTTATTCCCAAGACTTTACATATTGTTCACCTATACTTACACATACTTACTTTATAGGTACACTATAATTATCGAAAGTTATGCTGTAAATTTTGTTGTAATTACGCAGTACTTTCCGGGCTGTAATCTAAAGCGTTACCTATCTTATAGTTCATGTTCAACCAGTCGTAAGAGGGGGGTCATTATCTTAATTCCAAAAGGTGTTAATTTTGAGTGTCATAAAGAAGTAAAGGATAAGGAAGGGAGATATGTTATTGTTAAAGGAACAATTAATAGTAATGTGGTAGCCTTGGTAAATGTTTATGCCCCCACCGGAAAGCAATAAACAATATTTCAAAGTATTATTTGATATTGTGGCAAAGGAAATGGAGGGGGTTTGTATATGTGGAGGGGACCTAAACATAGTGCTAAACCATGACTTGGACACTACAAGCTATAAAAGAAACAAAAAACATATAACAAAATTCATGAACCACATATTTACAGAAATGGGCCTAATAGATGTCTGGAGGGAACTACAACCATTAGAAAAAGATTATAGTTACTACTCTGCCACGCATTCTGTTTATTCTAGAATAAATTACTTTCTCATACAAGAAGAAAATAGACACCAGATACAGAATTGTCAAATTGGGGTTGCTGATGAATCAAACCATAACGCTATTTATGTGAAGATTTCACTGGGTGGGGAGAAAAAAAACACGCTGTGGAGATTAAATCTAGGAATATTAAACAATGAATCAATAGATGAGCAAATTCAAATAGAAATAAAAAGATATTTGGATGAAAATAACAATGGTGAGGTGGACCCCTCAATACTATGGGATGCACTTAAGGCAGTGATTCGAGGAAAATTAATAGTTATTACAAGCACTTTAAAAAAGAAAAGATGGTTCATTATGAAAAACTTATTTCAGAATTAAAGCAATTGGAGCGTAAACATAAACATAATGCAAATAAAGAGGTGATGTCTCAAATGGGAGAATTAAGAAAGGAAATTAACAGCTTATTACAGAAAAAGGCTAGATTTCTTAAACAAACTTACTATGACTCAGGACCAAGAGCACTTAAATTATTGGCAAGGCGAATGCGAAAGCAACAAACTGATAATTTAATCACGAAAATACGCAATCCCAAAACAAATCAAATTAAACACAATCCAAAAGATATAGGAAATATTTTTATGAATGACTATGAAGAGCTATACAAACAGACCTCTGGTATGAATAGAACAAAAGTACAAGAGTTCCTTAATACATTAGATATGCCATCTATTGGTAATTTACAAAATAAAAGTCTAACTGCAGAAATAACCACTGAGGAATTACAACAAGTCATGCGTAAATTTAAATCAGGCGGTATAGAACCTTCTATAAAGAACTGATGCCATTATTACAGGATACTTTCAATTGGGTCATAAAAGAACAAAAAACTCTTCCATCATGGAAAGAGGCTATAATTTCTGTAATCCCCAAGGAGAAAAAAGACAGGGAACACTGTCAAAATTATAGACCCATATCCCTCCTTAATACAGACTATAAAATATATAGTTCTATCTTAGCATCTAGAATACAACTGTTTTTATCAGACCTGATAGATGAGGACCAAACTGGTTTTGTTAAAGGTCAACAAACATATGATAATATAAGAAGAACTCTTCATATAATAGATAGGACTCATAGAAATAAACTACCTGTCGCTCTAATCAGTCTTGACGCCGAGAAGGCTTTCGACAGAGTTAACTGGGAATTTCTTTACCTAACACTAGAAAAGTTGGGATTTAATGACAAATCTGTCCAGTGTTTCAAGTCAATATATCAAAATCCGACAGCTAGAGTCAGAGGCGGCGCTAGGGGTGGGCTAAGGAGGCTGGAGCCCAGAATGTTTTTTCAGAAGCCCCGAATCTTTCGGGTTTGAGGTTTCTTAACAGTGCTGTCAAAATATAATTTGTTTTGGTATATTTCTGATTTAGAGCAGGAGAAAAAACTAATTATGAGAAAACGGCCTTTAAAGATATTTACTGTAATTGAAATCTATAGACGCACATAGATAAAGTGCTATAAAATATACACTTTAAAGTGTATTTTGGATGTTTTCTTATAATGGATTACTTGGATTATTTTCAATATAATGCTACTTTAAATTGTATACAATGGCTTGAAATTATTGAAGAAATCCTGGTTATGGAAGAACTTACATATATTTTAAAGATGAGAAAAAGTGCTTTCAAGTTTGACTGGGAAAAGTGAAATATAAAGAACAGAAAGACATCCTCAGCTAAGTAAACAGTAATTGTTATAGGAATGGTTAACCTCTCCTGTTTGGCTTAGTTTTTTTATTTATTTAATTTTGTTTTTGTTTTTTTGTGGGGGGTGGGGGGGTATGTATTTATATGTATATGGGCGTGTATGTATATGTTCATTGATATTTAGGAATAAGCACTGATATGTGTGTATAAGTATACAGCCATGTAGCATATATTTGCTGTGCATACATGTATATTTTCCTTCCTCCCTCTCTATTAATATTGTTTTGTTTTGCTTTTTTGTTGTGGTTGTTGTTTTTTTTCATTGTTATCCTTGTAAATTAAAATAAATAAAAAAATAAAAAAAAAAAAAAGCGCTACATAAATAAAGGTGACCAACAGGGGGCATCATGACCTGTTCTTTATTTTATGTATAAAATGCATTATGTATGTATGTTTTACTGAGTATTTTAACATAAAATGATGCTTTTAAAGTGTAAAAATAAACAAGAATATTAATAATATATATATATTGGCTGCCTACAGCTTAAATTATGTCTGGTAGGTTTAAAGACTTTGTCAGCAAAATCTGATGCACAATTCACATGCAACATTAAGACCACAAAACTGAACACCGAACAGACAAAGTTGCAACTCAAAAATATTTTACTGCTGTTCTCAGCTCAATAATGCTTTCAGCTAGTTTTGCATTTAAGCAAATACATTTTGCATTAAACAGTAACAGTTGCAAATGATGCAGTATGACAACAGCTTTTTAACCACTATTGACTTACATGACACGTATTGCACATGTGACTGAAGTCTCAAAAACTCTAGCCAGAGTTGCAGTATATATTTTTATATCTTGTTTGTTATTTTATCTTTAAAATAATGGTTTACTTTGAGAAACAACAGCAGGGATGGATGAGATCTCTTTTAGATTTCTGTTGGATTAGAGTTTAAGCTTTTAACCCAAGTCGCTATGCTAGTTTAATCTTGATCAAATCAAGAATCCTAAGAAGTCAAGATAATGAACCCAACCAAAGGGGTGGAGGAATAAAAATGCATGTCATTTTGAAAAAAAAAAAAAAGGCATTACAGCATAAATAATCTGCCCACATCGCCCAGTTCTTTTCACAGGGCATCAATATCATCATATGACATATGTCTCAATAACATACAAATGTGCTTGCAATATTTTAATATGTGTATCAAACATAGTCATTGCCACAGGAATATTGCATAGATGTAGATTCTTACCCATTTTCAGTCCTTTCCTTCTGTTATTCCTGCAGGTGTGTTATCAAAGCTCACAACAACGTCTTCACATGAACAATTGGTGGTTGTTTCCCCTTTATTTGTATGAAAGAGAAAGTGGGGTGGAGTGATGATGCATCAAGGGAACTATGCTTCTGTAGAAAACTGTTTTGAATATCTGCTTTCAAAGGTTAAAGTTACAGTCTTCCATGGAAACTCAAAATAGAACCACATTGTTTATTAACATAATCAAGAAAAACAAACAAACAAACAAACAAAAAAATCCAAATATTCATAACAACTGCAACTAAGAATGAAGGGCAGAGCAGATAATTATAGTTCTGCACTGGCGTTTTGAGTATGATTATATAATACTATGTAAAAAAAACAAAAAAACAAAACAAAAAAACAACATTCTGTTGGTAATATAGTTTATCTTTCTTCTTGAGCATTGAAAGCAGTACAAATGGCACCATCTAGAGGCCATTAACTTCTTCCTTTATAAACAAACCTTTCTGTGGCTTAATTAAAAAAACAAAAAACAAACAAAAAACAAAAACAAAAAAAAATTATTTCCTCTGTATTCTAACCTGTTTTTACTTTGAACAATTTGCATTACAGTACTTTTTATGCTAATGCTAGGATGAATCGCTTGTTGTACTGCTCATTTTGTACAACAAACTTTAGCTAAAAGCATCTGCTAAATCAATAAATGTGAACTTATCAAAAGGGCAAACCTTTTAAGCCATTCAGAGTGGTTTATCATTTATCTCCATAATGGACAAAAAGCACCAGAAAAGTAGTCCATATGGTTAATGCACTGTAAATAGTCTTCTTGATAGCACTGTGTGAAGAACAGACTTGTGCGCTATTGGACTTTTTATGTATTGATGTAAGTGAAAACTTAATTTGCATACTGCAGAAACTTATATGGGAAGTTTTTCATGGGAATCTGGAGAACAATGTGTTGCAAGCTGTTCAAGAAAGAGGATTGAATTGCAAGCACAGCTGTCAGAAAACATGACACTAATTGTCATGAGAAAATTTTAATGATGCAGCAAGAATGAAGGGTATCAAGGTGTGTGAAAAGCAAAAATGTAATGGAAATACTGTTTTAAGATATCAGTATATCACATCATTCCACTCAGAAAAAAAGTACCCATGCACTTGGGTTTTATTTACATGCAATTAAAACAGTAAATTTAAAAGATTTACAGGTAACACTTTACAATACGGGTGCACTAATATGCATTAATTCATGCTTAACTAATGCACAGATAATCATGTGTTAATGTATGACTCATGAAGAACTAAACCATTAATTAATGATTACTGCATCAGCAACTAATAAAGAGTCTATATGATTATTAGATTAAGTAATACATGAATTGCTATTGATTAAATGTGTCATAATGTATTAATTCCTTAATAGCATATTTTATTAACTAAAAGTGTAAATTAATGCGTTAACTACCACAATGGTTTGAAGCCATGTACTTCAACTTCCAACTGTCTGCTTTAATTAATCATTAACTAATGATTTGCAAATGTATCATTATGTTATGACTTTACTTGTTGAGGCACATGACTATTAACTAATTGTTAAGTAATATGTCATTATAGTTTTGACATCCACTCTAAGCCATGGATTTCAATTTCCAGCCGTCTACAACTATGATTCCACTGTACCAGATGAAATGCCGCATCCAGAACCTTGTTGTTCATGGCGTATGAATATGTCAGGTTAAGCTTGAGGTCTAGGATTCAAAGGCAGAACAATGAGAACATGTGGCCGGGCACTGCTATTTCATAACACTGTGTCAAGACCGGACAAAGACAATATAATCCATTATAATCAGAGATAGTGATACTAGACTCGATGCGGCATGACACAACACAACAAAATGCTACTTCTGTTATGAAGAACAAATGGATTTGCAATGACCTGTCATGTCCAGTGTAAACAGCTGTTGTGGCATGACTATTTGGTACAGCCCAACTTACCCATCCTTCAAACGCATTCTCTGACATTACACTCACTGCATGTGCAACTGTCAAAACCCATTATTACTTAACAATTAGTTAATACTCATGTGCCTCAACAAGTAAAGTCATAACATAATGATACATTTTCAAATCATTAGTTAATGATTAATTAAAGCAGACAACTGGAAGTTGAAGTACATGACTTCAACCCATTGTGGTAATTAACACATTAATTTACACTTTTAGTTAATAAAATATGTTATTAAGGAATTAATACATTATGACACATTTAATTAATAACAATTCATGTATTACTTAATCTATTAATCATATAGAATCTTTATTAGTTGCTGATGCAGTAATCATTAATAATGGTTTAGTTCTTCATGAGTCATACATTAACACACATGCGCATATCTGTGCATTAGTTAAGCATGAATTAATGCATGTTAGTGCACCTGTATTGTAAAGTGTTACATTTTTAAATCTTTGTATATTCACTGAGTTGTCTCTACAACAGTAGCCCAATTCCTTAGTTTGATGGGTGATCAAAAATCTATCAATCAAGTAATTTAATAAATACTCCAAAATATCCAATAAAACCTTAGACTCTTACCCCTTTTTTGTCTGGCAGAATGCTCCTTTATTTGATACAGTGAGAAAGTGCTTGATGACAAAAGGGATGTTTAACATTAAACATCATCTTAAATTTTGTTATTGTGTAAAAATATCCAGTGTTCAAACTGCTATCCTATAACACAGTTTGGTACATCCCTGACTCATCCCTGAAATCTTTCAAAAAGAGAACCATTTCACAGTGAACTAGAATAAAATTAGTAATGTCAGTCATTCCTAGTTTTCATTTTTAGCAGTAAAGGAATGACTGCAACAGGTTCCAAGGAACAAAACTGAATAGTTTTGAGGTTGTGATGCATGAAAGGGAAATTTGTTTTGTCATGTTTACATAAAACTTTACCAAACTATTTAATGTAAAATTTCTGATTTTCTTTTTTTTTTTTTTTTTTTCCTTTTTCTTGATTTTTTAATGTACTTACACTGTAAAGCCCTATAAGTTACGGTAACTCAAACCATTTGAGGAAACCAATTGCCGTAAACCATTTAAGTTTTAAAACCAATAAGCATGAGTTCTGTAAACTCATATACATCAAATTAAATTCACTTATATTTTAGTGTTGGTTTAGTCAATCATTAGATTAAACTCAAATTTTAAGTTTATTTTATTCATTTAGTTTAATTCAGGTAACAAATCTAACTAAGTCTTAACAACTATATCGTTACTTAAATGGTTTGAGGAAACCGATTGCCGTAAATGGTTTAAGTTCATCAAACTCAAAGTAATAAAGTTACATAAGACTAAGCAAACCTAACATTGGCACAAAATGTTGACAGAACAGGAGCACTGTTAAACTCAGTAAGTTCAGAATACTCAAAACTTTTAAGTAAACTAACTAATTTTGTTAAGTTAGTAGAACTTAATTTTTGTGACAAGTGGGGTGGGGCCGAGAGCCGTGGAAGAAGAGCAAGGCCAGTGTGGTGCACAGGTGTCTCTCAATAACAATCACATCACCCGCATTGTTCTCAGCCTCGCCCCACTCATCATAATTATAATTACAGTTCTTTTACATAAACATTACATTCAGATCTTCATGGTTAAATGATAGATAGCAAATAAAACATTATAACTATCAAAAAGACTATCATTATATACTTGCATGTACACTACCAGTCAAAAGTTTGGAAACGGTCAGATTTTTAATGTTTTTAAAAGACGTTTCGTCTGCTCACCAAGGCTGCATTTATTTAATAAAAAATACAGTAAAAACAGTAATATTGTGAAATATTATTACAATTTAAAATAACTGTATTCTGTTTGAATATATTTTATAAAGTAATTTATTCCTGTGATGGCAAAGCTTAATTTTCAACATCATTACTCCAGTCTTCAGTGTCACATGATCCTTCAGAAATCATTCTAATATGCTGATTTGCTGCTCAAGAAACATTTATGATTATTATCAATGTTGAAAACAATTGTGTACTTTGTTTTTCAGGATTCCTTGATGAATAGAAAGTTCAAAAGAACAGCATTTATCTGAAATACAAAGCTTTTGTAATATTATAAACTACCGTTCAAAAGTTTGGGGTCAGTAAGAATTTTTATTTTTATTTTTTTTTAAAGAAATTAAAGAAATGAATACTTTTATTCAGCAAGGATGCATTAAATTGATCAAAAGTGACAGTAAAGACATTTATAATGTTACAAAATAAATCAAATAAATGCTGTTCTTTTGAACTTTCTATTCATCAAAGAATCCTGAAAAAAAAAAAAAAAAAAATATATATATATATATATATATATATATTGTACACAAATATTTTGTACAATTGTACACAATAAATGTTTCTTGAGCAGCAGATCAGCTTATTAGAATGATTTCTGAAGGATCATGTGACAATGAAGACTGGAGTAATGATGCTGAAAATTCAGCTTTGAACACAGGAATAAATTACTTTATAAAATATATTCAAACAGAAAACAGTTATTTTAAATTGTAATAATATTTCACAATATTACTGTTTTTACTGTATTTTAATAAATGCAGCCTTGGTGAGCAGACAAAACTTTTTTTAAAAACATTAAAAATCTTACTGTGTCCAGTAACTTTTGACTGGTAGTGTATATAATAAACAACATACAGTATATGTGGTTTTAAAAAATTTGTAGCCCATCCTTAACCTAACCACAGGCTCTACTCTTCACAATGGTAACACTACAGAACGTCTCGGTTACGTATGTAACCCTCGTTCCCTGAAGGAGGGAACGGAGACGTACGTCAGTAGTGACCGACGAATTGGGATATCGCCAGAGAGCCCTATCAGCTTCGAGTAAACTAGAACAAGCCAATGGAATTGGCGTGCGATATTTGCATAATGCGCACCGCCCCTGCCAGGTGGTATAAATAGGGAAGCAAATGCAATCGCACTCTGTTTTTCGCTGAGGAGACAACCTTGAGTCTGCACTGCAGTGAGGGCACAGGCCATAGTTACTGACCCCTTCCAGCACCCAGCGCAAGCTCCAGCCACCTGCCGCACCTGGGGGACGGAGAAGGGGGCGAGCTTACACTGAAAGAGTCTACTGCTGTACCGCAAGACCCACTACAGTAAGACTTAGACAACACTGGGGAAGCGAACCGGTGGAGGACGCTGCGGAGGCCACAACCTACCCTGCCGGGGAGGAATTTACGTGGGAATACACATATGGACTGGCCGTGGGCAGTACGTATATGGAGTCCCTGGGATGGCTCCAGCCTAGAGATAGGGGGAGACTCATCTGACAGGTGAAAGCAGAGCTGGCTCTGCTAAGGGAAAGACACGGGCTCACCGTGGGGAGTTGACCGTGGACAATACACATATGGGACCACTCACGTGGAGGGGTCACGACATATGGCACCCAGCCAAACATCAATGTCAATGACGGACGTTTGGCCTGGCATCAGACACTCCGCAATGTCCGAGCCGCAAGGGGAGGCGGAGGAACTCGACAGGGTTCGCCAAGCGGGGAACTCTACTGGAGTAATGGATGCACGTATCCGTCCCAGGGGGCGGGAGTGGCATAGCAAGCCGACACTAGAACGGGTTATTCGCATTACCGGCTACTGGAAGGGAGTACACGGGAAGATACCGGTTCCACATGAAGGCTATAGAATCTAGCGAACGTGTTGGGTGTTGCCCAGCCCGCAGCTCTACAGATATCTGTCAGCGAGGCGCCGTGCGCCAGCGCCCAGGAACAGGCAACTCCTCTGGTGGAGTGAGCTCTCAACCCGAGCGGGCAAGGCATGCCTTGAGACTGATAAGCCAAGGCGATAGCGTCCACTATCCAGTAGGCCATCCTCTGCTTGGAGACAACCTTTCCCTTCTGCTGGCCTCTGTAACAGACAAAGAGCTGATCTGAGGTCCTAAAGCTTCACGTTCTATTCACGTACAAGCGCAGAGCGCGGAGGGGACAGAGCAAAGCCAGGGCTGGGTCTGCCTCCTCCGAAGGCAGCGCTTGCAGGTTGACTACCTGATCTCGAAGGGAAGTGGTAGGAACCTTGGGCACATATCCAGGCCGGGGTCTCAGGATAACGTGAGAGTCACCGGGCCCGAATTCCAGGCACGATTCGTCGACCGAAAATGCGTGCAGGTCCTCTACCCTCTTCACCGAGGCCAATGCAACCAGGAGGACGGTCTTAAGGGACAGTACTTTTAACTCAGCTGATTGCAAAGGCTTGAAGGGATGACCCCGGAGAGATGTAAGTACCAGGGAGAGATCCCAAGAGGGTATAGAGGAAGGGCGAGACGGATTCAGTCTCCTCGCCCCCCCTCAGGAACCTGACGATCAGGTCGTGCTTCCCCAATGACTTACCATCAACTGCCTCGTGATGTGCGGCAATAGTGGCAACATACACCTTGAGAGTGGAGGGAGACAACCTTTGCTCCAAGCCCTCTTGCAGGAAGGAAAGCACAGACCTGACCGAACATGATCGGGGGTCCTCTCGGTGAGAGGAACACCATTCGACGAACAGGTTCCACTTCAGCGCATAGAGGTTCATCGTAGAAGGAGCTCTAGCGGAAGTGATAGTGTCTACAACCGACTGGGGGAGATCACTTAGAACCTCCACGTCCCGTCCAGGGACCACACATGGAGTTTCCACAGGTCGGGACGCGGGTGCCAGAGGGTGCCCCGTCTCTGAGTCAGAAGGTCCTTCCTCAGAGGAATGGGCCAAGGAGGTGCTGTCGCGAGGAGCGTCAGATCCGAAAACCAGGGTCTGAATACTTAGGACCATGTGATATTTCCGTTTTTCTTTTTTAATAAATGCGCAAAAATGTCAACAATTCTGTGTTTTTCTGTCAATATGGGGTGCTGTGTGTACATTAATGAGGAAAAAAAATGAACTTAAATGATTTTAGCAAATGGCTGCAATATAACAAAGAGTGAAAAATTTAAGGGGGTCTGAATACTTTCCGTACCCACTGTATATATGAAGATGCAATGATCAGAAAGGGGATGGCAAAGCCTATTATGAACCTAAATGTGACAAAAGACTTGTATTGTATAGAAGTTTTATAGATTTCTTCACTCTCCACTGCTGAGTGTTTGATGAGATCTGGCAAACAGGAGCGGTCCGCCCAAGTGCCATCATTCCTGCCACATGTGGCCCAGATCATCTTTCCGCATGTGCCAGATGTGGGCCGGATCTGGGTTGCTGTCTGGGTTATGTCGTGCGCACGTGTTACAATTTCTGGTTTGTGTATACTATAACCTATTTCATTTGTGTGTCACTGCCTATGAAGAAAGCGAGAGTATGGATGCACATGAACTAATAAAGATCATGAAAATTATGAAGAAAATGAGAGTATGGATGCACATGAACTAATAAAGCTGTAGGCCTATTTGCTCAAAATCTGGCTTTCTTAGACCAGTTCGTCTAGGATGAATCCAGCTAATTATTCATTTTAATTTTTTTAAACATGTGCCTTCCTCTATAGCTAAAGTCCTTAATGTCTATGGCTCTGCTCGTAATAAGCGCTGTTAGAACTGAATGAAGAAAATAAGCGTTTCTCTGCCACCTGTAAGGATGCGTTAAATCCGTCAAAGTGGTTTAATAAAGGGGCTTTTGATGTTGTGAAATACGAAATTTTAGTAGGCCTACATTTTATAGTTCCAGTATTTTATATGGGACAATATAAATATGGCCTACTGCCCTAACGAAATGCATTTTCATTTTTACTGTACCAATGTTTTTTCATGAACCAAACGTGGCATTATGACATGCACACTGAGCCCATTTCCCAGCGCGATTTCTTGGATGCCACAGAGTTAAATTCGTTAAAATGGACATGAGTCCTTGAAAAATTACGCACTGCCCTAACGAAAGCCACATTTTGAGCACTTTTTACTGTATCAGCCTTTTTTTTTTTTTTTTAACTTGGCAAAAAGAACAATGCACACAGCCATTCATGTCGCGGTTTCCCGGCCGTCACTGAGAATGCTTTAAAGCAGACATAAGGCCGTGATATAAACTGTCCTATGAAAGCCACATTTCGGCAAAAAGATCGTTATTAATTCATACACATCCATACTCTCATTGTCTTTATAATTTTGAGCAAATAGATCTTTATTAATGCATGCACATCCATACTCGCATTTTCTGTATAATGTTGAGCAAGTAGATCTTTATTAATTCATCCATGCTCACATTTTCTTCATAATTTTGAGCATAGATCATAATTCATCCATACTCGCATTTTCTTCATAATTTTGAGCAAATAGATCTTTATTAGTTCATGTGCATGCATACTCTCGCTTTCTTCTTAGGCAGTGACACACAAATGAAATAGGTTTTAGTATACACAAACCAAAAATAAATTTCTCGTGCGAATGCGATACTTTCTTGATACTTTTTATCTTTAGATATAATGGAAGGCACATGTTTAAAAAAATTAAAATGAATAATTAGCTGGATTCATCCTAGACAAACTGGTCTAAGAAAGCCAGATTTTGAGCAAAAAGGCCTACAGCTTTATTAGTTCATGTGCATCCATACTTTCATTTTCTTCATAATTTTCATGATCTTTATTAGTTCATGTGCATCCATACTCTTGCTTTCTTCATAGGCAGTGACACACAAATGAAATAGGTTATAGTATACACAAACCGGAAATTGTAACGCGTGCGCACGACATAAGTTTCTTGTGCGCACGTGATACATTTCTCGTGCGCGCGTGAAACTCTGTCAATTTTTTATTTTTGCAAAGGTCCCTTTAGGGGCTCCATACAATCAGGCCTCCTCGTGGCTATGCTACTAGAATGTAGTGAAGTAAAAGTAAAATTTTCCCAAAATAATAACACTCTGATAAAGTACAGATAGTCTACTTGAAGGGTTAGTTCACCCAAAAATGAAAATTCTGTCATTCATTACTCACACTCATATCCCGTTCCACACCCGTAAGACCTTCGTTAATCTTCGGAACGCAAATTGAGATATTTTTGTTGAAATCCGATGGCTCCGTGAGGCCTGCATTGGGAGCAATTTGTGTTCCGAAGATTAACGAAGCTCTTACGGGTGTGGAACGGCATGAGGGTGAGTAATAAATGACATTATTTTCATTTTTGGGTGAACTAACCCTTTAAAGTGCTATACGGTAATGAAGTTAAACTACATTGTTATGATCCACCACTGGAAAAGGAAAGAATTTTTATATAGAAAATCATTTTTTCTTATGCATGACATGAAATGCACATAAAGTGAGAGTGATGTCGCATTAAAATAGCCATCAAGATTTAGCCAGATTAGTCCATTTATAAACTTTTTTTTTTTTTTTTTCCCAGTACAATTGCTGTGGAGCAAATTGAGTCGTTGATTCAACATTTTCATGTGTATAATGCAGTTTATGGCTGTTTATAACCTCAGTTGAACCTCATGTGGTTGTAAAAAGGTGTCCATCAAGACATAAACGTGGAGTTGTAAATATCTAGATACTTATAAACACTTGTTTCGTTATCATGGCAGCTGTCAGGCATAGAGATAGTGGTATTGTTTGTTTGCTTTTAGACTCCGAAGTCCAGATGATCTTCAGCTAGCGCCGTCTCCAGCACCAGCAGCAGAGACTGTTTAAGCTTCTTCTTAAACTCATCACACATGAACACATAGAGAATGGGGTTCAGACAGCTGTTTAGAAGAGCCAGGCAGTTAATTACAGCTTCTGTTTTTAAAAAAAACCTCTTTAGCAGACCCTCTCAACTGATTCTCTTCTGCATTTATGTTATAAAAATTGTATACATGAAAAGAAAGCCAACATATGAAAAAGGCCAGGACCACAGTTATAATGACCCGGTAAGACCTGAGCTGCTTCTCCTTTTTGAGACGTTTGACTCGCACACCAATAGCTATATTTACATTTACATTTATTCATTTGGCAGACGCTTTTATCCAAAGCGACTTACAAGTGAGGAATACAGTAAGCGAGTCATCCTGACGAGGCAAATAGGGACAAGAAGTGCTCACAATACAAGTTTTAGGCAGTGCTCAGAGTATCATAAGCTACAATAGAGAGAGATTAAAGGAAGTGAAGGAAGCAAAGAAAGGTAGGATAGAAAGGTATAGATTTTTTTTTTTTTTTAAGATGAGGATAAGTGCTCACGAAAGAGATGAGTTTTCAGCTGTCTTTTGAATATTGCCAGGGATTCTGCATTGCGGATGAAGGCAGGAAGATCATTCCACCAGCGAGGGACAGTGAACGAGAATGTCCTGGAGAGTGATTTCGTGCCTCTTTGTGATGGTACCACGAGCCTTCGCTCCTTTAGTGAGCGTAGGCTTCTGGTCGGAGTGTAGACTCGTAAGAGTGAGTGGAAGTAGGAGGGTGCTGAGCCTGTGGTAGATCTGTAAGCAAGCGTCAACGCCTTGAATTTGATGCGAGCAGCAAGTGGTAGCCAGTGCAGAGAGATGAAGAGAGGCGTGACGTGGGCTCTTTTGGGCTCGTTAAAGACGAGACGTGCTGCAGCGTTCTGAATCATTTGAAGAGGCTTGATTGTGCATGATGGCAGTCCAGCCAGAAGAGCATTGCAGTAATCAAGCCTAGAAATGACCAGGGCCTGGACAAGGAGTTGTGTTGCATGTTCTGTTAGAAAGGGCCTGATTTTCCTGATGTTGTATAGTGCAAATCTGCATGACCGAGCTGTCTTTGCAATGTGGTCTTTGAAGGTCAGTTGGTCATCAAGGATTACTCCAAGATTTCTGGCCGAATTTGATGGGGTAATTGAGGATGTACCTAGCTGGATGCTGAAATCATGGTTTAGAGTCGAATTGGCAGGGAAGACGAGAAGCTCAGCTATATATGAAAATACAATGATCAGAAAGGGGATGGCAAAGCCTATTATGAACCTAAATGTGACAAAAGACTTGTATTGTATAGAAGTTTTATAGATTTCTTCACTCTCCACTGCTGAGTGTTTGATGAGATCTGGCAAACAGGAGCGGTCCGCCCAAGTGCCATCATTCCTGCCACATGTGGCCCAGATCATCTTTCCGCATGTGCCAGATGTGGGCCGGATCTGGGTTGCTATCTGGGTTATGTCGTGCGCACGCGTTACAATTTCCGGTTTGTGTATACTATAACCTATTTCATTTGTGTGTCACTGCCTATGAAGAAAGCGAGAGTATGGATGCACATGAACTAATAAAGATCATGAAAATTATGAAGAAAATGAGAGTATGGATGCACATGAACTAATAAAGCTGTAGGCCTATTTGCTCAAAATCTGGCTTTCTTAGACCAGTTCATCTAGGATGAATCCAGCTAATTATTCATTTTTAATTTTTTTAAACATGTGCCTTCCTTTATATCTAAAGTCCTTAATGTCTATGGCTCTGCTCGTAATAAGCGCTGTTAGAACTGAATGAAGAAAATAAGCGTTTCTCTGCCACCTGTAAGGATGCGTTAAATCCAATAAAGTGGTTTAATAAAGGGGCTTTTGATCTTTTGAAATACGAAATTTTAGTAGGCCTACATTTTACAGTTCCAGTATTTTTATATGGGACGATATAAATATGGCCTACTGCCCTAACGAAATACAAAGTTTTATCATTTTTACTGTACCAATGTTTTTTCATGAACCAAACGTGGCATTATGACATGCACACTGAGCCCATTTCCCAGCACGATTTCTTGGATGCCACAGAGTTAAATTCGTTAAAATGGACACGAGTCCTTGAAAAATTACGCACTGCCCTAACGAAAGCTACATTTTGAGCACTTTTTACTGTATCAGCCTTTTTTTTTTTTTTAACTTGGCAAAAAGAACAATGCACACAGCCATTCATGTCGTGGTTTCCCGGCCGTCACAGAGAATGCTTTAAAGCAGACATAAGGCCGTGATATACGAAAGCCACATTTCAGCAAAAAGATCGTTATTAATTCATACACATCCATACTCTCATTGTCTTTATAATTTTGAGCAAATAGATCTTTATTAATTCATGCACATCCATACTCGCATTTTCTGTATAATGTTGAGCAAGTAGATCTTTATTAATCCATCCATACTCAAATTTTCTTAATAATTTTGAGCAAATAGATCTTTATTAATTCATCCATGCTCACATTTTCTTCATAATTTTGAGCATAGATCATAATTCATCCATACTCATATTTTCTTCATAATTTTGAGCAAATAGATCTTTATTAGTTCATGTGCATGCATACTCTCGCTTTCTTCTTAGGCAGTGACACACAAATGAAATAGGTTTTAGTATACACAAACCAGAAATAAATTTCTCGTGCGAATGCAATACTTTCTCGATACTTTTTATCTTTAGATATAATGGAAAGCACGTTTAAAAAAATTAAAATGAATAATTAGCTGGATTCATCCTAGACAAACTGGTCTAAGAAAGCCAGATTTTTAGCAAATAGGCCTACAGCTTTATTAGTTCATGTGCATCCATACTTTCATTTTCTTCATAATTTTCATGATCTTTATTAGTTCATGTGCTCTTGCTTTCTTCATAGGCAGTGACACACAAATGAAATAGGTTATAGTATACACAAACCGGAAATTGTAACGCGTGCGCACGACATAAGTTTCTTGTGCGCACGTGATACATTTCTCGTGCGCGCGCAAAACTCTGTCAATTTTTTATTTTTGCAAAGGTCCCTTTAGGGGCTCCATACAATCAGGCCTCCTCGTGGCTATGCTACTAGAATGTAGTGAAGTAAAAGTAAAATTTTCCCAAAATAATAACACTCTGATAAAGTACAGATAGTCTACTTGAAGGGTTAGTTCACCCAAAAATGAAAATTCTGTCATTTATTACTCACACTCATATGCCGTTCCACACCCGTAAGACCTTCGTTAATCTTCGGAACGCAAATTGAGATATTTTTGTTGAAATCCGATGGCTCCGTGAGGCCTGCATTGGGAGCAATTTGTGTTCCGAAGATTAACGAAGCTCTTACGGGTGTGGAACGGCATGAGGGTGAGTAATAAATGACATTATTTTCATTTTTGGGTGAACTAACCCTTTAAAGTAGGCTATATGGTAATAAAGTTAAACTACTTTGTTATGATCCACCACTGGAAAAGGAAAGAATTTTTATATAGAAAATCCTTTTTTCTTATGCATGACATGAAATGCACATAAAGTGAGAGTGATGTCGCATTAAAATAGCCATCAAGATTTAGCCAGATTAGTCCATTTATAAACTTTTTTTTTTTTTTTTTCCCTAGTACAATTGCTGTGGAGCAAATTGAGTCGTTGATTCAACATTTTCATGTGTATAATGCAGTTTATGGCTGTTTATAAGTTGAACCTCATGTGGTCGTAAAAAGGTGCCCATCAAGACATAAACGTGGAGTTGTAAATATCTAGATACTTATAAACACTTGTTTGGTTATCATGGCAGCTGTCAGGCATAGAGATAGTGGTATTGTTTGTTTGCTTTTAAACTCTGAAGTCCAGATGATCTTCAGCTAGCGCCGTCTCCAGCACCAGCAGCAGAGACTGTTTAAGCTTCTTCTTAAACTCATCACACATGAACACATAGAGAATGGGGTTCAGACAGCTGTTTAGAAGAGCCAGGCAGTTAATTACAGCTTCTGTTTTAAAAAAAACCTCTTTAGCAGACCCTCTCAACTGATTCTCTTCTGCATTTATGTTATAAAAATTGTATACATGAAAAGGAAGCCAGCATATGAAAAAGGCCAGGACCACAGTTATAATGACCCGGTAAGACCTGAGCTGATTCTCCATTTTGAGACGTTTGACTCGCACGGCGATAGCTATATATGAAGATGCAATGATCAGAAAGGGGATGGCAAAGCCTATTATGAACCTAAATGTGACAAATAACTTGTATTGTATAGAAGTTTTGTAGATTTCTTCATTCTCCACTGCTGAGTGTTTGATGACTGCAGGGATGCAGCAGCCAATGGATAAAATCCACTCAATCATGCAGATGATTCTGGCTTTGAATATGGTTCGATTATTACGAGACCACACGATCATCCATGTGCACAGGCATCGGTCCAGACTAATAGTAGTCAGCAGCAAAATGCTAGCAAATGAGTTTAGGTAAATCATGAAACAGAGAAACATGCACTTGAAGTCACCAAAGTGCCAGAACATGTGTCTTATGTGTGAAATGGTGCTTATGAATAGAGTTAAGGAGAAGATGAAGTCTGCAATTGCCAAGTTGAGGAACCAAATGGAGTTGACTGTCGTCTTCACTTTGTAACCAGTCACAAATATCACAAGCCCATTTCCAATGAGACCTATAGCAGGGATGGCAATGTAAATGCATATCATGAAGATGTTAAAGCCTGAGGAGATCTCTGTCTGCACTGTAGAATTGGTCACATTTTGAAATCCAAAAGTAATGCTTGCTACACGAAAACAAGAGAAAATACATTCAGTGAGTTTTGGTTTTTTGGAATCTGAATAGTAAAAACTTAAAATAGAAAATTAAATGAACTGATGAGAGTGTTTAACTCTATGCTTTGTATGTCATCCTGGGGTAGAAAATGTGTTGCATGTGAAATGTGGCATGATAACAGGATTACATTACATTTTTTTAAATTGTTTTGGCACAGTTTTCACAAGCAATACATTTTCAAAACTCTCAGTACTAGTATCACAACAGATCATCAAAAGTGTACTTTTTTTCAGCATAGTTTCAATTGTGTTAGTACAATACACAAAATAAGTGTTTCATTCACAGTAACTGCCTTTCATAATGCTATTACTATCAAACTTCCAAGCATCTCTTCTCATTCAGTTTAATCCAACTGAACTTAATGGTTAATCAATTAATCATTTGGCACACCTATAGATTTCTATAGATATTGATTCTATAGATATAGTTTCTACAGAACTTGTCTGAAATATCCAATATGGATAACCAAATGTAATGAATTCTTTTTACCTAAGTGATTTATCTTAGATGATAACCACTATGTTCGAAGTTGTGTGCACGCAACTTGTAGCCTGTTTACAGTTTTCTTTTTATTCGCTTTGGTAATATTTTCACAAGTGAGGTGTATATTTTCAAAACTTACAAAACACCAAACTGATCACACTTCTAACACACCTAGTCATTTGTTTAAAACCTGATCTCGTAATTCTAGTTGTACATATTTTCATTCTACATAATCATTGTTTCAAAACACAAGATTGTTGTGATATGTGTCACGTATAGTTTTGGTTTTGTGTTCATGTTTATGATTTCATGTCTTTTATTTTGTAGTTTGATATATGTTGCTTGTTTGTGTCATGCTTCCCTTGCTCCTCATGTTCCCCCTTAGTCTATGTGTCATGTTCTCATTGGTTGGTTATGGTCATGTGGTTTTCAGTTCTGTTCTGTCATTGGTTCCCTTGTTCCTTGTGTCACTTCCCCATTGGTTGTCTTAGTCATGTGTTCTCTAGTTCTAGTATTTAAGCCATTGTCTTCCCCATGTTACTTTGTCGTGTATTGTTTATTGTAACCCTGCTGTCGGTGAAACTTATGGTCAAGTCTGTGCAAGGTCAAGTCTGTGCAAGGTCAAGTCTGTGCAAGGTCAAGTCTGTGCAAGGTCAAGTCTGTGCAAGGTCAAGTCTGTTCAAGGTCAAGTCTGTTCAAGGTCAAGTCTGTTCAAGGTCAAGTCTGTTCATTGAGTCTGTTTATGTTCAAGTCTATGGTTGCTTAGTTTGTTTGCTCACTTTACTTCAATAAACTGCACTTGGGTTCATTATCTCACCTTGAATGCCTGCCACGCCAGGGCCTGCTCACGCCATGCCTGCCACGCCAGCCACGCCAGGTCCTGCTCACGCCTTGCCTGTCACACCAGGTCCTGTTCACAACATGGCCTCCACATCAGAGGCTCGTCTCAAGATGGCCGCCATACCAGAGTCTCCAGAGGATGCAGCGTTGACCATTATGGCCACAGCTATTTTATGTGTGTGGGCTGCACACACATCCGCTCCAGCCCTGGACCAGCGTCCAGAGGGGACTCCAGCCCCTGACCAGCGTCCAGGGGGGACTCCAGCCCCTGACCAGCATCCAGAGGGGACTCCAGCCCCTGACCAGCGTCCAGGGGGGACTCCAGCCCCTGACCAGCGTCCAGGGGGGACTCCAGCCCCTGACCAGCGTCCAGGGGGGACTCCAGCCCCTGACCAGCGTCCAGGGGGGACTCCAGCCCCTGACCAGCGTCCAGGGGAGACTCCAGCCCCTGATGAGCCTCGTCACGCCACGACTACCACGCCAGAGCCTCGTCACGCCACGGCTGCCACGTCTGAGCTTCGTCACGCCACGGCTACCACGCCAGAACCTCTCCATGCCATGCCAGACCCCCCTCATGTCATGTCTGCCCAAGTTTCCCCTAAATATTTTTTGGGGGGGGACTATGGGTACCAAGCTCCAGCGGATGCGGAGCTTGGACCACCACTGCACCATGGTCTAGGCCCACCATTGCTCCATGATCCAGGTCCTCCACTGCACCATGGCCCAGGTCCTCCAGTGCACCGGGACCCCATGCTCCACGGTCCAGGCCAGCCCACGCTCCACGGTCCAGGCCAGCCCACGCTCCACGGTCCAGGTCAGCCCACGCTCCACGGCCCAGGTCCTCCCACGCTCCACGGCCCAGGTCCTCCCACGCTCCACGGCCCAGGTCCTCCCACGCTCCACGGCCCAGGTCCTCCCACGCTCCACGGCCCAGGTCCGCCCACGCTCCACGGCCCAGGTCCGCCATTGTCATGTCCTGTCCCCCTGCACGGGCCTGGCCCTCCATCCCTCCCCCAAGACCGCCTCCGCTCCACCACCCCCCGGGAATTTTTGTATAATTTTGGTTTTGTTGGGCGTCGGGAGCCGCCCTTAGAGGGGGGGGGGATCTGTCACGTATAGTTTTGGTTTTGTGTTCATGTTTATGATTTCATGTCTTTTATTTTGTAGTTTGATATATGTTGCTTGTTTGTGTCATGCTTCCCTTGCTCCTCATGTTCCCCCCTTGTCTATTGTCATGTTCTCATTGGTTGGTTATGGTCATGTGGTTTTCAGTTCTGTTCTGTCATTGGTTCCCTTGTTCCTTGTGTCACCTTTGGTTGTCTTAGTCATGTGTTCTCTAGTTCTAGTATTTAAGCCATTGTCTTCCCCATGTTACTTTGTCATGTATTGTTTATTGTAACCCTGCTGTCGGTGAGTCTTATGGTCAAGTCTGCTCATTGACAAGTCTGCTCATTGACAAGTCTGCACATTAAGTATGTTTATGTTCAAGTCTATGGTTGCTTAGTTTGTTTGCTCACTTTACTTCAATAAACTGCACTTGGGTTCATCATCTCACCTTCAGTTCGGACTGAATCGTTACAATATGTGATGAGAACATTTGGTTTAATCAGTAAAAAACAACAGTATGATCTTCTTTCAGTTTAGTACTTTTAACAATCAGTTCATTCAATAGCAAACAATGCAAGACACGTTTCAAATCACCCTTGTTGCTGAAATGATTACAGTTACACAGGCTACACAGAAAATACACTTACATTACCTAAATTACACAACTGACATAAAATCCATTATGTTTTTAATAGTATCTATTCAGTGTGTTATCAAAAGGTGTGATTAAGTTATGAAATGTCCATGAGGTTTTGTGCTGGAACAGTTTGCTGCCAATACAGTAAATGTTCTCACTGTACCATATGACTGAATCTATACTGTAGTCGACCTTTATAAGAGTGAGTTACAATAATGATAAGCTGTTTACAGTATCACATGACCTACATACTGTAATGTAAAATGCTGTATTTGATGCAATCTGTCTCCCTTCTTGATGCATCTCTGATCAATCTGATATTACACAGTGATTGACTGTTTCCCTTGTACTCTATCCTGCTCTGTGTTCACAAATTGCAAATCTCTCTCTCTCTCTCTCTCTCTCTCTCACACTCACACACACACACACACACACACACACACACTTTGAACATAGTGGTTATAATCTAAGATATATTGATTATAATACAAAAAGAATTCATTACTTTTGGTTATCTGAATCGGAAATTGCAAACGAAGTAGAAACTATATCTATAGAATCTGTATCTATAGAAATCTATAGATGTACCAAATGCCAAATTAGCCACGTTTATATGTACATTTTTTTTGTCATTCCGATTAAAATCATTCCGAATTAAAGATTCGGTGGACTGTTTACATGAGACGTTATCTAATCCGATATGGTGTTTACATGTGCTGACGCTTTCAATCGGAATGACTTTGTGACATGCACACATTAGCTTATGTCCTGTGTGCCGCCTTGTATTCCTGTGAACATGGAGTTCCACTATTTCTTATGCACTCTATTTTTATGTAAAGTGTTGCTCTTAATCAAGCAACAGTGTGAATTTGTAGCATATTACTGCTGGAAGGTATGAGGAAAAGACGGGCGCAGGAAGCTGACCTTTTTGGTGGCTGTGCATCTCTAAGGAGCATCTCAATGCTATCCTTCCCTCCTCCGAAAAGCAGAAGCGTGTGGATGAAGGTCTGTAGTAATGATACACTAAGTTCCTTCAGTGCAAAATGTGTTGTTTCAGTTTTACTCCAGTTTGATTTTGCCGCTGCCATTGTGCATTCTGACGACCTCTTTATCCCACCCCTCTCAAACCGATTACAATTTCATTCAGTTTGGGCATTTTTAGTCAGATTGAGGTGTTTATATGGAGCATTTTCATTCAGATTGGACTTTTAAACCGATTGCAATGCTCCATGTCAGTGCACCTACTGATTAACTATTAAAATCAGTTGGATTAAATAATAGATAAATGTAGTTCCAAACATAGGTTCTTCCAGCATCCCTCCTCCTCTATTTCTCTTATTCTCCCTCTGCGCAGTAATGTTATAGGGGGGTTTAACTCGGAGCTCAAGCCGAGCCTCGGGTTCATGCCTCCTTCGAGGACAGCAAGCCAAGTTTGTTTTACCATTAACCATTCAGACTGAATGGGCAGGCGAACTTATGAAATGTATTAAACTGAACAAAAAAAAGATGCAAAAGAAAAGTTTGATTGATGTAGTATTATGAAAGACATTTACTGTGAATGAAACATTTATATAGATGAAACACTTATTTTGTGTTGTGAAAAGGATACTTTGTAATTTTGTGTATTTGTGTATTGAACACAATTGAAACTATGCTGAAATATTTGAAAAAAGTACACTTTTGATGATCTGTTGTGATATTAGTACTAAGAGTTTTGAAAATTTACCAATTTTGCTTGTGAAAACTGTGCCAAAGCAATAAAAAAAAAATAAAAAATAAAAAAAAAGGGTGATTTGAAACATGAATCTTGCATTGTTTGCTATTGAATGAACGGATTGTTAAAAGTAATAACCTGAAAGAAGATAATATTGTTGTGTTTCGGTAATTAAACCAAATTTTCTCATTACATATCACAACGATCTTGTGTTCTGAAACAATGATTATGTACAATGAAAATATGTACAACTAGAATTAAAGCATGAGATCAGGTTTTGAAAGAATGACTAGCTGTGTTAGAAGTGTGATCAGTTTGGATTTTTGTAGAGTTTTGAAAATGTACACCATACTTGTGAAAATAGTACTAAAGCGAATAAAAAAATCTGTAGGAGAATTCTGTCTTTTCTTTTTTTTTTTGACCTAAATGTTACAACCGCATGTACTGTTTCTACAATACATACGCAAACACATAAAATGTAAATAAAATTTTCACACTTTTCACATAAGACAACACAATTACAGTTTGAAAATGATTGTCCTCAAGTGATTTACCTATTTTTCCCTAAATTGCCTAAATTATTCATTATTATCACCATATTTAAAAATAAATAAATAAACACAAAGTACATATTAGATTCTTACCCATTTTCTGTATGGCTTCAGTCCCATAAAAAACTCTTTGCAAGTTCTGTTTATTGTTGAAAATCAACAACTGATGGTAAGTTCCCCTTTACTTCTCTTAAAGAGTGATGGTGGGATGGTGTAGGAAGAGAAATATGCTTCTACAGAAATCCATTTTTATCGACTACACACTTTCTATTTCTGCAGTCTATATGAATTAATATAGACTATATTTTAGTTATTAATTATAGTAATTATATTAATTATTATAGTTATTATATGAGTAACTAATACATGGGAGGAACACGTTCAAATGATCTATCCAATCAGCATGAGAGGAGGCTTATATATATGTAGCCGACTCACCTGTTGTCACATGTCTTGTGTTTCTGTTCTCCCTGTGATCTAGTTTTCCCCAGTCTGATTAGTTTATTTCATCCACCTGTGTCTGGTTAATTAACTCATCACCTTGTTTAGTTCCCTTTGTTAGTCTTGTGTATATATACCCAGTGTTCTCCTTCACTCCTTGTCCGTTCTCATTTACGTTTATATGCTGTCACTACCCTGTTGGAATCTCCTGTGTTTGATTAAAGTATTACTCGTATCCTCATCTTCATCTTTGTCGTGCGTTGTTATACAGCAACTGTAACAGAAGAACGGACCAAAACAGTGTTTTTTTTGCGGCGTTTTTTCTCAGTTTTTAGTTCCTTTTTTCCCCTCATGGCTTTTCCCGCTGTCCAGCTTCTCTGCCTGGAGCAGGGAGACCGCTCGCTGGAACAACACACCAGTGACTTTCTCCAGCTTGCGTGCCAGACCAACTTCCCGGACCGCTCGCTCTGTGTATATTATCACACCGGCCTGAGCTCGCGGTCCAAGGCTCGCTTTCCAGCGGGCGGTCCAACGGAGGACTTCGCCGCGTACGTGGAGTGGGTGCTGGTGAACAACAACTCTCCGTTCACCATCTGCCCTGCTAAGGATGACACCAGCACCGCTCCACATCCAGAGACCAACCACCCGCCACCAACTACGTGCCCGATGGAGAGACGAGAGCCCACCGCAGACCGTGGAGTTCAACCTGCCGGGATGAACAAGACCGAACCTGAGGAGAGGACCCAAGGTGTGTCTGACCAGATGCGTGAGCCTACTACATCGTGTGCTGCCGAGGGAGTGTTAGTGGAGTTCGAGGGCTGGGAGGAGAGCCCCGCCCACAACCTCACTGCGGTGGATGGGATCGCTATAACCACTGAAACATTTTTGGAGTTATTGGATGTGTTTGAGGAGGTTAATTCCTTATGTCTCCTTTCCCCGCTGGTTCCGTCCAGCCCTGACCTGCCCGTCTCCCCGCTGGTTCCGTCCAGCCCTGAACTGCCCGTCTCCCCGCTGGTTCCGTCCAGCCCTGTGTCTCCTGTGTTCCCTCCCAGCCTCCCTCTCCCACCTCCTCAAACTGCCTGCTCATTTCTGCCTCCTCTGGTACCCTTCAGCCCCTCTTCAGCTCCATCACTCCAGTGTATGGACCCGATTCGACGCTTCAGGCCACCAGTTCCACCTAGGTTAGAGGATCTCCTGGCTCCGCCTCTAGCCTCCGAACTCAACACTCCACCGTGGCCTGTCGATGCGTCGCCTCCGCCGTGGCTCCTCCCTCCCTCGGCTCCACCGGAAACCCTCAGCCTCAAGACTCCACCGGGCTCCCTCATCCCACAGGCTCCGACTTGGTCAGTCGTTGTCCAGCTGGCACCTTCGGTTTCTCCTGGCTCCTCCTTCCCCCCGTCTCCTCCTTTGTCCTCTGTCGCACCGCCTCCGTCTCAGTCCTCAGGTTCCCGGACTCCACCTCGGATGCTCGTCGTCCCGGCTCCATCTCGGTCTCCAGATCCAGCAGTGTCGGTTGGGCTCTCCGGCATTCCAGCTCCACCTGGATCACCATCTTCGGTGGCGTCTCCATCGGCCGTCCCCAGGGTGGCGCCTCTCAACTCTCCGCCTAGGCGTCTCCCGTTCTTGTCTCCACCCTGGGGCCTCATCATGGTTGGTCTCTGGACCAACATCCGGCTCCTCCTGCTCCAGGCTTCCCCTTGGCTCCTCCCACCCTCCACTCCCCCTTGGACTATTTTTGTTGTTTTCTGTGGACTTTTGTTTTGCTCCTCCGCCCTTCGCCCTCCTCCTCCTCCTTTATCCACTTTATCCCCTATAGGGGGAGAATCTCTCTCGGGAGCCAAATGGTGTGAAGGGGCTATGGCTGAGAGAAGAACCACTGTTTTTTTAATTCAGCACTGGATTTAGACGCTTATAAATCAGGATTTCACAGAAAAATTTTGTGGACTGCAAATTACCAAAATTGGACACTTTGTTTCTAAGGAAGGATGGATTTCTGCTGAAAACTTGTCTGTAAAACTGGGCATGAGATCAGTTCAAGTGGCAGATAGACTCAAATCTTTGACTTTTTACCACCTGATTATAGACTGTCATTAGAGACACCGGTTGGAGAGGAGGAGACTTCTGTCTTCCCAGACCTGAATTTTTCAGCTGATATTAGAACATGGCAAGAAATGGAGAATGGTTTTCTTTCTTTTAAGACACCCCAGCTGGGACTTTTTAGAAATGCTGGAAAGAAAGCTATTTATGTACTGTGTGTAAAGGTGTCACATCTTCTTCAGCTTCAGAATGTGAGAGAGTCTAAATGGCAAGAGATTTTTGGGTCAAACGCTTCCCCTAAAGGTTGCTGGAGGACTTTGTACAAACCTCCTATTGAGAAAAGAACTGGAGACCTACAGTGGAGGATTGTGCATGGTATAATAGCCACAAACAGACACAGAGCACACCTCGATCCACAGGTTGGGGAGGGCTGTCCTTTTTGTGGAGCACAAGAAACTGTCTTCCATTTATTTTTTAATTGTGTGAGATTACAACCATTATTTTATAAAATGGAAGAGTGGTGTCAAACCCTGGGGGGAAATATTTGTACCTGCAAGGTTTATTTTTGGGGCAAAGTACAGCAGAAGTAAAATTAGAAGTCATGTTTTATTAAACTTCTTGTTTGGGCAAGCAAAGATGGCTATATGGTTGTCAAGAAAAAGTAAATTGAATGATAAGGGATCAACTGATGCTATTCAATATGCTAACCCCACACTTTAAAAACTGTTGTTATCATTTAAGATAAATTGCTTATAATGTAAAAAGAATTCATTACATTTGGTTATCCATATCATAAATTGCAAATAAGTTCTATAGAAACTATTCCTATAGAATAAATATCTATAGAAATCTATAGGTGTACCAAATGATTAATTGATTAACCATTAAGTTCAGTGTTATTAAATAACAGACAAATGTATTAAACTGAACGAAAAAAGATGCAAATCAAAAGTTTGATAGTAATAGCATTATGAAAAGCAGTTAATGAAACATTTATATAGATGAAACACTTATTTTGCGTAGTGAATAGAGGATACTTTGTGATTTTGTGTATTGTGCTAACACAATTGAAAATATGCTGAAATGTTTGACAAAAAGTGCACTTTTGATGATCTGTTGTGATATTAGTACTAAGCGTTTTGAAAATTTACCAATTGCTTGTGAAAACTGTGCCAAAGCAATTAAAAAGAACTGTAAGACGGTAAGATCTGAGATGGCTTCCCCTTTTGAGATGTTTGACCCACACTCCAGTTGCTACATATGAAGATGCAATGATAAGGAAGGGGATGAAAAAGCAAAAAAAAAATGCTTGCAAACATATTTAGCTCTGTCATGAAAGAGAGAGGCTTGGACAAAAAGAGAAAATAATGCAGTGAGAGTTCTGCAAAAACATTTTGTCTTGCAACACATGTTCTGTTAGAAATACCATTGTGTAACATGTCTAGTGACTTGTGGAATGGAATGTTCCCTTAATGTTTGTATAACCAAGAAAAACATGACATACAGAAATAACGTTTTCATAACTTAATGGGGAACATTATCAAAATGTTTTAGCTGCGAGATGATTTCATCTGCAAAAGCTGTGAGATGCGGCTGTCCATGTATGATTAGGGGAGACCGGGTATGGTTGTAACATGGGAAGAGTTGTAACACCACCAATTCTACTAAATAGGGATAAGCTATGATCATTTAATTATTTACCCACTTCCTCCCAGATCCCATATGAATGGTTGACAAGGCTGTAAATAGGTACATGCAGATTTCATAAAGAAGAAAAACAACAACAACAACAACAGATATTTTAGGTAAGAATGTTTTTTTTTTTTCTCACTAAAACTGTTTTTTGTTTAGTACTTAAACTTTTGCAGATAAAATTATATAACTTGTATTAGATTAAATTGTAGCTTCTCAGGCAAAATGTGATGCACTTTTAACCTGCTAATTTCAAACCATTATGCTAAAACAGCTAGCTAAACACTGGCTGACAGGGGTGAGGTAGATTGTAACACATCTTTAAAAAGTGTTACAACCATCCCCTTACATACAATTAACTAAGAACAGTTTATTTTAATAATCTTATAGAATGCCTACACCGTGGAAAAGAATGACAGATAGATGTGTTTAAAAAAAAAAAAAAAAGAACTGATGACGTTTCAAAGAAGGGCAGGTCAGTCAGATCAGTTGCAGCGACAATGTTGAAAGCTAGTGGTGAGAATTCTGAGACCGCAAACAATGAAATCTTTTATGGTGTCTGTATGGAGCTATTTGGCAACTCAAAGCCAAATGAAGTGTTGGTAAAATGTGCCATATGCAGTCTCTGGGCCCACCAAGTCTGCACTCTAGAGTTAAAATCATTGTTTTTTTTCATCATTGTTACTCTGATTGAGAATATTCACACAGACACACAAATTTACTTTTTTTTTTTACATGTGTCGTGACAGATCGCTGTAGTGTCTCAGTTCAAGTGGCTTGTGAACCGATCATCTCTTCCTACTAGTAGACATTTTTGTCACCTGTTGGAGTTTGGGTTCCTTGCTGCTGTCGCCTTCGCCTTTGGCTTGCTTAGTTGGGGACACTTGATATTCAACAATGTTTTTGATCTGCCTTCATTGACACCATTGTATGCGAACTGAACTGAACTGAACTGGACGATGATATCACTGTTTTCTACAGTTCTGATATATAGATAAATTAACTAAATTAATAACTATTGTTTTTTACAACGGGATGAATCAATTGGACTGAAATCTTTGCAGGAGTTTATATTTAAAATGATCTGATCAAAAACAGAGGAGTGGACACGGCCCATGCTTTGAAAACCCCTTGATTATGTCTTGAACTCCTTTTGGAGATGCTCAACAAGCTATCTATGTTTAGATCTCTGTTTTTCATGGGAATCTGGAGAACAATGAGTTGTTCTAGAAATCAGATTGAATTCCAAGCACAAGTGTCGGAAAACAAGACACTAAGAATGGAGTTAATATTGTGCCATAATTAAACAAACAAATCCAGCATTTTGCAAACAAACACAATCTGCTTTGCAAAGGAAAACTCGACTCACAAACAAACAGAAAGTGATGTGCAAATACAAAGGTCAGTTTGAGTGAAAACGCAGATGAGTAACAAATATATGTATTGTGTTTTACAAATATATATAAATGAGCCTACATCATATTTTACAAATAAATTCAAACTAATCTTGGAACAGATGCCAAATCTAGTGCATACAAATGCACACCTGTCTGTTATGATTGTAAGACACTTGCCTTTTTATGAGATCTCTTGGCTTGATTTTCTCACAAATGTATGCAGGTCGATTTTCTCACAAATGCAGTTGAGTAAATTCCTCTTCCAAAACAGCCGATGGCACTTTGCTATGGGTCAATTTGCGCTAGTCTCCCGAGAGAAGCCCCGAAACATGCATTTATAATAATAATAATAATAAACTTTGTTTTATAGCACCTTTAAAAGTTGCATCTCAAAGCGTTTTACAAGAACATACAAATAAAATACAATGGAATAGGGGAAATAAAAGATAGAAACATACATCAAAACACATTTCAAGACATATATAGTTATATATAAAACAAAATAATCACGTATAGAAAATAAGTTTACAAGGAGTTTACAGCTGACGAAAATGAGTGGTGAACAGGTGAGTTGGGTGTTTCTCAATACCAAGTACGCAAAGTTTGGTAATTCTACATTATCTCTGTATGTATAACCGCCAGCAACATGTTATACAAAACATGTTATAAAACACTGATCTGCCTCTTTTCATTTTTATTTAAACATATTAATAATAGCCACACAAATCTGGTTCAGGCAACGCTTACATTGATTAACTTCACTGCATGTACAGTACCAGTCAAAAGTTTGTAAAAGTTAAGGTTTTTTTAATGTTTTGAAAGTAGTCTCTTAATCTCACCAAGGCTCACCATATATATACAGTATCTCACAGAAGTGAGTACACCCCTCACATTTTTTAAGTATTTTATTATATCTTTTCATGTGAAGAAATGACACTTTGCTACAATGTAAAGTAGTGAGTGTACAGCTTGTATAACAGTGTAAATTTGCTGTCCCCTCAAAATAACTCAACATATAGCCATTAATGTCTAAACCGCTGACCACAAAAGTGAGTACACCCCTAATGAAAATGTCCAAATTGGGCCCAATTAGCCATTTTCTCTCCCCGGTGTCATGTGACTCGTTAGTGTTACAAGGTCTCAGGTGTGAATGGGGAGCAGGTGTGTTAAATTTGGTGTTATCGCTTTCACTCTCTCATACTGGTCACTGGAAGTTCAACATGGCACCTCATGGCAAAGAACTCTCTGAAGATCTGAAAAAAAGAATTGTTGCTCTACATAAAGATGGCGTAGGCTATAAGAAGATTGCCAAGACCCTGAAACTGAGCTGCAGCACGGCGGCCAAGACCATACAGCGGTTTAACAGGACAGGTTCCACTCAGAACAGGCCTCACCATGGTCGACCAAAGAAGTTGAGTGCACATGCTCAGCGTCATATCCAGAGGTTGTGTTTTGGAAATAGACGTATGAGTGCTGCCAGCATTGCTGCAGAGGTTGAAGGGGTGGGGGGTCAGCCTGTCAGTGCTCAGACCATACGCCACATACTGCATCAAATTGGTCTGCATGGCTGTCGTCCCAGAAGAAAGCCTCTTCTAAAGATGATGCACAAGAAAGCCTGCAAACAGTTTGCTGAAGACAAGCAGACTAAGGACATGGATTATTGGAACCATGTCCTGTGGTCTGATGAGACCAAGATAAACTCATTTGGTTCAGATGGTGTCAAGCGTGTGTGGCGGCAACCAGGTGAAGAGTACAAAGACGTGTGTCTTGCCTACAGTCAAGCATGGTGGTGGGAGTGTCATGGTCTGGGGCTGCATGAGTGCTGCCGGCACTGGGGAGCTACAGTTCATTGAGGGAACCATGAATGAGCAGAGCATGATCCCCTCTCTTCGGAGAATGATCACTTCTGTGAGATACTTTATGCTGGTCCTATGCTGGTCCAGTGCTGGTCCATGCTGGTCCTAAGCTGGTCCAGGATCAGCATGGACCAGCTCAGGACCAGCATGGACCAGCGTAGGACCAGCATGGACCAGCATAGGACCAGCACTTGACCAGCACTTGACCAGCATAAACCAGTTCAAACCAGCATACCAGCTTCAAAACCTACCTTAACCAGCATATGCTGTTTTTTTTTTCAAAAGGGATGGGCGTGCTAGTTTGAAAACGAGGGTCTTTTCACGCACGTTGTTGGTGCGTTACTATTTTGAGGCAACTGAAACAGACTGTGCCATTGAACAACTAAAACCTGGTCTAAAGTCAATGGCGCAATATTTGTTTTGTTATTTAAACAGTGCGTTAGTAATATATGCCTATATGTGGGTGCATAATGCATGTACATTCTGCTTATTACACACACACGGAAGCACAGCAGCACAAAAAAACATGCCTAATTAAAAATAAAAGGATATTGTGTGCATAAAGATAAAAATGCTTTGGTGGAAACCGGCTTGTCCCGTAGATGGTCTGCTCACGCTTTAACCTCGAGCACGAGCAGATCCGTTTCCCAGACATGTGCAATTGCACGTGCAACTGAGAATTTTAGTTCACATTGTATCTCAGCACATTAATGGATTATTACATAAAGGTAACTATATTCTCAGCGTCATGGCTGACTTATGCCTAAAGTACTGTTGTTTTCTTATAGGAAACAGTTTATAATGTTTTCATTAGTATGCACGTTATGTGCAGTCGTCTGTAACTGAATGACAGACACTTTGTGTAACAGCAGAACAACCTTCAGCTATCGTCTACAATGAGTTCAGCTCGTTGTGCTCTTCCTTTGCACCCTGGATGTAACAACTGATAGGCCTATATAAATGTGTCTGTGTGGACATAATATTTTTGTAACCTATGGACTACTACTGGTGTGATTATACATGTGTTAGCTTACCTGTTCTGACTAACATTCTCTGTTTCCAGTTGGTGACAAATGCTGAAAATATTGCTGAAACTATATTGTCTTTTCATGGTTTCCGTTTATATATATTAAAGAAAGATACACTGACACCACAAGGTTTATTTTTTTCAATTGCACAATAAAACCAAGCATCCCAGAACACCTGAATGAGTTCCAGAAGATTTTACTAATTTCATATAACAGGGAAAATAAATAAATAAAATTAAAAACATGCAGCTGCCATTTCAATGATGTATTGCTATGTTCTTAAAGAAATTAAAGAAATGTCCAAAATCAGTGGCCTAATAAAGATTTTTGCAACTTTTTGTTATTCTTTGCCATGCGTTCTTGACCACGTGTCACTTGTGTACCTGGATATACAATGATGATCACTGATATAAATAGACAATTTATTTTGATACACAAACATTCATTATTTTGGCACATATTCAGGTTGATCGGGAAACTTTTTCCCAGTCATCTCAATGGCCCCTTCATGGGGCTTTAATTAGGGGCACATTTGGCCTCATGAAATTTTGAAAGGAAATATATATATATATATATATTTTTTTTTTTTTTAACTATCTATGTCAAAACATATATCACAAATCCTGTAATAAAGATGGGAATATTGTATATGGCCTTGATTTGCTTTTGATTAATAGCATTGTATAATGTGTGAATGAACATATAATATTGTGTGAGACATTTAATGACAATTTGTTTTTGTACAAAATGATGGGCATGGACTTGCCAACAACAAACTTTAGCTACTGTAGCAGTCCCTTAATATATGAAAATATGACACATAAGAAAGCTATTCTCATATCAAAAAAATTACATTTTTAGTCTTAAAGATTTTGACATTTTTACCACTCTTTGAATTTTAATGACATTTTTTTTATTTATTTAAAACTAACAGCAAAATGTTATCTTTTTACATACAGTGGCCCTTAAATTATTTGCACAAATGCATTTGCATTAAAATACTAATCAAATGTCTGGAATCAATGTATTTTTTTTTTTTTTTTGGAAATGAATTTCACAAGGATGAAGTTTATTCAACAACAACAACAAAAAAAAGATACTAGAATGATTTCTGAAGGATCATGTGACACTGAAGACTGGAGTAACAAGAATAAACAGCCATTTAAGATATATTAAAATAGAAAACAAATCACAATATTACTGTTTTGCCTGTTTTTGATCAAATAAATGCAATCTTGGTGAGCCTAAACATGAAGAATTGTATTAATCCTTTTGAAGAGCAATAGGCCTACATCATATCAAAATGAACAAGAATTTAAGAACAATACCAGAAGAGATATAAGTCCTTAAAACATTTATACAGGTTTATTTCAGTTGTTACAGGCAGTGATGTAGGCCTACTTAATGATAACAACTAATAAAACACAGAGTTTTAAAACAACGGATGGTACAAAGGAAGAGCACAACAAGCTGAACTCATTGCAGACAATAGCTGAAGGTTGTTCTGCTGTTTACACAAAGTGTCTGACGATTCCACATAATGTGCATAGGCTACTAATGAGAACATTATAAACTGTTACCTATAAGAAAACAACTGTAGTTTAGGCATAAGTCTGCCGTGACACTGAGAATATAGTTACCATTATGGAATAATCCACTAATGTACTGAGATACAATGTGAACTAAAATTCTGAGTTGCACGTGCAATCGCGCATGTCGGGAAAGCTGATTAATATTCATGTATGCTCCGCCTTCAGAAACCGAAAATCTCAGAAACCGAAAATCTCGTAACACCGGCGCACTGACCATTTTTCCCATCCTTAAACTAGCAAAAGTGGATTCGGACACACCCTAAGTGCACTTGCGCTGTGCACTTTAGACCATGAGTTAAAATAGGGCCCTAAATGTCATGACAAAATTTTAATGATGCAGCAATAATGAAGGGTGTGAAGACATGAGAAAATCATATTGCAAGTAATGTGCTTAATATATATTACATCATTCCACTCAGAAAAAAGTAATAACGCACTTATTGGGTTTATTCACATGCAATTAAAACAGCAGTTTTAAAAGATTTACATTTTTAAATCTTAGTTGGTATATTTACTGATTTGTCTACAACAGTAATTCCGTAGTGGGTGTTTAAAAATCTATCAAAATATCCCAAAATATATATTTTTTTCTTTATTTTGTTACAAGTGAGGAGGGCAAGGTGCTTGTTTCCAAAATGGATGTTTAACATCATTAAACAACATCTTTATAAGTTGTTTTTAAGAATTTCATTTTGTTATTATGTAAAAATGTCCAGTGTTCAAACCACTATCCTATAACAGAGTTTGGTACATCCCTGACTCATTCCTGAAATCCCACAAAAGAGAACCATTCCACAGTGAACTAGCACAAAACTAGTAATGTCAATCATTTCTAGTTTCCTCGTAAGTATAAATATGCAGGTTTTGCATGTTTATCAGTAAAGGAATGACTGCAGCAGGTTCCCAAACTGAATGGTTTTGAGGTTGTGATGCACGAAAGGGAAAAATGTTTTGTTTTTTCTTGCATAAAACTTTAGCAAACTATTTTATGTCATATTTCTGATTTTCTTTTTCTTTTAAAGCTATGTTTTGAGCCTTCTTATGATTTAAACTCACACTAACATCAAGGATCAAGTTAAGCCCACACAGACTCCTTGTTGTTTAGTGCCATATTGCTTTAGTCACAAATTATGTACAATGCACTAGAGGAAAAATCTAATAAATTAGAAATGTAGGTGTTTTTTTATTATTAAATATGACTATAAGGCACATCACTTTATGTGATATGGGAAAAGACAGTGGTACACAAAGTACACAAATCAAGTACTTTAGTAAAAGTACAGATACCCTATAAAATATTACTTATAAATACTCATTTTCATTTTTAATGTACTTAAGTATTAAAAATAAAAAGTACTGATCAAACTGTTTATTATTTATTCTAGCCAGTACTAGTCATTAGTCAGCAATAATAAGAAAGATTAGTGCAGTCATTTAATACATATTGATCTGCAAATAAGCAACCTTTTATTTTATTACAAAAACTTATTATACATTATACTTATTAATTATAAACATTTACAGCAGATTTACTTCACAAATAACTGACAGTCAGGACCTAAATATGACTTTCATTTACAAATTCAGCAAATTCCTTTTTGTGCCATTCAAGCTCATTGCGCAAATAGCAGCATAAACAACAGAACATGAGGATTCACACATCGTCACATCACACACCTGCAGAGCTTCTGTGAACAGAAAAAAAAAACAGAATAAATTTATATATAAGGAATAAATGGGCCTATACACAAAATATATTTCACTTAAATAACAGTTTAACAAAATGAAAGATAAAATAATGCGACAAGTAATATGTGCCAGTTTTGGTTTATTTTTGTGACATGCTCCACAAACAAGTTCACGGAAAGAACACTGAGACAGCAGAAAGTGGCATATCCTATTTTTTTTTTTTTTTTTTTTTTTATTTTACAAAAGCACAATGTTTTGTTTTTATTGTGAGTGTATGCAAATTAAAACACACCCTTTACAGTTAACGAATGATGTCTTCCACTATATGACCATAAATTATGAGTGCTTTGTTTGTCTTTATGTGGCTGGCAGCTGGCAGGAACAGAGATGGTGGTATCTTTCGTTTGCTTTTAGACTCTGAAGTCCAGATGATCTTCAGTAAACGCCGTCTCCAGCACCAGCAGCAGAGACTGTTTAAGCTTCTTCTTAAACTCCTCACACATGAACACATAGAGAATGGGGTTCAGACAGCTGTTTAGAAAAACCAGGAAGGTAACTACAATTTTAATTTTTGAAAGAACCTCTTTAGCAGAATCACTCCACTGATTCTCTTTTGCACTTATGCTATAAAATTTGTAGATATGAAAAGGAAGCCAGCATATGAAAAAGGCCAGGACCACAGCTATAATGACCCGGTAAGACCTGAGCTGATTCTCCATTTTGAGACGTTTGACTCGCACAGCGATAGCTATATATGAAGATGCAATGATCAGGAAGGGGATGACAAAGCCCACTATGAACCTGTATATGACCAGAATCTTGTAGTATTGTTTAGGATGGTTATAGATTCCTTCACTCTCTTCTGCTGAGTGATTGATGACTGCAGGGATGCAGCAGGCGATGGATAAAACCCACACAATCATGCAGATGATTCTGGCTTTGAATATGGTTCGATTATTACGAGACCACACGATCATCCATGTGCACAGGCATCGGTCCAGACTGATAGTCATCAGCAGCAAAATGCTAGCAAATGAGTTTAGGTAAACCATGAAACAGAGAAACGTGCACTTGAAGTTACCAAAGTGCCAGATACTGTGTATGTCTAAAAGTGCTCTTATGATTAGAGATAAGGAGTAGATGAAGTCTGCAATTGCCAAGTTGAGGAACCAAATGGAGTTGACTGTCGTCTTCATTTTGTAACCAGTCACAAATATGACAAGCCCATTTCCAACGAGACTTACAACAGGGATGGCAAAGTAAACGCATATTATGAAGATGTTAATGCCTGAGAAGATCTCTGTCTGCACTGTAGAATTGTCCGTAGTGATTCTGGTCATATTTTGAATTCCAATAGTAGTGCTTGCTTCACGAAAACAAGAGAAAAAATACAGTGAGTTTTGGTTTTTTGAAATCTGAAGATTTTTTATGCCACATTTCACATGCAACATCTACCCCAGGATGCCATACGAAGCCTAGTGTTTAACACTCTCATCAGTTTATTTAATTTTCTATTTTAAGTTTTGACTATTCTGCATTGTCCAACAGTAGATAAAAGGACTGCATTACAGGATAATTCGGTAACATTTTAGAATACTGTTTCTTACTTATTGCATAACTAATAAGGAATTACTGAAGAACTAATAGGTAATTCTTCATTAACACTTAAGTCACTACTGTTAACTACTAAGGAAGATGTGTTAACTAATCAGTATGTAATAGTATTTTATGATTGTGTTAAGTAACAGTTAGCTAATCATTAACTAATGAGTTCTGTCATATCTCCTGAAGAACTACTATTAATTATCTACTAATTAAGGTTCAAGAAACTATGAAGTAACTACTAATGAACAGAAAATTATTCATTTCATGATTCAATTCAAAATTACTTGAGTAAAATTACAACTACTTTGTACTACTTTGTTACAGTCCATCACTTATTATTATTATTATGGGAATTAAATATGCATTTGTATGCTGCATAATGTACTGCACTCCCAAAAAGACTCATTACAACAAATTGTTCAGAAGTTTTTGCCTGTATGGTGAATAACTTTGTGCGCATGTTCTGGTAAGAAATCAGCTTCGGAAAGGAACCCCACCCCCACTGCCTTGCCATAACTATCTAACTTACCACAGATATAAAATGTTTTATTCATTTATTTATTTACCCAAACACTGGGATGAGGCTGTTGAGTCATTTTTGGGTTATTTTTTCAGTGTTGGGTAGTTTTCGTGTTGTTATTGACCAATATATTTGAGTCAGAATTATGTGGTAATTATTTATTAATTACTAATGGGTTCCTTAAATCTTCACTTTAGAATACTGTTTCAAGTTCTAAGTAATTACTGCAGAATTATCTAATAATTCTTTATGAATTGCTAATGGATTCCCTTTATTTTCACTTTGGAATATTATTTTCAGGGTCTAAGTAAGCTAATTCCAGCAGAATTATCTAATAATTCTTTATTAATTACTAATGAGTTCCCTGTATTTTCACTTTAGAATACTGTTTCAAGTTCTAAGTAATTCCTGCAGAATTATTTGATAATTCTTTATTAACTACTAATGGGTTCCCTGTATTTTCACTTTCCCTCAGTCATTGCCTTACATACTGGAATTTAGTCAATGGAAATGTGATATGCTGAGGAAAACAGACACACTTACAGTACTGTATATGAAATATAAAAACTAATTTGGCAATGGCAAGGCATTTAGAGGGGGTTGGGTTCCTTTCCGAAGTTGATTTCTTACAGAACATAATCACAAAGTAATTATTTACCACACAGGCAAAAACCTCTATAAAATGTATTGTATTTATTTAATTCTTTCATTTTTTGTCCTAAATGTTTCAACCACTTGTACTGTATCTATGCAAACACATAAAATTAAAATAAAATGATCACTTTTCACATAAGACAACACAATTACAGTTTATAAGACACTTGAAAATATCCACAAGGGATTTACCTACATTTTTAAATATTAAATAGTGTATGATTATTCATATTTTGATGTGGAAAGTCTGGGTCTAAAATATAATATATTTGTCTATATGGGCCTAAAAGGCCATTTAAAAAGTAATAAATGAAAACTAAATAAATAAGTGTTGTGACCACCAATTAACAAAACTAAAAAGTTGAAACCAAGCTACCTGTAGTTCACACGTGGTAAAAATCCTTTTGGAAATATCTCTAAACTCTACAATTTTCACACAACTACAGAAAATTATAATATTTTCTCCTCACACCCATACATAAGCATATAATGTGCATATTAGATTCTTACCCATTTTCTGTATGGCTTCAGTCCCATAAAATCCTCTTTGCAAGTTCTGTTTATTGTTGAAAATCAACAACTAAAGGGGAACTAAAGTTCCCCTTTACTTCTCTTAAAAAGTGATGGTGTAATGGGGTGGGAAGAGAAATGCTTTTACAGAAATCGTCTCGGTTACGTATGTAACCCTCGTTCCCTGAAGTAGGGAATGAAGACATATGTCAGAAGTGAACAGACGAATTGGGATATAGCAAGAGAGCCCTATAACCTTCGAATGTAAACTAAACGAGCCAATGTTTTTCTGTTTTTCGCTGAGGAGACGAGCATGTAGCCCGCACTCAGCGGAGGCACAGGAACTGTGGCAACGGGAACGAGGGTTACATACGTAACCGAGACGTTCCCTTTCAGTCGGTCACATTCTACGTACGTCAGAAGTGACCCGACGAATTGGGATCTGTAACAAAACATCGAAATCTCAGCCGAACAGCTGATCATAGCTGTACAGGGTGGTTTTTATAGCTCATCTCCATAAATATATCTAGTAGTAAAGCTAATGCAAGGGCTAGAAATCAAGTTATTCTTTGCTGAAACTTCCTACTCCTCATGGAGAGCGCAGTTCATGGATGCATAGCAACAACAGACACCACGGGAGCGCAAGTGCTTTGGAAAGAAGGAGAAAGCGGTGCGGCCGCACTTTCCACACGTTTTTAGACGCGATATGTGAATGGCCCCTTAATCCCAATGTCCCAGATTCATTTCTGGGACATTGACTTTGACTAGATTGCTTGCCTTATATACATTCAAGTCACAAGACACCTTTGACACACTTTTATTTACAGCACAAATCAAATTAATAATTTTATCAGGAGTTTTCTTGTCTAGTGTTGGTTTCTTTTTGTCGTCTTTGTGATTAAGAAATACTGAAGCACCAACACTGGCCCCGTGCTGACATAATGGCTAGCAAGTATGTCGAAATAAATAAAATATAACAAATAAATAAACAAATAAAAATAAATACATAAAATAACATAACTAGATTTCAAAAAATAAAAAGGAAAAATGTACAACCTGGCAGAAACTATAGCACATAACCCAACATGAAATATGAAATACAATGTGAACTGAGAGAGTTTCAATATTTGTGATATAAAAATAAAGTGAGGAGAACACTTTATAAAACAACAATCACCTGACAAGTTAGAGCATATCTTCTTTGATTAAAGACAGAAAATGTCCTGCTGAAGTTCACAGAGGGATAGTAGCTGAATGGTAACTGAGAAAATGTCTTGCTTCCTCTGGGGAGGACAGCATTTTTTGTTCACCTTGAACATTTTGGTACTTTTTTTTAGAAAACAAAAAGGTTCTATCTACAAAGTCGCACTCTAACTTGGTTCTATAAGGTTCTATCTGCGTGAGCCAGTCAGCACTTCGAATGCACACACGAGGACCAATCAGGATCAGCGTTCTTTGTCATGTTGTCGCGATAGCGGAAGAGAGTTCAGATAAACGCTAAATTGGTGAAGAGAAGACTAAATAATTTCACACAACGCAATGTTTATTAGAAACCTCATGATGGACTATTTTATTTATGATCTTGTCAATGACAGCAGCCCAAATTCCAGGGAATTACAGTCTTTTTGTGTGTTTTGTTGTATCTGATTGCTGAGGAGTTATTTTCAGTGATACACCATGCTAACGTTAGCCAGCAGCGCTATTAAGAGGGTATGTCCGGTTTTTGCAGTCTATTTGCTTATTTCCAGTCATGTCATTGTCATACGAGGGAAAGTTATGTATATATTAGGTTATGTTTTAACCTTGATCCATCCTGTGTACTTGAATTGAGCTGTATAGCTATAAAGCTCTGCCCTATGGCATACTGGATCAAAGCGTATACTAGATTAAGTGAAATGAAATGTTAAATTTTACATTGTTGGTAAAAACTGAGTTGTTGCATAGTTTAAGTAATTTAAATATTTTAAATATTAAATATTTTGAATTATATATAGTCAGTGAAACATTTTTCAATGTTTATTAAATTTTGTTAAACACCTTTGCTGAAGCATTGTCTGTTTTCTTGCAGTTTTTTTAGTCTTAAAAGTCAAATAGTAAATAATTTATTGATAGGGTCTTAATTACAACAATAAACATTAGCATGTTATTTCAGCCTTACTGATGTCTAGAGAGAAAGCCATTTCACCTGTCCCACTTTCTGTGGAATAAAGTCCTACTCAGATGTATTACAAAAGCTGTTTTCTGTCTAAACAAGAGGAAAATTAAACTTAAATGGTTCCTGCAATAATGTTTTAAATTACCCATCATATTCCTACCTAAATTTAACATTTGCACTGGACAAAAGATTTAGCACTGCCTTTTATGCTTAACTTGAACAAGAAAAAAATATTCGTTTAAAATATGAAATAAATGTCATAAAAACCATTAAATTGAACTTTCTCATGCATGTCAACACATTGTTACAACACTAATTTTATGTTTTAGCCTAAAACAAATTATATGCAAACTGCATGTGTTTCTTGAAAATTACTCTTTAAAAGGGTTTAAAATGGGGTTGGCCCACCCTTTGCGGCTATAACAGCTTCAACTATTCTGGGAAGGCTTTCCACAAGGTTTAGGAGTGTGTTTATGGGAATTTTTGACCATTCTTCTAGAAGCGCATTTGTGAGGTCAGGCACTGATGTTGGACGAGAAGGCCTGGCTCGCAGTCTCCGCTCTTATTCATCCCAAAGGTGTTCTATCGGGTTGAGGTCAGGACTCTGTGCAAGCCAGTCAAGTTCCTCCACACCAAACTCGCTCATCCATGTCTTTAAGGACCTTGCTTTGTGCACTGGTGCGCAGTCATGTTGGAACAGGAAGGGGCCATCCCCAAACTGTTCCCACAAAAGTTGGGAGCATGAAATTGTCCAAAATGTTTTGGTATGCTGAAGTATTAAGAGTTCCTTTCACTGAAACTAAGGGGCCAAGTCCAAACCCTGAAAACCAACCCCACACCATAATCCCCCTCCACCAAAATTTACACTTGGCACAATGCAGTCAGGCATGTACTGTTCTCCTGGCAACCGCTAAACCCAGATTCATCCATCGGATTGCTAGACAGAGAAGCGTGATTCGTCACTCTAGAGAACACGTCTCCACTGCTCTAGAGTCCAGTGGCGGCGTGCTTTATACCACTGCATTCGACGCTTTGCATTGCACTTGGTGATGTAAGGCATAGATGTAGATGCTCGGCCATGGAAACCCATTCCATGAAGCTCTCTACGCAATGTTCTTGAGCTAATCTGAAGGCCACAGGAAGTTTGGAGGTCTGTAGCTATTGACTCTGCAGAAAGTTGGCAACTTCTGCGCACTGTGCGCCTCAGCATGTGCTGACCCCGCTCTGTGATTTTACATGGCCTACCTCTTCATGGCTGAGTTGCTGTTGTTCTCAATTGCTTCCACTTTGTTATGATACCACTAACAGTTGACCGTGGAATATTTAGTAGTTAGGAAATTTCACGAATGCACTTGCACAGGTGGCAACCTATCAAGGTACCACGCTTGAATTCACTGAGCAACCCATTCTTTCACAAATGTTTGTAGAAGCAGTCTGCATGCCTAGGTGCTTGATTTTATACTCCTGTGCCCATGGAAGTGATTGAAACACCTGAATTCAATGATTTGGAGGGGTGAAGAGAGACACTCCATCATTTGGAATAATGCAGATTATTCAATGGACATACAAACATCAGTCAAAAGTCAAAAGTATTAAAAACTGAACAAAATTTTAAAGGGTAAAAAGGAGATAAAGAATATGGACTTGAAATAGAGAAAAGTCTGATATATGAACCTCAACTGTTTGCATAGCTAAAGCACATAAATTGTGTGAAAAATAAAAATAACCCTGCGAATGGAATTCTCCTCGAAAGCAAATGTTGGTTTCCTTTGCCAGTGCTTGTCCAAGGTTCTTCAACACACTCTGATTGCAGCTTCATTGCCCTCAGGCTTCTCAATCATACCGTAATGGTGTTTAGTATTTGGTTGCATAGTTCACAGTACAGGTCTGTATGGAATTATCTTTGTTCCAATAAAAATGAATGTAACTTTTCAAAGAAACTAATAAAAATATAAATTGAAACGGAATAAAATGTCTTTGAAACTTAAAAAAAATAAATCGCAGGCAAAATGTTTGACTTTGTTTTTAATACACTGCACGTTTTGCTAACTATTTCTCCTCTTTCTTTCACTGATCTGTACTTACAAATGTGTTTCCAGAGTTTTCATTTATGCTTCTGAAGTTTTCGTTTACGATCCCAGAGTTTTTGTTAGTCTTTCTGGCACAAATCTCTCACGGGGGCAGGGCCAGCAGTGATGTGTTCTCATTGGCTACTGACTTTTTGATTGACAGCTTCTTGACCTGGAAGTGAAGATGTCAGTGTTGTGTTTACAATTTACATGTGTGGAGGTGAGCGTCTGTAAGCGGTTTCTTATTTGTTCGGGTGCCAGACAGGCCTTTAATCCTGTCAATAAATTAAGTCTGGCTAGCTCATTAAAAACCACCATTACATATTAGGAACTTGAAAGGGCAGAATCAATTTAAACTCCTAAGGAAACATCAATTCATTTGCAAATTTATTTTAGAAAACCCACCAAGAATCATATAGAATCATATACCCAAACATAGCAAAACATAACTGCTAAGAGTTAAGACAGTGTTACATTCTTACATTTTACATAGACACCTCCACAGAGAATCAGGACAAAAGAAACAAAAAACAAATAAACAGCAAAAGACACAACTCTAAAAAGTGCAAAACCACAACTTGACTGTGGATGTGGGAACGGTATTTGCTCACTGGCGATTTCCCATACATTGGTGTACGCTTAGTCTCAGTCACGTTTAAACAACCACCCAAAGCATGAAGGAATAGAATAACTTTGTCACAGCAAACCCATTCGCGTATGGAATTTACATAAGTGCGGCTTTCAAACAGTTCTCACATTAAAGCGAAGCAAACCCAAAAAAGAAAACTTGCATGTACGTGTGGGGTTGCGTGACTGTTTGAAATGCGTGGTGTGTGCGTGTAATATATTGTGCGTCAAGTTTGTACCCGGACTCCCGGAGCCGCTGGTCTTGCATCAGGTGAAGTAGCAGGTAAGTAGCTAGCACTACATTTGCAGCACGGACCAGAAGAACATTAGGCATGCGACATTGCCGGTGTTGTGCCGAATTTTGACTCCCTACCAAATTATAACCACCTTCTTTGAAGTCGCTACCTGATTGCCTAATCCTAACCCCATCCCTAATCCTAACCCCTCCCCCACGTCTAATCCTAAACCTACCAGTACTAGAGGGGTAATAATTTGGCGGGGGTCAGAATTCGGCACAACACCGGCAGACGTAGTAGAGAGTTGAGATGGCGTCTTTGCGTCCCAGCTGCACTCTCGATCCCACCGTCACGGCAATCAACCCCAGGGAAGTGTAAGCCACACAATCTGATCACTGCTCACTTTTCACCTCACTTTTTCCTCCCAAGCAGACTCATTTCTCGCACCGGAGCACCTTCTCTTATCGTTCAGCCAGCACACCTTTCCATAGCTTGACCTCGCACAGCGCACACGTCACCAATCACTTCTGTTCACGTTCGTACAGATTTCCACTCACTTCCCTTTCCGTTCACGTGAAAATACCCCTCCTTAAATAGTTCGTCACAAAGTATCCACTTCTTCTCATTGGTCAACAGCATAAATAAATAAATAATTGGCGAACCGATACCGTTCTGCCACAAGTTTATTCACTATAGTTTTTTTAAAAATGGTAATAAAATGAATTTTATGAATTTTACACATGTATTCTATATAGGTGCTTGTGCATTTTTATAGTAATGTACTGTATATCATGAGAATACTGTGCATTACATGAATACTATGCAGTTAGTGTTTTGGTCTTTCCTGTCACAACATAATTGCATCCAACACTTTCACTTTGATACTTGTGTAGATGCTGTAGTGACAATAAAGAATTTAAATTTATTTGAATTGATTCATATTTTCATTTACATTTATTCAACTGGTTTTTTATAAAAGTCACAATTGAAACTGTTGATGATTGTTAAAGTATTTCCACTTTTATATGTTAGATGATAATGTTAACTAAATAAAATAACTAAATAAAATTATCATAATGATAAACAATGGCAACAAGATCATTCTTTGTGTGGGATATGTACTGAAATGCCCTTTGTGGTCTATACCATCTTACAGCAAGCCAGGATGGTAATTTTGATATTTTTTGAATTCTTCAGAATTAAGTGATCATTAATTGTGATGGTGTATGTGCATATGCTTACAATGGGTATAGTGATGGCCATGGTTGCCAACCTTAATTACCTGGTTGGAGTGAGACTTTCTTGACGGCTGAATATATACATGTATGTGATACTAGTATTCTCTTTAAATTGTAACAGCACAACCTAATCAGACCCAACAATAGAGAAGAATCATCAAGAATAAACAAATATTCTCCAAAAACATTGGACATTATGCAGTATTTTCAGTATTATATACTTTAATGTACAATTAAACCTCAAGACATTCATTTTCTCTTGCATTTGATCTCTCACGCTCCTAAAAGCTTATGTCGACAAAGTAGAAGCTGCAGATAAATACAGATAAAATTGAAAAACAAAACTCCTATCTTTATATCACTAAAATGAAATAAGAAGCCGCTTACAGATGCTCATCTCCATACAAGTGATTGTAAACACAACACTGACGTCTTCACTTCCAGGTCAAGAAGCTGTCAATCAAAAACTCAGTAGCTGCTAGCCCCACCCCCGTGAGAGATTTGTGCCAGAAAGACGAACGAAAACCATGGGATCGTAAACGAAAACTTCAGAAGCATAAATGAAAACTCTGGAAACACATTTGTAAGTACAGATCAGTGAAAGAAAGAGGAGAAACAGTTAGCAAAACATGCAGTTTATTAAAAACAAAGTCAAACATTTTGCCTGCAATTTATTTTTTTAAGTTTCAAAGACATTTTAGTTTATATTTTTATTAGTTTTTTTTGAAAAGTTACATTCATTTTTATTGGCACAAAGATAATTCCATAGGTCTGGGGTGCGTTTCCTGTATAACGGCGCAACTAGTTGCTTCACTACCGTAGTACCATAGTTGCATCGTTGAACAAATCAACTAGCTAGTCACGACTGTTCCCCAAAACCGTATTGTCGCAAACCTGTCATTTAGCCACATTGGTGAATGATGTTATGCAGGTGGTGGAGTAATAACTTCTTTAAATTAATCCATTTGAGATTGAATTAATGCTAGATTTTTTGCTATAAATTATGGACATGGCATCTGAGGACTAATTCTCATTTTTCTCAGTTATTTTGCTTTATTTCCAGATTCAATCATAGGCTCGTTTTTACGTACCAGAGCACATACAAGTGCATCCGGAAAGTATTCACAGCGCTTCACTTTTTCCACATTTTGTTATGTTACAGCCTTATTCCAAAATGGATTAAATTCATTATTTTCCTCAAAATTCTACAAACAATACCCCATAATGACAATGTGAAAGAAATTTGTTTGAAATTTTTGCAAATTTTATAAAAATAAAATTCTGTCATTAATTACTCACCCTCATGTCGCTCCAAACCCGTAAGATTTTCATCAAAAAGATCATTCTTCACAAATAACAATCTTTTTGATGAAATCCGAGAGATTTCTGTACCTCCATTGACTGCCTTTGCAACTACCTCTTTGATGCTTCAAATAAATCATAAAGAGATCATAAAAATAATGTATATGAATCGAGCGGTTTTGAAGAGGCTTGATAGCTTTTTATTGTGAGCAGATTTAATTTAAGCTTTTACTCACATGCAAATATTGATCAGCAAACATGAGCAGAAGCTCAGCCAAAACTGCTTGACATACTAGAGCAAACCTCTTCAGGAAGCTTAAATGCGTAACCAATGAGGTTCATTCTAGTGTGTTACGCAGCACATCTGAGCTTCCAGAAGAAGTTTCCCTACCAGCTGACACACTATCAAAAGACTCTATCCCATGACACAACATTCACAGTACAGTTCATATCTAGAAATTAATTTCTGGGACATTGACTTTGACTAGATTGTTTGCCTTATATACGCTTTTATTTACAGCACAAATCAGATTAACCATTGTAACACAACAGGCTGTAACTACATAGAGTCTGATTTTCATAGTGTTTTCTTGTCTCAGCAGCTGGTCAAGGAAGTCTTGGTTTCTTTTTGTCGTCTTTGTGATTAAGAAAGTCCAGATGGTCTCCAGCACCAGCAGCAGAGACTGTTTCAGCTTCTTCTTAAACTCATCACACATGAACACATAGAGAATGGAGTTCAGACAGCTGTTTAGAAAAGCCAGGCACACTACAAAAGGTGTTGTTTTAGAAATGACTTTTCGAACATTAACATTCTGCAAAATAAAAAAGGCCAGAACCAAAGATATAATAAGACGGTAAGATCTGAGATGGCTTCCCCGTTTGAGATGTTTGACCCGCACTCCAGTAGCTACATTTGAAGATGCAATGATAAGGAAGGAGATGAGAAAGCCCATTATAAACCTGTATGTGAACAGAGACTGTAAGTCTAGATACTTGGTGTAGAAATTGATTACAAAAGGAATGCTACAGCCAATGGATATAACCCACACAATCATGCAAATGATCTTAGCTTTGAATAGAGTTTGTTTATTTCCGAGACCACACGATCATCCATGTGTACAGGTATCGGTCCAGACTGATAGCAGTCAGGAAAAAAAAAAAAAAAATGCTTGTAAACATATTTAGCTCTGCCATGAAAGAGAGAAGCTTGGACAAGAAGTAACTCAGTGGCTTGCCAAAGACCAAGACAAAGCGCATGACTGGGGAAAAAGAAAAAGAAAGAAGAAAGAAAAAAAAAAAAAGAAGAAGTCTGCAATTGCCAAGTTGAGGAACCAAATGGAGTTGACTGTCGTCTTCATTTTGTAGCCGGTCACAAATATCACAAGCCCATTTCCAGTGTATGGAATCCCAAACCTGCCAATATTAAAAATAAATAAATACATAAATAAATATACAAAGAAATGTAAAAAAGCAAAAGTAAATAAATAAATAAATAAATATACATAGAAAAGCAAAAAAAAAAAAAAAAAAAAAAAATATATATATATATATATATATATAAAGGAACAGCGCACATATAGGCTAGCAGGGTTAGGGATTAAAGGAATACATGTAACAGCGTTACGTAATCAGGATACAAAAATCCAGTAAGAGTAATTCATTACAGTTACATCAAAAAACGTAGTAATTAGATTACAGTTACATTTTGAAAAAAGGGGGGATCCTATCAGGATTACAATGGTTTCATTTAAAACTAAATAACACTATATAGAGCCATAATAACACTATATTAAGCGCTGCTTGATTTTACAGTATTTCCTGGTTCTGTTGCCAGTGATGACTCACGCGAGCCACCCGCTGGTGCATGCGCAAATAACACCGGTGTACAATCTCCTCAGAGCAGATTGAATCACTGCTGCTAGATGAAACGATGCACGCTTTCAATTCATGGAAATTTCGCTGCTGTTTTGTTTTCAAAGAAGAAAATGCAAACAAGATGGTTGTACAGTGCAAACTCTGCCTTCCAGCTACAAAAACATTTTCATTATCAAAGGACTAAAAAATAATCTGTAATACCATACTTCAGCCACTAGATGCCATATAGTCCTTTACATATATATATATATATATATATACATAGACAATATACTACAATAACACAGTACTAAGATTAAATTAATACGCCTGGGAGAAAAGATACATTTTCAGCCTCTTCTTAAAAATGATAATAGAAGGTGCAAGGCAAATATCAAGTGGCAACTGATTACATAAGCGAGGGGCAGCAACTGAAAAAGTTCTGTCGCCCTTGGTTTTTTAACGCGATCGAGGGACATATAAGAGATACTGATCAGCAGACCTTAAGGATCTACTAGATGAATGTGGAATAATAAGATCTTTTAAATAAGAGGGGGCTTGATCATTAAGAGCTTTAAAAACAAACAACAGAATTTTGAACTGAATCCTTAAATGGACTGGGAGCCAATGGAGCGATGCTAAAATTGGGGTGACATGGTAAAATTTCTTTGCTCTGGTTAACATCCTTGCAGCTGCATTTTGAACCATCTGGAGGCGAGCAATGGATGACTGAGGAAGGCCCAAATACAATGAGTTGCAATAATCGAAACGCGAAGTGATAAAAGCATGAATGACCTTCTCCAAATCTTGAAAAGACAAGAATGATTTCAGTTTAGAAATAATCCGTAATTGATAAAAAACGTTTCTCAATCTCGGGGGACCAAAAACAATGATTTCAGTTTTGTCTTCATTAATTTAGAGAAAGTTATTTTTTAACCATTTCTTGACATCATCAAGACAGTCCAACAACGGTTGAATGGAATCAGCAGCTTTCAATGGAATATACAACTGGGTATCATCAGCGTATAAATGAAACTGAACATTGTGCCCTCTAATAATATTCCCTAATGGCCGCATATATAAGTTAAAGAGGAGCGGGCCCAAGATGGAACCCTGAGGTACACCACTAACAATAGGAGCTGAAGAAGAGGAAAATTTGCCCAATGATACAGAAAAGGACCTGTCTTTAAGATATGAAGTGAACCACTGTAAGGCGGTACCCTTGATACCAATCAAATGCTCTAAACGCCAAAGAAGTACATCATGATCTATAGTATCAAAGGTGGCTGTAAGATCTAGTAGCATCAAAACAGCATTTTTACCAGCATCAACTGCAAGTAAAATATCATTAGAGACCTTTGACAAAGCAGACTCTGTGCTATGATAAGCAGTGAAGCCAGATTGGAAAGGTTCCAATAACTTAGCTGAATTTAAAAACAAGATCAATTGTGACTGCACAACCTTCTCTAACAACTTTGACAAGAACGATAGCTTAGAGACAGGGTGATAATTATTTAAAGAACCCTCATCCAAACCCTGTTTCTTTAGCAAAGATTGAACAACAGCATGCTTAAAACAATTTGGGACTAACCCAGCATCCAAAGATGAATTAATCAACACTTGGATACTGGGGCCAATTTCAGAGAAAGATGCTTTTATAATCTCTGAGGGAAGAACATCAAGTGAGGTGGAAGTTATTTTCATTCGATTACCCAGATCACCCAGATCCTTTAAAGAAACATGTTGAAAACGATAAAAGCATACCGGAGTAGCCAGCGAATTCAGAGTCAGATCTGGGAACTGTAAAGTGAAGGAAGAACGAATGGCTATCACTATCAAACGTTAGAAATTTCTCACAAAGTTCAGCCGAGGGTTCCTCATGAAATTGGCAACTCGGATTAATTATTGAATTGATCGTGGTAAATAAAATCTTAGGCCTATGATGATGTGTAGCAAGTAAATCAGAAAAATACCTTGATATAGCTAATTTTGCAGCATGCTGAAACTTGAACAGACAATCTTTAAAAATCTCAAAGGACACAGTTAAACGATCATGCTTCCATCTCCGCTCCGCTTTACGACAGGCCTGCCTGAGAGAACGAGTATTATCGTCCAGCCAGTAATAAGATTTTTGCTTTGGTTGTTTCAGCTTGAAGGGTGCAATGGCATCTAAAATGTTAGAGCAAAATGTATAAAATAAAGTAATCAAATCATCAGACCCAGAGGAAGACTCGGCAGCATTTAAGATAGATGATTCAGCAGCATTAGCTGGATAACATTCACTAAACTGAGAAGCAGTAAGTGAGTTTATAAAACGGGAGTAGTAGCCAAAAGGTGTAGTTAACATAGCAGAGCTTACAGTAGGGACATTAAAAACAATGGGCTTGTGATCAGAGAAGGAAGCTTTTTCAATATTCACATTATCAATACGTATCCCATATGACAATATAAGGTCGAGAGTATGACCAAGGACATGTGTTGCTTGATTTCTCAGAGTAGCCTGTCCATGTCACAGTACAGTTAGGGTGATATTATATGACTTAACCAGTGATATAAGATTTTGGCCATACTATCCAAGTCATTCATCCCAGTATGGCAGGCTGGTCAGTAGGCTACACTTCTTGTATTTTGGGCACACCACAAGGTGTCACTGTGGCCTCAACGCTACGCCCTCGCCTACTCTGAGCTCGATTGCTATGTCTGAGGTAAACCACGCCCTCCTCATTACCCTACGGACAAAGAAATTTTAAAATACATAAATGTAATAATAATGTAGAAATGAATAAATGTGGAAATGAACAAATATGGAAATAAATACATAAATAAATAAATAAATAAATGTGGAAATGAATAAAAATCGAAATGAATAAATGTATGAATAAATAAAAGAAAAAGTAAATAAATGTGGAAAAAAAATAAATATATACCTAAAGGAAATAAATGTATAAATATTTTTTTATTTATTTATTTTGCTTTTCTATGTATATTTATTTATATATTTATATATTTATTTTTGCTTTTTTACATTTCTTTGTATATTTATTTATGTATTTATTTATTTTTAATATTGGCAGGTTTGGGATTCCATATCAATGAAGCCCACAACAAAGACGGTGAGGTAAATGCATAAAGTGAAGATATGGATGCTTGACAAGCCCTCTTTCACCTGTGTCACTGTGACAGTGGTCAGATTATCATATCCCAAACTGGTGCACACTATACAAAAAAAAAAAAAAAAAAAAAAAAAAAAAAAGAGAGAGAGAGAGACAGAGAACAAGAACATGCTAATTAAACATTGTGTGGTTTTTGTCTTGCAACACATTTTCTTTGTTAGAAATACCATTGTGTAACATTTCTAGTGACTTGTTTCAGAATGTCTAGAGAACATTCAAAAGTATCATTCCCATAATGTTTGCAAAATGATAAAATGGAATTGTTAGCGATTGCACTCGTGATCAGAGGCATAATAAGACCATGGTGACAGGAAATCCCAGTTGAGGTGCATTTATTGTGCAGACAGAGTAAATCCCACAGTGAAAAAGCCAAACAAAGAAAATTATAAAAATAAATATTGAAATAAAAAAAAAATAAAAAAATATATATATATAAATAATATGATTAAATTACACTATAACACAATATAACAATACAACAAATTAATTAACAAGGATTATTAACAGGAATATTGGAAACCCCCCTATGACATCCTACCCAACATGGTTTCTCCCATTCAGAAGGCATGTCCACCATGTTTATATACTCCACTTTTAAAACAATACAGTTTTGGTCACTGGTGTTTAATAAGAAGGTAAGTTATATTTCTTAACTCCATCTTAAATAAAAACTTAAAATCAGACATATGTGTATTGTGGTTATTTATACTAACAATGAATGAGCAATGTTAGTGCTAACACATTGTACATATCCACTACACATAACAAACAAATGCACATTGTAGGGGAGAGCGGGGCACAACCTAACGCTTAGGGTTCAGGGAATTTCTTTTGTTCCCCATTCATTTCACACATGTCTGGTACAAATATGTGGCTTTGTGTCATTAATACAGTGTATACTTTTTTCTTTATTTACCCCGAAAGAAGGGAAGTGAAATGTGACAACATGCCCCATAGGTGGGGCACATTGTAACATGTGATGGGGCACGTTGTAACAGGACTATATGGCAGCTAAAATTTTTATCTGACTTAATTAAAAAATATACATGACAAACTAAAATATTTTGTCAGTAAAATTCAATAATTATTTTTTTCATATAAAATAATAGCATTTTTTTAGAAATTCAAATTTAAATAATTTTGTAGTTTGATAATGAACACTCTGCAAAACACAGCTATACAGCACTGGTCAAAACAATACACCCAAACAGATGAAGAAACATGTTCAGACATTCAGAAAACACAGCGCTGAACAAAAACACCCTCCACTCACAGCTCTCACAGAAAATGAGATAAATAGACGAGACAGTAAAAATGCTGAACATTTCTTGAAATAATATTTTCTGGATGTTCACGTTCTTCCTCTCAGTCTTTATTCACCTTTTTTTCATAGTTTATCTACAGAAATTCATAAAAGTTAATTATGCCAGTTATATTGTAACTTTATAGAATAACATAGTTCTAATAGCGGGGCACATTGTAACGCAGTGTTACAACAAACCCTATCTGCGCAACTGGACTTTAAACCTGGTTAGTGTCTTCTGATAGTTAGTGAAGCATTAAAGAACTACCCAAACTGCTAAACAAGAGATTGGAGATTAAAATAATACCAGATTTGTCTAATTTTAAATAAACACAAAAAATATAGATGAAAAATTAGCTTAAGTAAGAAATTTACTTTTGCTATTGTTAAACAAATGTTCAGTGATATCTTCCAAAGATTTTTGAATTTTGGCGCAATTTTTTCTCTATGTATTGTCGATATGGCAACTAATAAATATGCAAAGTTTCTTCATGCTAGCGTGTGTGGAAGTATTTAAACCACGTGTGTTACAACTAACCCAGTGTTAGTTTGTGCCCCGCACTCCCCTATCCCCACATATCTTAAACACATAAAACACAACACATTCAGTATTTAGTCTGCGTATGCATGATAACAGTGTCAATAAACAGACCGTGTTAATGCTGCAACAATATGTGTGTGTTAGATATGGTGTACGTGCATACAGTCCAAACATGATCACGGGGTTGCTCCATGACAGGAATGTTCCCTTAATGTTTGTATAACCAAGAAAAACATGACATACAGAAATAACATTTTCATAACTCAATGGGGAACACTGTCAAAATGTTTTAGCTGCGAGATGATTTTATCTGCAAAAGCTGTGAGATGCAGCTATGCTTAGGGGAGACCAGGTATGGTTGTAACATGGGGAGGTTTGTAACACCACCAATTTCACCAAATTGGGATAAGCTATGATCATTTCATTATTTACCCACTTCTTCCCAGATCCCATATGAATGGTTGACAAGGCTGTAAATAGGTACATGCAGATTTTATAAAGAAGAAAACAACAACAACAGATATTTTAGGTAAGAATGTAATTTTTTTTCCCACCAAAACTGTTTTTTGTTTAGTACTTAAACTTTTGCAGATAAAATTATATAACTTGTATTAGATTAAATTGTAGCTTCTCAGGCAAAATGTGATGCATTTTTAACCTGCTAATTTCAAACCATTATGCTAAAACAGCTAGCTAAACACTGGCTGACAGGGGTGAGGTAGGTTATAACACATCTTTAAAAAGTGTTACAACCATCCCCTTACATACAATTAACTAAGAACAGTTTATTTTAATAATCTTATAGAATACCTACACAGTGGAAAAGAATGACAGATAGATGTGTTTAAAAAAAAAAAGAGGAACTGATGAAGTTTCAAAGAAGGGCACGTCAGTCAGATCAGTTGCGGCGACAATGTTGAAAGCTAGTGGTGAGAATTCTGAGACCACAGAAAACTTTTTTTGTATGGAGCTATTTGGCAACTCAAAGCCAAATGAAGTGTGGGTAAAATGTGCCATATGCAATCTCTGGGACCACCAAACCTGCCCTTCTCTGGGACACAGCTTCTGACAAGTGTATCGCTCTAAAGATGGTGCTTTTATTAGTGATTACAACCCTCAAGAAAGTTGGGGACTTACAAGCTTTGTCAGTTGCTCCCTCCTGTTTGGAGTTTGCTCCGGGTGGCATAAAAGCTATTTTGCACCTGAGACCGGGTTATGTACCCAAAGTACCCACTAATGTGGCCCGGCCTATAGTCCTTCAGTCCTTCAGGCCTTTCATCCTCCTCAAGTATCGACCAAATGTGAGAAGCTATGGTTGCTCTGCCCTGTCAGGACCCTTGAGATATATGTGAGGAAAAACATCTCAATGGAGAAAATCTGATCAACTGCTGGCATGCCCGGCTACCAAACCTACTATAAGCAGGTGGATTGTAGAGACTATTTCTATGACATATGAGGTGCGTGGCCTGCCTTCACCTCTGCCCTTCAAAGCCCATTCCACACAAAGTATGGCAGCATCTACTGCTTTATTGTCGGGGGCCTCCCTCTGTGATGCTGCGGGATGGTCCTCCCCACACACCTTCATCAGGTTCTATAGTTTGGACCTGCCGATCACGCTGGGTTCTCAAGTATTCATGTCCTGAGCTGTGCCTTAATTGCTTCACACCAGGACAGGCATTTTGTCAGTATGGCGATGTGGGTATATCATTCCCCAAAGTGTCGTTATGGCGACGCAGCACGAGTTCCCTCGAAAGGGAACGTCTCAGGTTATGTATGTAACCATGGTTCCCTGAGAAGGGAACGAGACACTGCGACCCCTTGCCATACTTCCTGCATGCATAGGAGCGGCTTGCTTCAGATCAGTAGGCTGAAACAGCTGTGTTTGCCGGCTCCTTTTATAGCTTCCGCATTCCACCGGCATATGTCACGGGATGACGTTGCACCAATCAAGATTGGAATAGTTGCACACGCCTTCAGGAGAGCTTACACTGAAGGTATTCCCCAAAGTGTCGTCATGGCGACGCAGGGTCTTGTTCCCTTCTCAGGGAACCATGGTTACATGCGTAACCTCAGACGTTCTGTGCCATATTTCTGTAGTTGCAAGCTATGAACTATGCACTAGAGGAAAAATCTAATAAATTAGAAATGTAGGTGTTTTTTTTTGTTTGTTTTTTTTTAAGTATTTTAAGAATGACTATATAAGGCACATACCTTTTTGTGATTTGCTTATATGGGAAAAGACAGTGGTGGGCGAAGTACACAAAACAACTACTCGAGTAAAAGTTCAGATATAAAATATTTCTTATAAATACTCATTTTCATTATTACTTGAGTAAAATAACAAAATTAATTGATTTTTATAGTATTTAAAGTTAAAAGTACTGATCAAACTGTTTATTATTTATTCTAGCCAGTACTAGTCATTATTCAGCACTAATAAGTAAGATTAGTGCAGACATTTAATACATGTTGATCTGCAAATAAGCAAACCTTTTATTTCATTACAAAGTTGTATTATACATTTTTCTTGTTAATAATACACTTTTACGGCAGATTTACTTCACAAATAACTGACAGTCAGGACCTAAATATGACTTGATTTACAAATTCAGCATTAGTAACTTCCTTTTTGTGCCATTCAAGCTCATGCACAAATAGCAGCATAAACAACAGAACATGAGGATTCACACATCGTCACATCACACACCTGCAGTGCTTCTGCAAACAGAAAAACCAAATACAATTATACATAAGGAATAAATGGGCTTATTTGTGAAATACATTTCACTTAAATAACAGAAAGTGGCATATCTTGATTGTTTTCTTTATTTTACAAAAGCACGTTTTGTTTTTATTGTGAGTGTATGCAAATTAAAACACACCCTTTACAGTTTCGAATTACGTCTTATTCTGTATGACCATAAATTATGAGTGCTTTGTTTGTCTTTATGTGGGTGGCAGCTGGCAGGCATAGAGATGGTGGTATCTTTCGTTTGCTTTTAGACTCTGAAATCCAAATGATCCTCAGCAAATGCCGTCTCCAGCACTAGCAGCAGAGACTGTTTAAGCTTCTTCTTAAACTCATCACACATGAACACATAGAGAATGGGGTTCAGAGAGCTGTTTAGAAAAGCCAGGCAGGTAACTACAGCTTCTGTTTTTAAATAAACCTTTTTAGCAGACCCACTCAACTGATTCCTTTTTGCACTTATGTAATAAAATTTGTGGACATGAAAAGGTAGCCAGCATATGAAAAAGGCCAGGACCACAGCTATAATGACCCGGTAAGACCTGAGCTGATTCTCCTTTTTGAGACGTTTGACTCGCACACTGATAGCTATATACGAAGATGCAATGATAAGGAAGGGGATGACAAAGCCCACTATGAACCTGTATTTGACCAGAAACTTGTAGTATTGAATAGGATAGTAATAAATTCCTTCACTCTCCTCTGCTGAGTGATTGATGACTGCAGGGATGCAGCAGGCGATGGATAAAACCCACACAATCATGCAGATGATTCTGGCTTTGAATATGGTTCGATTATTACGAGACCACACGATCATCCATGTGCACAGGCATCGGTCCAGACTGATAGTCATCAGCAGCAAAATGCTAGCAAATGAGTTTAGGTAAATCATGAAACAGAGAAACGTGCATTTGAAGTTACCAAAGTACCAGCTATTACGTATGTCTAAAACGGTGCTCATGATTACAGTTAAGGAGGAGATGAAGTCTGCAATCGCCAAGTTGAGGAACCAAATGGAGTTGACTGTCGTCTTCATTTTGTAACCAGTCACAAATATGACAAGCCCATTTCCAATGAGACTTACAACAGGGATGGCAAAGAAAATGCACATTATGAAGATATTAAAGCCTGAGAAGATCTCTGTCTGCACTGTAGAATTGTCCATAGTGAATCTGGTCACATTTTGAAATCCAATAGTAGTGCTTGCTACACAAAAACAAGAGAAAAAATACAGTGAGTTTTGGTTACTGGTATCTGAATATTTTTTATGCCACATTTCACATGCAGCATCTACCCCAGGATGCCATATGGAGCCTAGAGTTTAACACTGTCATCAACTTATTTAATTTTCTATTTTAAGTTTTTATTATTCTGCAATGTCCAACAGTAGATAACAGGACTGCATTACAGGATAATTCTTTCATTTATTGTCCTAAATATTTCAACGGCATGTACTGTATCTATGCAAACACATAAGACGATACAATTACAGTTTATAAAACAAAATATCCAATAAGGATTTACCTAAATTTTTCTGGTAAATATTAAATGGTGTATGATTATTTATTATCATCACCATATATATATATATATATACACACTACCAGTCAAAAGTTTGTAATCGGTAAGATTTTTAATGTTTTTGAAAGAAGTTTCGTCTACTCACCAAGGCTGCATACAGTAAAAACAGTAATATTGTGAAATATTATTACAATTTATAATAACTGTTTTATGTTTGAATATATTTTATAAAGTAATTTATTCCTGTGATCAAAGCTGAATTTTCAGCATCATTACTCCAGTCTTCAGTGTCACATGATCCTTCAGAAATCATTCTAATATGCTGATCTGCTGCTCAAGAAACATTTATTGTGTACAATTGTACAAAATATTTGTGTACAATATTTTTTTTTTTTCAGGATTCTTTAATTAATAGAAAGTTCAATAGAACAGCATTTATTTGAAATATAATCTTTTGTAACATTATAAATGTCTTTACTGTCACTTTTGATCGATTTAATGCATCCTTGCTGAATAAAAGTATTAATTTCTTTTCAAAAAATAAAATAAATAAATAAATAAAAATTCTTACTGACCCCAAACTTTTGAACGGTAGTGTATAATGTTACAAAAGCTTTGTATTTCAGATAAATGATGTTCTTTTGAACTTTCTATTCATCAAGAAATCTTGAAAAGTACACAACTGTTTTCAACATTGATAATAATCATAAATGTTTCTTGAGCAGCAAATCATCATATTAGAATGATTTCTGAAGGATCATGTGACACTGAAGACTGGAGTAATGATGCTGAAAATTCAGCTTTGCCATCACAGGAATAAATTACTTTAAAAAATATATTCAAACAGAAAACAGTTATTTTAAATTGTAATAATATTTCACAATATTACTGTTTTTACTGTATTTTTAATTAAATAAATGCAGCCTTGGTGAGCAGACAAAACTTCTTTTAAAAACATTAAAAATCTTACCGTGTCCAAACTTTTGACTGGTAGTGTATATATATATAGAAAGGTTGTGCTAACTGTTGTGACCACCAATTAACAAAACTAAAAAAGTTGAAACCAAACTGACACATAGCCTGTAGTTTTGGAATCCTTTTGGAAATCTTTCTAATCTCTCTACAATTTTCACCCACCTACAGAGAATTATAATATTTTCCCTTCACACCCATAAATATGCATATAATGTGCAAATTCAATTCTTACCCATTTTCTGTATGGCTTCAGTCCTATAAAAACCTCTTTGCAAGTTCTGTTTATAGTTGAAAATCAACAACTGATGATACGTTTCCCTTTACTTCTTTTGAAAAGTGATGGTGGGATGGTGTAGGAAGAGAAATGCTTCTACAGAAATCTATTTTCAGAAATCAATTGACCATGCAATATTCTAAGGAAAGTTCTATTTCTGCAGTCTGAAATATTAATTGAACGCAGAGGAAGGGCGTTCACTACCAGCTGACATGCTATAAAACGACACTATACCATGACACAGCACAATCAGTGTAAAACTTTCAGTGTACAGTTCATATCCTGAGATTAATTTCTGGGACATTGACTATTGCTTGCCTTATATGCACTCACAAAACACCTTTGACACACTTTTATTTACAACACAAATAAAATAATCATTGTAACAGTAGGCTGTAGCTACTTAGAGTCTGATTTTCTTAAAGAGTTTTTATTTCTCAGCAGCTGGTCAAGGAAGGGTTGGTTTCTTCTTGTTGTCTTTGTGATTAAAAAGTCCAGATGTTCTTCAGTAAACACCATCTCCAGCACCAGCAGCAGAGACTGTTTAAGCTTCTTCTTAAACTGCATGAATACATAGAGAATAGAGAATGGGGTTCAGACAGCTGTTTAGAAAAACCAGGCACACTTGTTTTGGAAATTACTTTTCAAACATTGATATTCTGCTTATTCTCCACTGCATTTAATGAAATGAAACACAATTTGTAAATATGGAGAGGGAACGTCTAGGTTACTATTGTAACCCCCGTTCCCTGAAGGAGGGAACGGAGACGTTACGTCGATACTGATGTAATGGGGTCTCGCTTGGGAGCCCAATCACCTCCAAATGGTACAAAACAAGCCAATGGGAATTGGCCAGTGAGATTTACATGAGGGGCAGTAATGCATATGGAAGATCTCTGACGTAGGTCCTACCTTCCGGGAGGAACTCTGGCTCTCAGAGACAGGGCAGAGCAGAGCCGCCCAGGGAAAGACACGGGTTTACCATCAGGGAAACCATCAGGGAAACCGTACCGTGGAGAAACACATATGTTGACCGAGTCCAGCTCCACACCGAGAAAAGAGATGCTCTGCACGGGGGAGAGCTTGCTCTTTTCCCAGTTGACCCGAAGCCCCAACTGGCTGAGGTGTCTGAGCACTAAGTCCCTGTGTTCGCACAACTGCTTTCGCGACTGGGCCAGAATGAGCCAGTCATCGAGGTAGTTGAGTATGCAAGGGCACCCTCTGCGGCTTTGGTAAAGACGCGAGGTGACAGGGACAGACCGAAGGGTAGGACCTTGCACTGATATGCTCGACCCTCGAACTGAATCGCATAGCCGAGTCTGACTGTCCGAATGAGCCAACAAGACGGGTTGGGGAGGTGTAGCCATGCCCCCAAGCACCGCACAAGTGGAACCATCCGGACAGCAGAAGTACCCACGGGGGGGCAGTGTGGAGCGCTGTGGCCCGACTCGGGAGGCAGTGCATCCCGAAGTAGAGGCTGTGAGTGGGGTGCACTCACATGGCTCCGAGTGTCCCGTGGCGAAAGAGGGTGTGGCTGAGAGTGAGGAAGCGGCGGAACAGAAATAAAACGAAACACAGGATTCTCCACCCGGCCCTCTCCCGGGGGAAGGAGCGGTGCCTTCACCGTCTCCTGGGACAGAGCAGTCCCCTCCATCTCTGGGCCACCCGTCTCAGGACCGCTTGGCATACTTCTTTTTCGAGGGCTTAGCGGCCTGGGCGGGTTTCGTTGCCTTCCTGCAGGTGGCTCGGGGAGGATGGGAAGGTTTCGATCTCCCAGGAGCCTGTGCAGCCGCAGGGGGACGCCCTTGGCGAGGAGCAGTTTGGGGGCCAGCCCGCGGCAGATTGGTGGCAACATCACGCCGGGGCAAGATGTGTTTAATGGCCTCCGTCTGCTTTTGCACTGCCGAGAACTGCTGAGTGAAGTCCTCAACAGTGGTGCAGAAGAGGCCGGCCTGGGAAATGGGGGCGTCAAGAAAGCGAACTTTGTCGGCGTCCTTCATTTCAGTAAGGAATGTCCACTTAACCCTTGGCGACCCCACCATCGAGGGTAGTGAGAGTGGAGGAGGCAGAAGATCGGTTTCTGGCAGTAAAAGGTGCCTTCCACGTCTTCTGAACCTCCTCATGCACCTCCGGGAAGAAAGGCACTGGGGCGGGACGTGGCTGAGAACCACGCCCCGCACCCAGAAACCAATCATCCAACCGCGAGCGCTCGGGACACGGTGGAGGGTTCCACTCAAGCCCGATGCCCGCGGCGGCCTGGGCAAGCATGGCCGTCAACTCTGAATCCGATTCAGCCTGAACGACCACCCCGGAGGGCGGAAGTTCGGCCTCCTCATCCTCTTCAGAGTCCAAAAGCCCACTCCCCGATGCAGTGATCGACATCTGATCCTCATCCGGAGCACCGAAAGTGACGCAGGGAACCTCTGTAGAGGGTCCTGCGGCAGCAGGCGGCAACTCGACGGCACATGGCATGCTAGAGGAGTGGGAGGTTCGTGGGGGCAGGCCCGATGAAGAAGCTCCCACTGTGACCCTCAGATCTCCCAGAGTGCAAACCAGACCAGCAGCTTTTGAAGCTGCGGGTGACTGAGTAGCAGCAGAAGGGACTTGTACCTCCATGTTAAAGAAGGAGAGTCGCGATCGCAATGCCAACATGGACGTGCCCTCGCAGTCAGGGCATGTGCCATCCACGAGTGCTGACTCAGCATGCTGTTTACCCAGACAAGTGAGACAGCGATCATGGCTGTCAGACGAGGTCAGGAAACGACTGCATCCAGAAACACACGGACGAAAAGACATCTTGAAAAAGACGCTGATCGCCCGTGTTTTGCTCTTTTAGACTGCTCTTTAGCTGAAGCACACAGGGATGAGTGTCGCACCATCCTGTGCCAGCACACTGTCACACACACACCGCTGAACGTGTCTTCCCACCAGCCAGAGAGAGATCCACGAGCTGCAGCCACCGGAACAAAAACAATAAAAGCAATGAAAATTGCTGTTGTGGAGATCACTCCAAGCAATTAAAATTGCTGTTTTTGCTCTTTCTAGAAATTTACTCTTTGAAGGTGAGAGAACGATCACACAACCGATCGACTTAGAAGCAAAAGTATGAATGGAAGTGAGTATGCCGGTCCTATTTATACCCGGATGCCGGGGGTGTGGCCCGGCATGTAAATCTCACTGGCCAATTCCCATTGGCTTGTTTTGTACTATTTGGAGGTGACTGGGCTCCCAAGGGAGACCCCATTATGTCAGTATCGACGTAACGTCGAACGTGACTGACTGAATGGGAACCAACATACAAAAAAGGCCAGAACCATAGATATAAGACCTGAGAGGCTTCCCACTTTTGAGAAGTTTGACCCGCACTCTAATAGCTACATATGAAGATGCAGTGATCAGGAAGGGGATGAGAAAGCCCACTATACACCTGTATGTGAACAAAGACTGTAAGTCTAGATACATGCTGCAAAAATTGATTACAAAAGGAATGCTACAGCCAATAAATAAAACCCTCACAATTATGCAAATGATGTTAGTTTTGAATAGAGTTTATTCCTGTTGTGTTTGTTCAAATAACAAAAATAAAAGTCGGGACAACAATGGGCAGTTCTTTTTGTTTTACTGTGCAATAACTGAATCATGAACTCCATTAACACAGATGTCTCTTTTGGACAATTAACTGGCCAACCAAAATCAACCCAGAGTGGCCAACGGTGCACGGGTAGGGTAATATTTCTCTTCACAGGTTGGAACTGGTGTTTGTGGTGCTTCACTGGAAGATACAGTGCCATCTTGAGGCATTGTTGTATCACTTCCACTGGTAACAGTATCAGTAGTGGTGAATGGAACACTCACGGGACCACTTTCCAGAGGAACATTTGATCTTCTCAACTGATCAATGTGTCGTCTCCAGGTGGTATCTGGTGCAATCTCAACTGTATATGAGAGCGGTCCTGTTCTTTCTTTTACCTTTGCAGGTGTCCATTTGTGATCTCCTCTGTAGTTTCTAGCAAGCACACTCTCTCCAACTTCTAACTCTCTTGTTTCCCTCCACCTTGTGACTGTTTCAGCTGTCTGTCATGTACGGTTCTTCTCAAATTGGGTTTCAGCAAGTCCAGCCTTGAACGTAAGGGTTTACCAAGGAACAACATGGCAGGTGTTTGATTTGTGGTGACATGAGTAGAATTTTGATATGCAAACAAGAAATTGTGAAGTTTGCCTTACAAAAGATTACTGCAGTTTTTTAAAATACTACAGTTTTTGTTACATATAGAAAACATTTTTGAACACTGCAATATTGCAGTATATCTATAGATGTCTGAAGTTTTACTTGAGTAAAACTGCAGTATTACTGCAATACATCTAAAGTACTAGTAAAATAAAACTGCAATACAACTGCAGTACAGCTGAAGTATTACTCAACTAAAGCTGCAATACAACTGCAGTACTACTACAATACAGCTGAAGTAGTACTAAAATAATAAAGCAATACAGCTGCTTCCCTGTGCTTCAGCGATCTACTTTGATGCTTCCCTGTGCTCCAGCCATCTCCTGTGATACTCCTCTGATCTTCCACAATCTCCTATTCAAGTAACCTGTGCTCAAACACTCACCTGTATCACTTACCTGCACACTCACCTGTACCCCTTGTGTTCTCGTCTGCTGTGTCTTGGTGTTGGCTTCCTCAGGACACTGCTAAACCTGGTGTCACATCTCCATGTAGTTATTCTTATTATCATCATCATAATCATAATCATAATCATCATCATCATAAAATACCTCCACTGTGCTGTTGTTGTTACTCACCTTGTAACCTTCAGTCTCCCCACAAATGCAAGGCTCAGGGAAACCCCAAACATGGTTCTTAAAGAAACGTACACCCAGACCATTACAACCTGTTCAAAACTACATGCTTTCTCTTTGTAAATGTTTTCTCTTATGCATTTACATTATTAATGTAACTACTATCTTGCCAGATATATATATATATATATATATATATATTTTTTTTTTTTTTTTTTAATTGTCAGCAAGTGTTGGAGAGGCTTTTGGACTGTTAAGTTCTGATTCAATAATGGGTGCCGGTCAGAGCACAAATGATGAGGAGACAGGTGTCAGTTTAACTCTTTGTATTGGAGGTAGAGGGATGGACCACATATGCATATTCAAGGATATACATAGTCTGAAAAATAATAAGTACAATAAAGATAATGAATAAACTAAATAAACAATAATAGGCATTCACTGTTACATAGTGAAACAGAAGTATTTCTAGTTCACATCAGTGACATTTCTCTATAAAACATACAATTAAATAAACAGAAACTATGTATCTTACAGAGAAATACAAGCTAGAAGCGATCATTTTTCATTAATAACATTCAGTGCCCATATATGGATCGAATCGTGGCGCATTATGAGCAGCATTCACAAACAAACATGATGGTAATCACTCGTTTGGTATTATAAACAGCTTAACAGATCAACATTGCATTATCAAGATATCATTAATAACCCGTAACAATGATCTGCATCTTGATAGAGAATGAATAATCACACATTAAATAATATCACCGATCTATAACAGAAAGATCGCTACAGACAAATGTCAGAGCATGCACGTCTGATGCATAACGCTGTTCAGATCGCTATTCAGATCGCTATTAAAACAAATATAATCAAAAAGGCTTACTTTGGGGTCAGTGACTAACATTATGATGTTACATCTGCAGCAATTATCACGAACAAACAGGAATGGACTACTTGCACAACTACTTCCGCATTCTGCTCATTACGGCTCAGTCATTTCCGGTTTAGCAATGGCTGCCTTCTATACCCGCTGTCTCCAGGATCTCCGAAGATCAGTGTTAACGATGTGCGTCGTATTTGCAGGAAATCAAGCACAGCCCCATCAAGTAAGCTGGAGAAAGGTATTAAATTGTACGCAGCCTTATATATACACAGCTACGAAGGTAAGAAAATATTTAATGTTACACAACTTACAGTGCTAATACTGTTGGCTAACTGTCAACAAACAGAAATACGTTATTTTTTCAGCTAACGTTATGTGTTGTTATCCAGTATCAAATAAAGACAGGCTGTCAGGGGAAGTCAGCGATAGTGCATTGTGTTACAGGTCAATGAAGAAGAATGACACAGTTTAACAGTATGCTAGACTTTTTAAAGGGTTAACTGTTCTCCGAACCAGGTTCAGGTGTTCAGATGTGTTTCCTGTTGTTAAATTATTAAATATAACAATGAGGTTTTGCAGAAGAATCTGAATATTGTCAATCCAAATCTGAAATCTGTAGTTATTAAGATTATCCATATGATTTGAGTATAAACTTTATTACATAAACCCAAGTGGTTACAGTGTAATCTGCTCCTGCAAAGCCATCTTGTTTATTGTTCTACTAACATTAATATACAACTAACTTTGACTTTATTGTCAGAAAGTATACATTTTGATGGTTAATGATTGTATTTGTATTTTTTAGGTTGGACTTCACCTGTGGTGCTAACACACAGCAAATGCTCATGTGTGGCAGGCACTGCTTTGTGCAACCATACTGTTGCCTTACTTTATCAGACTGCTCATTATTCCCAACTCAATATGTCCGTTGTACCCCCTGTGCTTAGCTGCACTGAAACTGAGCAGTCCTGGCACAAACAATGGTAAATAAACATCAGAATTTCTTTAACCTTTATGTATAAGACAGTATAGTCACAATATAATTAAAATTAGCATACAGTTTGCACTTTACAGGAGAGAGCACCACTGCTCTGAAAAACATCTGAATTTTAAAAGTTGATTGTATGTTTATAGTTTTTGCTTTATTTCTTCTAAGATTAAATAGTCACCCAAAAATGACATTTCTGTCATTAAGTGCTCACCCTCATGTCGTCCCAAACCCGTAAGACCTTCGTTTGTCCTCAAAACATACTGATCCACACATAGGCAGCAATGTCATTGCATCCTCCGTGTTTATGTCCGAATGCGGGCTTACTATTCGCTGGGAGCAGCACGCCAGTACTGAGCCCGCGTTCGGACGTAAACACGGAAGATGCAGTGGCATTACTGCCTATGTGTGGATCAGATACCCTCGGATTTTATCAAAAATATCTTAATTTGCGTTCTGAGGACAAAAAAAGGTCTTACGGGTGTGTAACGGCATGAGGGTGAGTAATTAATGACAGAATTTTCATTTTTGGGTGAACTAACCCTTTAATTTGTCTGTCAGGGTGTGAAACCAGGACCCATCAATGCCATGGTCATCACAAAACCTGCTCCAAACCGTACCGCACAAGGTGGAGTAAGGTAAGATCAGCTATCATCAAATTTAACTTCATGTGTGCAAGGATGTTAACAACAATTGTAACAATAATATGTTGGCCATTTTTTTTGCAAAGACAAATGTGCTTTTAAAGTGTTCATAAGCATTTCAAATCCAGAGTTATCCATACGTAAAATCCACGCTATTTAGGGGAATAACAACACAGTGTAACATTAGCAACAACAATTCTTATGCTAAACATCTCTTTACAGAAGTGGACTCTACAGAGGGATGGTGGGCGATTTACCAGATCCAGAATTCACCCTTGAGGACAAGCCACTAGTTACCACTATGAACATGTCACCTGAAAAGCCACTTGTACAAAGTGCATTCGGATTGGTTCAGGAAGGAAGTATATTGTCGTACCAGCAGCCTGTCTTAAAATCACGGTACATCAAACTACACGACGCTCCATCAAACCCACCTTTGCCTCTGGAAGGATATAATCTTGCTCCATCTAAATGTATCTTTGTTTGCACTGAAGAGGAGCTTTTACACCTTAAAAGTTTAAACACACCATTAGATAGCTCAGAAAATTGAAGAGGCAACACGTGACCAAAGCTCTTGCCCTGACTGGCATCAGCTTCGCAAACCAAGAGTAACAGCCTCCAGGTTTCGGGAGGTGTGCCATGTCAGAGGCCTGAGCTCCGCTGAGTCCCTCAGATTGTTCTCCCGCGGTAGAAATCGCGTTCCGGGGGGCAGAAATGGGAACGAGGGGGCACCGCGATGCGACCGCAAAGGGCACTTTCACTCCCCCCCACCGAATCAAACGCTATCCCCAATTTGGGCTTGTTGAAATTAAATGCCCCAATGTCAAAAACATTGTTGACTGCAAATATTTGCAAATAGACAATGGGTTTCTTACTCTAAAAAAGAGCCATGCATACTATTGGCAAGAACAGGGACAACTACGTGTCTCAGGAATGCAGTGGTGTGACTTCATGGTGTGGGCCCAGGAGGATTATTTTGTCCATCGTATACACAGTGACACTTCCATGCACAAAGTAATTTGAGAGAAGGTTGATTATTTTTACTTTTACACATATATGCTCAAATACTTGTCAATGAAACATTTATAAATTAAATTAGAAAGAAGTCAGTGAAAAAAAAAAAAAAATAAAAAAGCACTGACTGAAACATTAAATTGACTCCTGTACAGACATCACTTTTTATGTAAATATCTAAATATGTAAATATTTAATTGATCATGCAGCACTACTCCAAACACACAAACTGCATGCTCTACTAATAACCAATGTGTTTTTATATTCATATGTACAATGCCAGTTTCTTGAAAAATAAATGTAATGTACAAAGTTAATTTACCTTGCTTGTATCATGGCAGATTGTTTCTTTTTTAAAATATACAAACATTAAGAGTTGTCATTTACTGAAAATTGCCATAGAAACAATAATGATTAAAGAAAGCCATAAGAATTTGGAAGAAATTAATACACAAAATGAAAACATGGAAACTACAGATGAGAGCAAGATTCTGCCTTATTTGACCCATGTCTTAACTACTGCCTTGTTTTGATAATTTGACAACAGGCATGCAACTGTAAAAAGTTGACTAATATTAACAGTGCGGGAAAGTGTGATGACACCATCAAACAGTTTGTTTTGTTTTATCCTCCTGATGACACGTTCCACATGCACTCGCAGTCGTGCTACGGCTTGTGTTTCTTTCACCTGATGTGATGGCATCTGCTTTACCTTAGACAGGAGTGGTGGACAGTACACTTTGCACTTGACACAGTCACTAATCAGGAAGCCCTTGTCTACCATAATTGCCATATCTTCTGTCAGTTATTTGGCTATTCTGCACTGTTTAAAGATATCCTTGTCACTCATTGACCCAGCATAAAGCTGAGAGACGAATGTCACTGCACCATGAGGAGCTATCCCAATGAGGCCTTTCATTGTGCAGTGAGATTTGTAACTTGAGTACATTTCACTTTGAATTAGTGGCGAGGATGGTGTTTGACATTTGAGCTCAGTGCAGTCAATGATAACCTGTGTGTCCGGGAAATCACTGAACTCTTCAGGGAGGTTAGATTTAGATTCAGCTGCTGAAAGCCACATACACACCGATCCCAACAGTGAATAGAGGTAGTTTGTTCACGTTGAAATGATTCTGCTCACTGTGGATGGGTGCACGTGGAAACGGTGTGCTAGGTCTCTCTCCTTCAAACCAACTGACAGATACATGAGGAAAAGAAAAAACTCATTGATTGGCTGCAGCAGCTGTCTCTGGAAAGGTAAAAACATGCATGAAAGGTAAGTTTGTATTCACCTAGGCAGCATAGTAAAATTCATAATGCATTGTGTTTTGCACCTAAATGCATAGTCACTCTTATTAAGTGTGTGTGTGTAAGTGAATAACCCACCATTGATGGTCGTGCATGTGTAATCTCTTCATGGTTCCTAGCAGCAGCTTTGGACCTGGAAACACAAATGATTTTGTGGACGGATGGCTCGATTAGCCACCAAAAGGACATCAGGTGATGGTAGCTGGGGAACCTGTTTGCAGAAGCAGTGTTTGTAATAATAAGTATCACTTTATACACTCTCGCGTCTATATGAGTATATGCTGTCAACTATATTGAGCTTGTTTTATAACCATAAGGCGTTTTACCAAACTTCAGAAATCGAAAAGTATCTTCTTTTTTAAACATTTTAAAACAAACACAAACAATGGCGGCCAAACCGGAAACGAGCGAGCCGTAACACTTCAAGTCGGAAGTACGTCACGAGGCTCAGTGCAAGTAACGTCTTTACAGCTGACAAATCGCCGACACAGCAGATAGCGGCAGCTCACTACCAGAACAATAACAATGACTCCGGTTTCAAAATAAAAGTCCCTCTTAAAGGAGCCTTTAATACAGCAAGTGTCCACAAAGTCACCAAATCTCATGCCATTTAGATTAAGGCAACCTTTTTTTTTTTTAAACTAGCATATGGGTTAATGTTGCATGGTAGTGGTCCACATGCAGCTTTTACTTGCTGTACAGTAGTACTGTAACCACAGCTGCAGTAATGTAGTATGTGGTAGGCATTTCAGTATCACTGAACTGCAGTTATACTGTATTTACACTTCATTTTATTGCAAACCTTCAGTTGTACTTCATTTTACTTCAGCTGTACTTATAGGTACTGCAGTTTTACTGCTGTTGAACTTCAATGTACTGCAGTTGTACTGTGATTATACTTCATTATACTGCAAATATATGGTTGTGATTAGTTATACTGCAGTTATACTACTTTGTACTGCAATTTTACTGCAGTTGTACTTCAATATACTGCAGTTCTTTTTTGTAAGGGTTCTGGCTTAGTGTGAGCTTCTCATGTGTCATGGCCTGCAGTGCATTCTTTAAGATTTGCACAAATCTCTCAGCTAAGCCATTTGTAGCTGGTAGTGTGCTGAGGTCACATGATTGAATCCATTGTTGCTTAGGAAGATCTGGAACTCCTCAAGATACAAACTATTTTGTCTCTCACCAGCTGTTCTGGTACACCATGTAAGACTTGATTTTCCTAAGACAAAACTGAGATCAAGTGCCCTGCAATAAAGCAATAAAACTCATCTGGAGAGAAGATCTCAAAGAAATAGCATAGGACAACGCCTTGCCCTCACAACATCTACAGGATGCAAAACACACACACACTCCTTCCCTTCCCCCTAACTCAAGTCACTGAAAGTTCTTCAAGATGTATAATGTAACTTGTGTATCTATTGTTTTTCCCCTTTCATGTTTGGTATCATTTTAAATGTCTCAGTGCGATTGGTAAAATGGTCTCAGTTTCACAGCAGTCACTTATATTATGAGGAAGATTGAAAACTAAGGAGAATTCTGTCCTCCTTTTGTCTCTTCAAGAGATGGTGTAGTAAATATCTACAAATCCTTTGTTCTGGTCTGGGTATATAAGGTAAAGTGCAAAGCAGTCATGTGGGATCTTCTGTAGCCAGAAACCCCCATACAGTGATGGAGCAGTGTCTTAAAAACACTAATCCACCACTGTGTGTATGTGCATTTCTTACTCTTTGAGCAGCTGATGTTATGCATTTATTATTTCTGAATTGGCTTCTAATTGTCCAACTATGTAATTGGCATGATACATTTTTACTTGACAAATAAATCTTATTTTTGATTTATTCTGCATTATTCTTAATTCATTATTTCTAGTAGATTAAAGCGAAGGTATTACCGCAAATCTGTGTTCAGGATTGATCATACGGAAGGTTTAATAGATGGAGCATAGGGCACATCAATTAAGTTCATTTCGATTTCTGACTATCGCTGCCTTAAATAAGTTGCAGTTTTCGTAAATATATAAAAACTATGCTTTTTGTTACGAGTAAGCAGAGCGCGACCGACTTAAAGGTAGATATTTACCCTGCATCCAATGTTTAAGGTCAGAACTGACGAGTTTGTGTCCGAGAAAGCACTCAATCGGCCGAAGTGACTTTTCTAAAGCGATACCGGGACCGCAGTGAACGAATAATTGAAAGTAAAAGATAATCAGAATAATCAAATATCTAAATTAATGCATAACCAATGATTAACTTCTAATTGGAAACACAACTTAAGAGTAAAAATCATTTGAAATTGGAGTCAGATTAAACGAGTGAAATTAAGTGAACTTCACAGAGGCGCTGAAAAGACATACACGCGTTAACCTTCGCCCAGGCCGTCGGATTCCGTTTTTGGGCCGGTGGGGGGTTCCTTACAACCAGTTCTTACGAAAAGTTCTCTCAGAACCATCACAGTTTGGGTGGCGGTTGTGGAGGTCATGCTGAACACTTCTGGCCACTTTGAACATGCATCAACAACAACCAGAAATGTAGTGCCCGCAAAGTCAACATGGATCCTTTACCACGGTAACGCAGGCCATTCCCAAGGATGTAGCGGTACAGGTTTTGGCATCTTTTGCACATATTGACATCCTGAGCAGTGCATGGCAAGCTGCTCGATCTGTTGATCTATACCAGGCCACCATACAAAACTTCTTGCAAGTGACTTCATCTTTACCACTCCAAGATGTCCAACGTGGAGCTCTTCCTAGACTCGAGTTTGCAACTTAGGTGGTACAACAACCCTTAATCATTCCAGCCAGACTGTATAGCTGAATACACCGGGGACAAGATTTTCTGATGCTGTTCACTTTATTTAAACAATTTATTTTGATTGAACACCATTTTGAAGGTTTCTGGTTCAAATGTGATTGCTTCATGTTAAATTGATTTGAAACGGTTACTCTTTGACGTAACTTGATGTTTTCATTTTGAAATAACATGTTTAAATCAAATAACCCAATCAAACAGGACTTTCACTTCCCATCATGCTTTGCAAAGGGGCTGAATTGGGAGAGTAAATGTTGAAATAAAGTGTTTTTGTATGCATTTTTAAGCAAGATGAGAAAATGGAGAGACTTGTTAATGTTCAGTGTTCTATTATATTGGTATTTAAAAGTTTTTGTTATGTTAGGGGTTTTTGGAGTTACTATTGTGGTAAAGTGTGGAGCTTGTGCTTGGGTTGAGGACTTGCTAACAAGAATTCGGCTGATGGTCTGTAACCAAGGTAAATTTGTTTCCATACAGATACTGATTGAATTGTTTCACACCCCATACCAGGCTCAAAGCTTCCCTGTCAATCTGTGCATTGTTCTTCTCTGCAGCAGTAAGGGAGCGTGACGCAAAAGCTATGGGGCATTCCGTTCCATCAGCCATCACATGCGACAACACTGCTCCGATTCCGATTTTCTTAGTGGTTTGTGAGGGTCAACATGAGTCAGAACTGTATCCGACATCACCAGTTTCTTTGCTTCCTGAAAAACTTGCGTGCATTGCTTTGACCATGTCCATTTCTTCCCTGCTTGTAACAGGGCATTTAGAGGATGGAGTACAGTGGCTAGATTTGGCAAAAACTTCCTTTCTCTTATAGCCTCATTTGATCTCAATCGGCTCATCACCGCAAGTACACACAAATCTGGCAACCAACTTGACCTCATTTACACACGCAACTGCATCACTGACAACATTTTGGTAAAACCTCTGCACATTTCCGATCATTTCTTCATCACTTTTAGTCTACAACTCCCTATTTGTTCACCACCAACCCCTCTACCAGTTACCTAAACTCAGGGTTGCAGAGAGGAAATGGCACAAATCAAAAGACCAATCTGACCTAGGTAGCTATCAATCCCTGCTCTCATCCTTTTCGGCTGAAATTCATGCTGCTAAATCTTCCTATTTCCACAACAAAATCAACAGCGCTTCAAACACACGCTCACTTTTCAAAACATTCAACTCACTCCTTTGTCCCCCTCCACCACCACCCACCTCCTCCCTAACTGCTGATAATTTTGCTAATTTTTTCACTAACAAAACCACTACCATCAGCAGTCAGTTCTCCGCTCCACACACACAGGAACTCAGACCATCCACATACACAGCCACACACCTCTCTTCGTTCTCTCCCCTCACAGAGACAGAAGTATCCAAACTCCTTCTCTCCAGCCATACCACCACCTGCCCTGTTGATCCCATCCCCTCACACCTTCTACAAGCCATCGCTCCTACAATTGCACCAGCACTTACACACATTATCAACACATCTCTCCACACTGGCACTTTCCCTAACACATTCAAGCAGGCTCAGGTAACCCCACTGTTTAAAAATCCCACATTAAACACGTCACTTGTAGACAGCTACAGACCTGTTTCTCTCCTACCATTCATAGCAAAAACACTTGAACGAGTTGTTTTCAACCAGGTGTCATCTTTCCTCTCACAGAGCAATCAATTGGATGTCAATCAATCTGGTTTCAAGAGTGGCCACTCAACCGAGACTGCACTACTGGCGGTCACTGAATCCTTGCGGATTGCAAAGGCTGATTCCAAATCATCAGTTCTCATTCTGCTCGATCTATCTGCTGCCTTTGACACGGTGAATCATCAGATCCTTCTGTCCACCCTCTCATCACTGGGCATCACAGGTACTCCACTTCACTGGTTTGAATCCTATCTCACAGGAAGGTCTTTCAGGGTTGCCTGGAGAGGGGAGGTATCCGAAGCTTATCAACTGACCACGGGGGTTCCTCAGGGTTCAGTTCTTGGACCCCTCCTCTTCTCCATTTACACTACATCACTTGGTCCCATCATGCAGGCACATGGTTTCTCCTACCATTGCTATGCTGATGACACACAACTCTTCCTTTCATTCCAACCAGATGATCCCACAGTACCTACACGAATCTCAAGCTGTCTGGCGGACATCTCGGCATGGATGAAAGAACATCATCTGCAGCTCAACCTGGCTAAGACTGAGCTTCTCGTCTTCCCTGCCAATTCGACTCTAAATCATGATTTCAGCATCCAGCTAGGTACATCCTCAATTACCCCATCAAATTCGGCCAGAAATCTTGGAGTAATCCTTGATGACCAACTGACCTTCAAAGACCACATTGCAAAGACAGCTCGTTCATGCAGATTTGCACTATACAACATCAGGAAAATCAGGCCCTTTCTAACAGAACATGCAACACAACTCCTTGTCCAGGCCCTGGTCATTTCTAGGCTTGATTACTGCAATGCTCTTCTGGCTGGACTGCCATCATGCACAATCAAGCCTCTTCAAATGATTCAGAACGCTGCAGCACGTCTCGTCTTTAACGAGCCCAAAAGAGCCCACGTCACGCCTCTCTTCATCTCCCTGCACTGGCTACCACTTGCTGCTCGCATCAAATTCAAGGCGTTGACGCTTGCTTACAGATCTACCACAGGCTCAGCACCCTCCTACTTCCACTCACTCTTATGAGTCTACACTCCGACCAGAAGCCTACGCTCATTAAAGGAGTGAAGGCTCGTGGTACCATCACAGAGAGGCACAAAATCACTCTCCAGGACATTCTCGTTCACTGTCCCTTGCTGGTGGAATGATCTTCCTGCCTTCATCCGCAATGCAGAATCCCTGGCAATATTCAAAAGACAGCTGAAAACTCATCTCTTTCGTGAGCACTTATCCTCATCTTAAAAAAAAAAAAAAAAAAATTCTATACCTTCCTATCCCTTCACTTCCTTTAATCTCTCTCTATTGTAGCTTATGATACTCTGAGCACTGCCTAAAACTTGTATTGTGAGCACTTCTTGTCCCTATTTGACTCGTCATGACGACTCGCTTACTGTATTCCTCACTTGTAAGTCGCTTTGGATAAAAGCGTCTGCCAAATGAATAAATGTAAATGTAAATGTAAATGTAATTGATAAATCCAAGGAAGGACCTCAATTGCGAGACATCTTTCGGCTGTGGAGGCTCTGCAACAGCTCTTAGCTTGTCCTGACACTTTTGCAGACCATCTGCATTGATTTTGTGCCCACAATATGTGATTGTGTCCTTGAAAAACTCACACTTATCATGTCTTGCATGCAGTCCATACTCTTCCAATCTCTTTAAGACTCGTGCTAAGTTCTCCAAGTGATTACTGTCACTGTCACCTGTGACGATAATGTCATTGAGTTAGCATTGGGTACCAGGGCAACCCCAAAGTACCTGATCCATAGCTCTTTGCCATAAGGCCAGTGCTGAGGCGACACCGAAATGTGGTCTTTGATCCCTTTTTTGAGAGCATGAAACATGGTTGGTTGAAAATTTAATTTAAGCATTGTTGCTTACTTCATATGTTGTTGATAAACAAGGCAATTTTCTTAAGATTTCTGTTAGAGCACATTAATACAGTATATTACAGACCTAAATTGACAACTTAAAAAGGGTTTTGTTCTTTTGGTAAAAACTTTTTTTTTTCATGGTAAGGATGACCTTTGCGGGAATTGCCCTTCAACTTTTTGCATTGTCTTTCTAGGTTTACCTGCAGTGGTCACCTTGTTTACAGACACTTTTAGTCCTGATCGCAGCTCCACCCTGTTGAAAAAAACAGCATATGCTGGTTAGGTATGTTTTGAAGCATGGAAGATGGTTTGAGCTGGTTTATGCTGGTCCTTAGCTGGTCATGAGCTGGTTTAAGCTGGTCAAGTGCTGGTCCTAAGCAACTAGCTCCAGCTCAGGACCAGCTTAGGACCAGCACTTGACCAGCTTAAACCAGCTCATGACCAGCTAAGGACCATCTTAAACCAGCTCAAACCAACTGCCATGCTTCAAAACATACCTAACCAAACTGTCAAATGCATCAATCTTTCCGATATATCCTGACATCTTTCTGCTCTCACTTACTATTTCGCACTGAATCTACCCTCCTACATCTTCGTGAGTCTTCTTTTCTCTTTATCACTTCACCCCGGGAAAAAAACACCCATCCGTTAAAAAAAAAAAAAAAAAAAACTAGGACAAAGTGCTTCCATATGATCCGTAAAATCCTTGTTGCCAAATGTTGTGTTTGTTCAAATAACACAAATAAAAGTCAGGACAACGATGGGCAGTTCTTCTTCAAAAATTGAATCACGAACTCCATTAACACAGGTGTCTCTTTTGGACAATTAACTGGCCAACCAAAATTAACCCAGAGTGGCCAACAATGTTTATTCCTGAGTTTATTCTAGGTGTATTCAACTCGATACACTACAATTCCGAGCCCAAATGATCATCCATGTGCACAGGCATCAGTGCAGACTGATAGAAGTCAGAAAAACAAATGCTTGCAAACATATTTAGCTCGTCATGAAAGAGAGAAGCTTGGACAAAAAGTAACCCAGAGGCTTGCCAAAGACCAAGACAAAGCGCATGACTGGGGCAAAGGGGGAAAAGAAGTCTGCAATTGCCAAGTAGAGAAACCAAATGGAGTTGACTGTCATCTTCATTTTGTAGTGAGTCACAAATATGACAAGCCCATTTCCAATGAAGCCCACAACAAAGATGGTGAGGTAAATGCATATAGTGAAGATCTGGATGCTTGACAAGCCCTCTTTCACCAGTGTCACTGTGACAGTGGTCAGATTATCATATCCCGATCTGGTGCACACTATACAAAACAAAAAAAAAAAAGAAGTTGGTTCTGCAAAAACATGTAAATTTAACATTTTGTGTTTTTTGACTTGCAACACCTTTTCTCTGTTAGATATAGGCCCAACATTGTGTAACTTACTTGATTCGTATAATCAAGAAAAAAAAAAAAAAAAACTGGATGTTTTGAACATGACATTCAGAAATAACATTTTCATAATTGCATGGGAACATTGGCAAATTTTTTTAGCACATATTTTTGTTATCTGCGATTCGCGAGATGCTCCAAAAGCAGCGAGATGCGCGTCCATCTAGTGCATGTTTATATATTTTTCTTATGTACAACGTGTGAATGGCCTCTTAGACCAGCAATTAAACCATTAGATTATATTCTAAAAGTAAAAGCAATTTAAACCACTCCCAGTGGTCTAATAAACATATATTTAACATGAATTGTATCAGAGTACTGAAATAAAATAATCGTACATGCAGATTTCTAAAGATTGTAGGCCTACAGTTTATGCACACAAATAAATAATGTGTAACACAATCGCGAGTCGTCCATGGCCAGGCCTAGATAAAAGCTCTTATGGACTTGGCTTTGGGCATGTTTTATGCAAATTGTTATAATCATTTAGAATAATCCAGATTAATCAATGGACACACAAACATCAGTCAATTAAACACTGAACAGATTTTTTAAGGGCCAAAAAGAGATAAAGAATATGGACTTGAAATAGAGAGAAATCTGTTATAATACCATATAAATACATGCACATTTCAGAAACAAAAATGTAACTATTTTAATTATTGGAAGAACACCAACCAAACCTAAAGTGTTTGCATAGCTAAAGCACATAAATTGTGTGAAAAATAAAAATAACCCTGCATAATTTTCCTGGAAAGCAAAGGTTTGTTTCCTTTGCCAGGAAACAAGTCCAAGTTTCAAGTTTCAAGTCCAAGTTTTCTCATTGCAGCTTCATTGTCCTCAGGCTTCTCAGTCGTACCGTAATGGTGCTTAGTATTTATTTGCATAGTTCACAGAACAGGTCTGATCTGTTCAAATCATGAAGAGGCTGTACATTTATGTACATCATTCCTATATACATTTAAGCATTTGCAGATTATACAGGTAGCAATAAAAAAAAGAAAAAAAAAGAGTAGAAAAAGTCATGTGTTTTTTTTGTTTGTTTTTTTTACATTTATATACTTACATATAAAGTATGTCATACACACACACACACACACGCACACACATATGTGGTCTGTTCCTGATTTCAGTGTCTGTTTTCCACAGAGCCCTGTGGTCTCAGAGGTTATGGTCATGACTTCACGTAACAACAGTTACAACAACACAATCGGCAGACAAGGTGTTTGACAAAAGCCTTCTTTATTTAAAAAAAATGCAGCTTTGACGAGCAAAAGAAACTTTGTTATATACATGCATTTTCTGTCATTTAGTCGGTGCCTTTTTTGGTTATTTCTCTGATTTTGTTGTGTATTAGTAACACTGCATTGCTTAAAACACATTTTGTTTTGGTCGTGGTTCCTGGAACGGCACTACTGATGAATCTTACATCACCTTACTTATGAATACATCATGTTACTGTCAGTACATTCTTTGGAACTAACTTATACATATTTTTTTATTCCTTATAAGCTTTAAAATTTTATTTTTAAAATATTTTTTAAGCAACAACAGAAAAATAGCTAACCGCACACTGAATCCAATGAGGACTGAAGAGGTCTAGAAGTACAACATTTATTTTATGAATTGCATGGTGCAATAAATTGCAGAGTGCAGGTGAATTAAAAACAAATGAGCATGAGCAGACATTTCAGCAAGTTACTATCCTCAGTGCTCAGTATGCAAGAAACAATTAATAATCGTGACAATTGGATTCAGCTGATTGCTTTCAATTGCTTGCCTTTCTAGAAAGAGGGTGGTGGTATCTTTAATTTGCTTTTAGTTCAGATGATCTTCATTAAACGCTGTCTCCAGCACCACCAGCAGAGACTGTTTCAGCTTCATCTTAAACTCCTCACACATGAACACATAGAGAATGGGGTTCAGACAGCTGTTTAGAAAAACCAGGAAGGTAACTACAATTTTAATTTTTGAAAGAACCTCTTTAGCAGAATCACTCCACTGATTCTCTTTTGCACTTATGCTATAAAATTTGTGGATATGAAAAGGAAGCCAGCATATGAAAAAGGCCAGGACCACAGCTATAATGACCCGGTAAGACCTGAGCTGATTCTCCATTTTGAGGCGTTTGACTCGCACGCCGATAGCAATATATGCAGATGCAGTGATAAGGAAGGGGACAACAAAGCCCACTATGAACCTGTATGTGACCAGAATCTTGTAGTATTGATTAGTATGGTTATAGTTTTCTTCATTCTCCGCTGCTGAGTGATTGATGACTGCAGGGATGCAGCAGGCGAAGGATAAAACCCACACAATCATGCAGATGATTCTGGCTTTGAATATGGTTCGATTATTACGAGACCACACGATCATCCATGTGCACAGGCATCGGTCCAGACTGATAGTCGTCAGCAGCAAAATGCTAGTAAATGAGTTTAGGTAAATCATGAAACAGGGAAACGTGCACTTGAAGTTACCAAAGTGCCAGATACTGTGTATGTCTAAAAGTGCTCTTATGACTAGAGTTAAGGAGAAGATGAAGTCTGCAATAGCCAAGTTGAGGAACCAAATGGAGTTGACTGTCGTCTTCATTTTGTAACCAGTCACAAATATGACAAGCCCATTTCCAATGAGACTTACAACAGGGATGGCAAAGTAAACACATATTATGAAGATGTTAATGCCTGAGAAGATCTCTGTCTGCACTGTAGAATTGTCCGTAGTGATTCCAAAAGTAGTGCTTGCTACACGAAAATGAGAAAAAATACAGTGAGCTTTGGTTTCTGGAATCTGAATATTTTTTTTTTGCCACTTTTCACATGCAACATCTACCCCAGGATGCCATACGAAGCCTAGAGTTTAACACTCTCATCAGTTTATTTTTCTATTTTAAGTTTTGACTATTCTGCAATGTCCAACAGTAGATAACAGGACTGCATTACAGGAAAATTCTTTCATTTATTGTGCCCTCCATAAGAATTGGAACAGTAAAGACAAAATTGCTCTGTTAGCTGTGGTGTCAAGACATGTATAAATATGATTAAAAGATTAATATGAGGCAGAAGTACAGAATGTCACATTTTATTATTGGCTGTTTCAGCACAAAATGTTTTACCAACTAAGAAGTACAGCACTTTTAGAGTTTCATCCCTCTGCCTAATGTGAGCATAAGTATTGGAACGGTTTAACTTAAAGTAAATGTAAATGTGTAAAAGCTAATATTTAATTGTAAATCCTTTGCAAGCAATCACAGGAGCGAGTCTGTGACCCATAGGCTTCACCAGACTCTTGGTTTCACACTTTGAAATGCTTTTCCAGGCCTTTAATACAGCCATTTTCAATGGTTTCTTGATTTGGGAAGTTTCTGCCTTTAGTTTCCTCTTCAGCTGGTGAAATGCTTGTTCAATAGGATTTAAATCTGGAGATTGACTTGGAATGTCCAGTTTGGAATGTCCTGAAAAAGATAAATACCACTGGCAAGCATCAGCAACCGATAACGACCAGGTCAGCTGAGAAAACCAACAGAGGTTGATGATAAACAAATGACAAGGGCTATGAAAAAAAACTCTAAAACAACTGTCAGTAAAATCACCAGCAACCTCCAGAAAGTTGGGGTGATGATCTTCAGTAAACGCCGTCTCCAGCACCAGCAGCAGAGACTGTTTCAGCTTCATCTTAAACTCATCACACATGAACACATTGCGGTCTCACAATCTGCTGTTCGCAGGATACTTCACCAACAGAATTACAGAGGATACACAGCAAGATCAAAAACAGAGATGAGCCAGTAGAGTTTTATGGACAGATGAGACAAAGATTAACCTTTATCAAAGTGGGAAAGCAAAAGTGTGGAGAAAAAAAGAAACTGCAAATGATCCAAGGCATACAAGCTCATCTGGAAAGCATGGTGGAGGTAGTGTCATGTCATGGGCATGCATTTCTGCCTCTGGAACAGGCTCACTCATATTTATAGATGACTTATTCAATGATGGCAGCAGAAGAATTAATTCAGAAGTGTACAAAAGAATCTTGTCTACCAGTGTTCAAAAAAAAAAAAAAAAAAAAAAAAAAAAAGCCACCAGACTCACTGGTAAGTGTTTCATTTGGCAACAGGACACTGACCCAAAACACTGGTACTGCCAACTCAATCAAGATTATCATGGTAAAGAAATGTAGGGTCTTAGATTGGCCAAGTCTCCAGATTAAAATCCTATTGAACAAGCATTTCACCAGCTGAAGAGGAAAATAAAGGCAGAAACTCCCCAAAACAAGAAACCATTGAAAATGGCTGTATTAAAGGCCTGGAAAAGCATTTCAAAGTGTGAAACCAAGAGTCTGGTGATGTCTATGGGTCACAGACTCACTCATGTGATTGCTTGCAAGGGATTTACAATTAAATATTAGCTTTTACACATTTACATTTACTTTAAGTTAAACTGTTCCAATACTTATGCTCACATTAGGCAGAGGGATGAAACTCTAAAAATGTTGTACTTCTTAGTTGGTAAAACATTTTGTGTTGAAACAGCCAATAATAAAATGTGACATTCTGTACTTCTGCCTCATATTAATTTTTTTAATCATATTTATAGATGTCTTGACACCACAGCTAACAGCAATTTTATCTTTACTGTTCCAATACTTACGGAGGGCACTGTGTGTATATATATATATATATATATATATGTGTATATTTTAATAAATACATTTATTTATGTAATAATTATAATGGATTTTCATATTTTGAGGTGGAAAGTCTGGGTCTAAGATATAATATATTTATCTATATAGGTCTGTAAAAGGCAATTAAAAAAGTAATAAATGAAAACTAAATAAATAAGTGTTGTGACCACCACTTAACAAAACTAAAAAGTTGAAACCAAGTTACCTGTAGTTCACACATGGTAAAAATCCTTTTGGAAATATCTCTAAACTCTCTACAAATTTCACCCAACTACAGAGAATGATAATATTTTCTCCTCACACCCATACATGCTGTATGCATATAATGTGCATATTAGATTCTTACCCATTTTCTGTATAGATTCAGTCCCATAAAAGCCTCTTTGTAAGTTCTGTTTATTGCTGAAAATCAACAACTGGTGATAAGTTCCCCTTTACTTCTCTTAAAAAGTGATGGTGCAATGGTGTAGGACAGGGATAGGCAACTTCGATAGTGGGGGCCAGATTACCAGGGGGCCAGATTACTAATCAACACTCGCACCTTTTACACCGTCTTACTCAATTCACTTTCTGGATGGAGGTAGCGTCAGTGTCTCCATATGCCTCCTCCATTGCCTGGAGAAGTGCTTTGTTGACATAGGGATGACGATCATTCACTTTCCAGCACCATGTGGAGAAAAAATCCTCAATAGGGTTTAGAAATTATGAATATGGAAGCAAGTAGACAACAGAAAAGTTGTTCAAAACCTATAACTTGACCTTTGGCCTATCTAAAGGCCTATTCTAAAGACATGATTGGATGGTGTTAAGTAAAACAATGAGTGTTTCCACATGTGAGGAGTAAGTGTTAGGCACTGATGAATTAGTGTGGCATTTTGATTGGTTGTGTTTGAAAAAGGAATTCAAGATAGTTCCTGTTAGATTTCTATGTGTTACATGGAGAATTGTGTGTTGTGTTTTGCAAAAAGTGTTTTATGAAATTGAAAAATTAGTCAAAGGCCAAGAATTAGTGTATGGTTTTGCAGATTGTGACAAGTAAGGATTTTGTGTGTAAGCAGTTGAAAAAAACTGTATTACCCCAACAAGCAAATGTAAACATCTCAATTGCATTGTCTGTAAATTTGCAACAAACAAATGTACAGATGTCTTATTTTTGATTACAAGCCTAGAGAACATTTTCAACTCAGCCTGGTTAAAAGCGCTTATTTAAAAAAGTTCCATAAGGAACTACCATAATCCACATGCACATATTACCATGAAAAATACTATTTTAAAAATATATATAAGAACATAATTAAGTGCATACATTTCTGTCATTCATTTGGCAAAAATGCATAGTCAACAAAACCATTTATCTTTGAAATCTAAGACAAGTGTAACTCTGGCGTCACATGTGTAGCCTATCTTTCATACTACTTCTTCTTTTCCACCGTGGGGTCAAACTGTTATCTTTGCTTTACCGTTCCGTTCCGTTCCGATCCGATCCGGCCGGTATGGATATAGTTTCGTTTTCCACTGTGGGGCTGATAACGGAGCTCTTCGGTCGTTGCCTTAGTAACGCAAGAGTTTACACATGATATGCCATGAAAATAGTGACAGCGTTATGTAGGATGATCAGTTATTTCGGTAACACTTTACAATAAGGGTGCACTAATATGCATTAATTCATGCTTAACTAATGCACAGATAATCATGTGTTAATGTATGACTCATGAAGAACTAAACCATTAATTAATGATTCCTGCATCAGCAACCAATAAAGAGTCTATATGATTAATAGATTAAGTAATATATGAATTGTTATTAATTAAATGTGGCATAATGTATAAATTCCTTGATAACATATTTTATTAACTAATAGTGTAAATTAATGTGTTAATTACCACAATGGGTTGAAGCCATGTATTTCAACTTCAAATTATCTGCTTTAATTAATCATTAGCTAATGATTTGCAAATGTATCATTATGTTATGGCTTTACTTGTTGAGGCACATGACTATTAACTAATTGTTAAGTAATATGTCATTATGGTTTTGACATCCACACTATAAGCCATGGAATTTCCAGCCATCAACAACCGGGATTCCATTGTGCCAGATGAATTGCCGCATCCAGTACCTCGTAGTTCATGGCATATGAAGGTTAAGCTTGAGGTCTAGGATGTAGCCAGGCACTGCTATTTCGTAACACTGGGTCTAGACCGGACAAAAGCAATAGAACCAATTGTAGTCAGTGATACTACACTGGATGCAGCATGATGCTACATGACACAACAAAACCGAGACGGTAAACTGTACAGTGTAGAGAGTTGTTGCGGCATGACGTGATAATGGTCACGCATGGTGTAACAGCGGTCAGTAGTTCAGATTCTGGTGTGCTGATATTTGTGTGCAGCCCAGCTTACCCATCTTTCAAACAAATTCTCTGACATTACACTCACTGCATGTGCAACTTTCAAAAACCCATAAATGACATATTACTTAACAATTAATTAATAGTCATGTGCCTCAACAAGTAAAGTCTCAACATAATGATACATTTGCAAATTATTAGTTAATGATTCATTAAAGCTGGAAGTTGAAATACATGGCTTTGACTAATTGTGGTAACTAATGTATTAATTTACACTATTAGTGTAATCGCGTGTGAACGCGATTATCATGGAAAAACACTCTGCCAAGCGTTTTCAGGAAGCGTCTGCTCTGCTTTGTGCATGAGTGAGGAGCATGCGCGTTTAGTTCTCAAGGGAGCTGAACGTGTGCATTGTGAGGATTTCCCAATGAATGCTCTGTTCGCATCATCCCTATTCTTATGGATGTGGGACGTGCGTTTGGGTGGAATGCTTTCGACTCATCGAAGATGCTGGAATGTGCTGGGTAGGATGCATTCGCATAACTATCTACAGAGACAGGTAAGGAGCTTGGTCTTTTCTGTTCTCTACTGAGTGATAGTAGTTAGCGTTTGCACGAGCGCGTTCAGCTCTTGAGGGGGTTGAAGGTACACGCGATGCATTCATGGCTGTTCTCGCATGATTCTGGCTGTTCTAGTTCGATTCTCTCCCGAGGGGGTCAAATCCGCATTGCATGATGCGGTTGCCTTCTCTCTTGAGGGATGAGAGTTAAGCTCCTACTCCACGGTTAGGCGCGATCGAGCACGGGGGTTGTAGGCGGAGCACAGCAGGAGTGAACAGGAATATTTATTGTTGGTCCCACTTTATATTAAGTGGCCTTAACTACTACTTACATCAAAAAATAAGTACAATGTACTTGTTGGGTTCATATTGAATTGCAAAACACTTTTGCTGCTATTGAGGTGGGATACGGGTAAGGTTAGAGAAAGCGTTGGTGGGATAGGTAGGTTTAAGGGTAGGGGTAAGATGTAAGGGATGGGTCAATAGTGTAATTATAAATGTAATTACAGAAATTAATTACAGATTACATGCAGGTGTTTTTAAAATATAAGTACAATATAAAAACATGTATGTACACAATAAGTGCATTGTATGAAATGATTAATTTAAATGTAAGACCTTATTGTTTACTGCTATTTGATTTATTTGCATAATTCTGAGGAATTATAAGCTTTTAAATTGAGTAGTACAGTTTGGTGGCTGAGATTGAGCATGCTGGGCCTCATCTTGCTATAAAGCTAAGCAAAAGTTAGGCCTCAGCTCACCTTAGCTCCAGCTAGACAGTTAAACCAAGTGTGTCAGCCCTCTGTGGGCCCCTGTGGTGAGCTGTCTTTTAGCATTTAGTGTGGTTTGGCCTCATCTTGATCTGAGGATCGTTCGTTGAGGCCTCTGTGCGCTTGGGCTCTATCTAGACAGTGACATTAAGTGTGTCAGCCCTCTCCAGGCCGCTGTGGTGAGCTGTCTTTTAGTCTTGAGTATGGTTTGGCCTCACCCCGATCTGAGGATTGTTCGGTTGAGGCCTCTGCGTGCCTGGGCTCTATGTAGACAGTGTCATTAAGTGTGTCTGCCCTCTTTGGACCACTGTGATGAGCTGACTTTAATATTGAGTGTAGTTTGGCCACATTCCGATCTGAGGATTATTTGATTGAGGCCTCCGCTCTGTTGGGCTCTATATAGAAAGTGTCACTGTGGTGAGCTGTCTTTTAGATTGAGTGTAGTTTGGCCTCAGCACTATCTGAGGATCGTTCTGCCTAGGCCTCTGCTCATCTGAGTCCCCACCTTGAAAGATTGTATTTTAGGTTGAGTGTGTTCAGCCTCCTCTCATTTTAGAGAGGCCTGCTCCCACTATCAAGAGTCATTCGGCTGAGGCCTCTGCTCATCTGGTCTCAAGCCAGACAGCGACATCAAATGTTCTGCATTCTGTGAGGCCACCTTGGTATACTGTCATTGAAATTTAGTGTGTTTGGTCTCCTCTCGCTATAGAGTGTCTTTCTGCTGAGGCCTCTGCTCATGTAGCCCCAATTAGACAGTGATGTCAAATGTTCTGCCTTCTTTTGGCCGCCTTGGTAAGTTGTCTATGGAGTTGAGCATGTTGGCTGAGGCCTCTGCTCATCTGGGCTCAAGTCAGCAACATCAAGTGTTCAACCCTCTGTGAGGCTGCCTTGGTAAACTGTCTTTAAAATTGAGTGTGTTTGGCCTCCTCTCCCTATAAAGGGTCTTTCTGCTTTCTGCCCCAGTTAGACAGTGAAGTCAAGTGTTTAGCCTTCTGTTGGCTGCCTTGGTAAGTTGTCTATGAAGTTGAGCATGCCGGCTGAGGCCTCTGCTCGTCTGGGCTCAAGTCAGACAGCGACATCAAGTGTTCGGCCTTTGATGAGGCCGCCTTAGTAAGCTGTCCTTGAAATTGAGTGCGTTTGGCCTCCTCTCGCTATAGAGGGTCTTTCTGCTGAGGCCACCACTCATGTAGCCCCAGTTATACAGTGTCAAGTGTTTGGCCAATTTTGGCTGCCTTAGTAAGTTGTCTATGAAATTGAGCATGTCAGCTGAGGTCTCTGCTCATCTGGGCTCAAGTCAGACAGTGACATCCAGTGTTCGGCCCTCTGTGAGGCCACCTTGGTAAAATGTCTTTGAAATTGAGTGGGTTTGGCCTCCTCTCGCTATAGAGAGTCCTTCTCCTGAAGCCTCCGCTCATCTGAGCTCCAGCCAGACAGTGACATCAAGTCTTCAGCCCCCTGTGAGGCCGCCTTGATAATCTGTATTTGATTGGACCCATCTCTGGCCCAATTTTTATTTGGCTTAGAGTTGCTGACTTCGAGTCATGACTTCGAGCATGTCTTGTTAGCTCCCCTGGGGTCCTCAGGTGCTGAACCAGATCCCCCCCTAGTATCACAAGTCAAAGGAATTAACTTTTTTCTTTGCTTGTATTCCTTTAAAGGTAAGGCCTGTCAGCAGTTATTCCCTAAGCATGGCGGAGTGGGTGTTCATTTCCCAATGTGTCTTCGGATGCAGTGTGAGTTCCCATTCGAAAGGGAACGTCTCAGGTTATGCATTTAACCATGGTTCCCTGAGAAGGAAAATGAGACACTGCGTCTCGCTGCCATGCTTCAGGCATACCTGGTTATGTTTCCTTCAGACAAAGAAGTTGCTGACGTGTACTAAAGGTGCCTTGTACTCACTGTCATACACGTAGCCACGTCATGGGCTGTTGCCGGCCAATGACATTGTCGCGTTTGAATCACAAGCTTCTGACACCTTCACACTGGAGGCGTTCCCCAATGTGTCTTTGGACGCAGTGTCTCGTTCCCCATCTCAGGGAACCATGGTTACATGCATAACCTGAAACGTTTCTTGTCTTGGCAGCTGGTCAAGGAAGTGTTGGTTTCTTTTTGTTGTCAGAAAGTCCAGATGATCTTCAGCAAAATCAGTTTCCAGAACCAACAGCAGAGACCGTTTAAGCTTCTTCTTAAACTGCATGAACACATAGAGAATGGGGTTCAGACAGCTGTTTAGAAAAGCCAGACACACTAAAAAAGGTGTAGTTTTAGAAATTACTTCTCGAACATTGATATTCTGCTTATTCTCCACTGCATTTAATGAAATGAAACAATTTGTGAATATGGAGAGGGAACCAACATACAAAAAAGCCCAGAACCACAGACATAATAAGACTGTAAGAGATGCTTGCTCCTTTTGAGATGTTTGAACCGCACTATCTATAAATGAAGATGCAATGATCAGGAAGGGGATGAGAAAGCCCATGAACTTGTATGTGAACAGAGACTGTAAGTCTAGATACGTGGTTCTGAAATTAATGGAAAAAGGAATGCTACAGCCAATGAATAAAACCCTCACAATCATGCAATTTATCTTAGTTTTGATTTGAGTTTGTTTATTCCGAGACCACACGATCATCCATGTGCACAGGCATCGGTCCAGACTGATAGTGGTAAGAAAAAATTAATAAAAATGCAAGCAAACATATATAGCTCTGCCATTAAAGAGAGGGCAAAAAGTAGCCTAACCCAGGTGCTTGCCAAAGACCAAGACAAAGTGCATGAATGGGGCAAAGGAGAAAAAGAAGTCTGGAATTGGCAAGTTTAGAAACCAAATTGACTGTCGTCTTCATTTTGTAGCCGGTCACAAATATAACAAGCCTGTATCCAGTGGAGCCCACAACAAGATAGTGAGGTAAATGCATAGAGCAAAGATCTGGATACTTGACAAGCCCTCTTTCACCAGTGTCACTGTGACAGTGGTCAGATTATCATATCCTGATCTGGTGCACACTATACAAAAAAAAAAAAAAAAAAAAATGCTGTGAGAGATGGTTCTGCAAAAACATACAAATTAAACATTTCGTGGTTTTTGACTTGCAACACATTTTCTCTGTTAGACATAGACCTACCATTGTGTAACATTTCTTGTTTCTACTTGTTTCAGAATGTCTAGAACATTCAGAAGTGACATTCCCATGTTGTTTGCAAATTGATAAAATGTAATGTTCCCTTAACATTTGTATATGTTGCAAGGAAAAAAAAAAAACTGGATGTTTTGAACATGACATTCAGAAATAACATTTTCATAACTTCTTGGGAACATTGGCAAATTTTTTTAGAACATATTTTTGTTATCCGAGATGCTCCAAAAGCTGCGAGATGCGCATCCGTCTAGTGCATGTTTACATATGTTACATGTACAGCTCAACACACTGCAACTGAGGAAAACACATGCAAACAGAATAAAACACCAGCAAATTAAGAAAACATCTTCATCAGTTTCACAACACGTGCTGCAAAAGTTCATGACGCAACCAAATACAAAAACACGCTGCAAAAGTTCACAACACAACCAAATAGAGAAACGCGCTGCAAAAGTTCACAACGCAACCAAATATAAAAACGTTCTGCAAAATTTCACAACACAACCAAATACAGAATACAGAAATGCATTGCAAATATAACACAACCAAATACAAAAACGTGCTGCAAAAGTTCACAACACAGCCAAATACAAAAATGTGCTGCAAATATGCACAACACAACCAAATGCAGAAACACGTCACAGTAATGGAATTGTTTACATTTTAAACCATGAAGGCGCTATGACTCTACTTTGCGCTACATGTTCTGATAATGGTATAACCTTAATTTATTTTCTTAATATTTCTCCTGTGGCCCATACGTAGTGAAAAAAAAAAAAGAGAATATAGGCTATTTCGTGTTAAACAAGTTGTTTTTTTTTAATGAGGAGTTAGCTAATCTAACATCTTATTGCAGCGCGTCAGTTATGTGGTGATGTGCTATGAAATGAAACTAGCCTATAATTATTATCATCATCATCATCATCATTCAGATCATCGCAGAGGGGGCTTAAGACTGCCGGGCCTAGTCTGTGCTATTTGTAGCAAGTTTTTGTATTTGGTTGTGTTGTGAACTTTTGCAGCACGTTTTTGTGTTTGGTTGCGTTGTTAGTATTTGCAGCGCATTTTTGTATTTGGGTGTTGTGAACTTTTGCAGCGCATTTTTGTATTTGGTTGTGTTGTGAACTTTTGCAGCGGGTTTTTGTATTTGGGTGTGTTGTGAAATTTTTTGCTGGTGTTTTTTTTTTTTTTTCTATTTGCATGTGTTTTCTTCATTTGCAGCACGTTGAGCTCTCTTGGCCACTGTAGAACAGCCCCTTAGACCAGCGATTAAACCATTAGATTATATTCTAAATGTAAAAGCAATTTAAACCATATCTCCCACTCCCAGTGGTCTAATAAACATACATTTAACATAAATTGTATCAGATTATTGAAATAAAATAAAATGTACATGGCAAAATGCAGATTGTAGGCCTACTGTTTATGCACACAAATAAGAGATGTGTAACACAATTGTGAATAGTCCATGGCCAGTCCTAGATAAAAACTGTTTTTATGGTTTTGAGAATGGCGCACAGATGAAGCATACTTTGGGCTTCAGTTTCCTTTCATCGATCAGCCAGAGTGTGAGTGTGTGAAGAAAGAGAGTGTGAGCGAGAGGTGCGGTTGCCCTTATGGACTTGGCTTTGGGCATGCTTTATGCAAATTATTAGCTGCGTATATGCGCTCCATCATTTAGAATAATCAAGATTAATCAATGGACACACAAACATTAGTCAAAAATCAAAAGTATTAAACACTGAACAGATTGTTAAAGGACAAAAAGGAGATAAAGAATATGGACTTGAAATATAAGTCTGTTATTTGGCCATATAAATACATGCACATTTCAGAAACAAAATTTAAACTATTTTAATTCTTGGAAGAACACCAACCAAACCTAAAGTGTTTGCATAGCTAAAGCACATAAATTGTCTGAAAAATAAAAATAACCCTGCATAATTTTCCTCGAAAGCTGGAGCATTTTTAACTCCAACTGTTGCAGTCTGTCAGTCGTATAATGCATGTTAATGGTAACAAAAACTATGAGAGTAAAAAAAAACATGCACAGACAAATCCAAATTAAACCCTGCGGCTCGTGACGACACATTGATGTCCTAAGACACGAAATGATCGGTTTGTGCGAGAAACCGAACAGTATTTATATCATTTTTTACCTCTAATACACCACTATGTCCAACTGCCTTGAGCCCGTGCACGGCATCCGGTGCGTGAGGTGTGTACGCGCTCTGGCGTAGTTTACGGAAGTGATCTCTCGCTCGTATACGTCACTCATTGTTTACACAGTGCACAAACATTGTAGGTACGACGGCTAATCAACATGGTACTTACTTGTGCTTATCCGGATTGTTCAAATCGACTTAAAACTAAAAGATTACGTTCTCTTGCGCGAAGGTCAAGGGTCTGCAGCGATTGTTTTTCCCCTGATGATTTTACATAGCCAGGAGAGGATCACATACAACTTAAACCATCAGCTGTGCCTATGGTTTTTCCACATCCAACTGAGGTATGTGAACAAGATCTTTGTATGTGTCCTTTTTATTTGAAACCGATCGTTTCATGTCTTAGGACATCAATGTGTCGTCACGAGCCGCAGGGTTTAATTTGGATTTGTCTGTGCATGGTTTTTTTTTACTCTCATAGATTTTGTTCCCATTGACATGCATTATACGACTGACAGACTGCAATGGTTGGAGTTAAAAATCATCATTTGTGTTCTACTGAAGAAACAAAGTCACCTACATCTTGGATGCCCTGGGGGTAAGCAGATAAACATCAAATTTTCATTTTTGGGTGAACTATCCCTTTAATGCGCCAAAAGCGGAACAAAGCAGCACTACTTGTGCACACTGCGTGACTCATGAGCTCACAAATGTGTTTACTTGTTGAGTTTCTCGATCAGATCACACGACCACTAAACAGCCAGTGAGAAGTGTTCAAGTTCAGCGTAGAGGTCCCAGGTACAAGCTGCAAATCTCTCCGTGATTTAGTTCAGTTTAAAGCCAGTTGAAACAGCACTGACTTAATCAACAACACTAACGTGCAAATAAGGAGAAACATTGAGCCGATCCAGTTAGAATACTTTTCAACCAACAATTCAATAACATTTATCATGGATTTACTGTGGTAACACTAAGTGTAACTGTGGTATTTTGTCAGAAATGTAGGTTAATATTTCATACTATTGAATGAATACATTCAATACTATTTTTTTGTCATAAACTTGCAGTTTTGTGCATTCGTATTTATATTAAATGTTTTAATACCATAAAGCCATTCTAGATATAGAAACAACATTTTTACTTTTTACCATGTAGTGAGGTCCGATGTGTGGTTTTACCTGAGATGATCTAATTAGAGTACTTTTTAATTTAAATAAGAATAGAGTTCTAACTCAGTAATAATATTTAAATTTTACCCTTTAAAAACAAGGTTGTTAAAACACTGTATATTTATATATAAAACTTATTTTAAAGGTTTTATTATTATTATTAGCTTTGGTACTATTTTCACAAGTAAGGTGTACATTTTCAAAACTCTTAGTACAAAACTCCAAACTGATCACACTTCTATCACAGCTAGTCATTTTTTTCAAAACCTGATCTCATGCTTTCATTCTAGTTGTGCATATTATCATTCCACATAATCTCTGTTTCAAAACACAAGATCGTTGTGATATGTAATGAGAACATTTGGTGTAATCACCAAAACACAACAGTATGATCTTCTTTCAGTTTAGTACTTTTAACAATCAGTTAATTCAATAGCAAACAATGCAAGATTCATGTTTCAAATCACCCTTGTTGCTGAAATAATTAGTTACACAGGCTACAGATGCCACATCAGAAAATACACTTACATTACCTAAATTGCATAACTGACATAAAATCCATAATGTTTGTAATAGAATCTATTCGGTGTGTTATCAAAAGGTGTGAAGTATGACACAGTCATGGGGTTTTGTGCAAGAAGAGAGTTTGCTGCCAATACAGTAAATGATCTCACTGTATCATATGACTGAATCTATACTGTAGTTGATCTTTACAGATGAAGGGTGAGTTACAATAATGTGGCAGACTCTACCATGGTAATGCCTCTGTTTACAGTGTCGCATGGCATACTATATTATAAAACGATGCCATCTGTCTCCCTTCTTTTGATGTATCTCTGATCAATCTGATGTTATACTGTACAGTCATTGACTGTTTATTTTCCCTTGTACTCTATCCTGCTCTGTGTTCACAAATTTCAAATCCCTCTGTATCTGTCTCTGTATCTCTAACACACACACGCACACACATACACACATATGTTGGTTTATCATGTTGGGGACTTTCCATAGACATGATTTTTATACTGTATAAACAGTATATTCTATCCCCTACCCCTAAACCTACCCATCACAGAAAACTTTCTGCATTTTTACATTTTATAAAAATATAATTTTGTATGATTTATAAGCTGTTTTCCTCATGGGGACCAAAAAATGTCCAAACAAGATCTAAAATTACCATCCTTGTTGGGACATTTGGTTAACAACGCAATGTTTACCACAGCATTCATTACATTTGTTATCCATATTGGAAATTGCAAATAAGTTCTATAAAAACTATGCCTATAGAATCAATATCTATAGAAATCTATAGGTGTACCAAATGATTCATTGATTAACTAAAATTGCACCAAAGCAATTAGAGTTCTTTTTTTTTTTAACAATCGCTAGGACCCATTTCTCAATACTTGGGTCACTTTTTTAAAACTCTTCACACAGTGAGCACAACAGAAATCTATGTGGGATAAACTGGATCATTTATCATTGCTTTGGCACAAAATGCATTAAATGACTACATCTTTCAAATTACCTTAATTATTTTCTCACTTCGACACAACAATCGCCAAAACTCGATGTACCTACAGGCCAATTTGCACATGCTTACATACTGTTTTCAAGTTCAAAAAAAAATTATATAATACAAACCTGAATAAGACAGAAATATGCTGCATTTCGACAGTAATATTGTAATGAAATATATTCTGAATCTAAAAAATCAAATACTATCAAAACAATTAGATGAAACTGAACACCTACATAAGCATTAGTCTTTCAATTTCATTATCATCCATTCAAAGGGGGAAAACTTCAAAATAATTTTGTACTTTTATGTAAACATGGTTCATGCAACAAACTGCAATGAATTATAAACAATAGAGAGTGTTATTCTTGTTTTGTAAAGAAATTTTACAAAAGAAAACATTGTATAATGCTACCTGATGTTAGTGTTTTTTAGGTCAGTGTTTTATGACTGATAAAGTGTGTTTGCTGGGTGAAAACCTTTGCTAGTGTTCTGGAAGAATGAGTTGATTTGAGAAACGAATGAAGTGTTTTGGTAGATTTAGTGCATTTTGAATGTGAAATTAACTGCTGTGCCAAGATGAAAGTCCAAGGACTTTTACCTATTCATCAAAGACTTCATTTCCCATCATCCTTCCCCCGGACTCATCTACCATTATTGTTTTCAGCTGTGTCTCATTTGTGTCATTACCTTCTTTAGTTCTGCCTATAAGAGTCTGGTCTTCACAGTCACTCATAGCTAGATCTTGTTTATGTTTGTACTGCGTTTCTGAGCATTTCCTGTTCCTCTGTTTTTTGTGTTCTGCCTGGTTCTTTGAATTACTCTGTTTGCGCATGCCTTGGACATTATCTTTGTTTGGATTGCTCACTTCTGTATGACCCTTGCCTGTTTTTTTGACTCTGTTTTTGGATTACCTTTCAATAAAGACTGCATTTGGATCCTCAGCCTTTGTGTCTCGGAGCAGTACATATCACTGTTATATACATGCATTTTCTGTCATTTAGTCAGTGCCTATTTTAGTCATTTCCCTGAAGTTGTTGTGTATTAGTAACACTGCATTGCATATCACCTTTAAAATTTTATTTTAAAAATATATATTTTTTTTAAACTTTACATTTTTAAAATTTAATGTTTTATTTTATTTGCTTGAGTCATTAACCATCATCTTTATAACGTGTTTTTAGTATTTTTATTGGCATTATTTTCAGAGAGTTGGAGCTCTAGTTGGAGGCGACGATCTGGTCAATCCATTGGCGGAGGTATGAGACACGGGCGTAGACGGCTGGGGTACGAACATTGCAGTCACTGGTGCCCCAGGACACAATGCCCACCTGATACCAAACACCTGAGCTCTCACACACCAGAGGACCACCAGAATCACCCTGTAGTTGACAGACAAACCATATAAACACATCAGGACTAAAGCACTGTATATATAGCCTAAATATTTAGGCATCTGTCCTCATATACCTGGCAAGAGGAGACACCAGAGGCTCCAGCACAGATCATGGCGTCTGTGATTCTGCTCTGACCCCAGTACTGCCTACACTGAGCTGGACTCAGAAGGGGCAGTGCGGTTTGCTGCAGTATATTAGGACTTGCTGTAAAACAAGAAGAAAATTGTAGCACTTCCAGGCATTTTAGTCATGAACGTAATTGTTTTAGACATTAGTGATGTTGATGATAAATTTACAGGTGGATCCAGTTTTGCCCCATCCGGTGGTGACGCAACGAGTGCCAGAGGGGATGCTGGTGGAGGAGGCAGCCAGACACACAGGAGAGATTCGAGACGTCAGCTGGGCTGGAGAGGACAGTTTCAACAGGGTGACGTCGTTGTTGAAGGTCTGACTGTTGTAGTAAGGATGGGTGATGGCCTACAGTGGGAGGAAACATTAACATACGAGATTATTTATTATATACAATAACAATTTAAAATGACTAATTTTACATTTTAATATATTTTAAATTGATTCCAGCGATGTAAAAGCTGAATTTTCAGCATCATTACTCCAGTCTTCAGTGTCACATAATCTTTCAGAAATCATTCTAATATGCTGATTTGGTGCTCAGTGTAACATACATGTTCTGTTTTAGTTTCATTTTCTCCCTTGTTGCTTTGTTCCCGTTTGCCTGTACATATTAGTTCCCTTGGTTATTCATTCGGGCTCTAGTTTGTGGCTATGGTTAATAACTGAATATTAGATTCTATTCTTCTGTGCTCATCTAGTTCCCCTTGTATATTCCTTGTATTTAAGCCCTGAGTTTCATTCTGTTCCTTTGTCTGGTATCGCCTATAGTTGATTTGGTTGTGGTAATACTCTGTTTCTGATAAACTTCTGTGTGTTTGGTTTCTGGATATATTATTTAATACTTTTCAGTTTATACTCCTGCACTGTGCGCTTCAATGAAGCCACACACCCCACACTCAGGTAACATTTCTTATTATTATTATCAATGTTGAAAACAGTTGTGCTGCTTAATATTTTTGTGCAAACCATTTTTTCACGATTCTTTGATGAATAGAGTGATCAAAAGAACATTTATTTGAAACAGAAATCTTTTGTAACTTTATAAATGTCACATTTGATCAATTTATAATGTATACTTGATCAAGTATACATTTCTTTAAAATACTGACCGTGAACTTTTGAACGATAGTGTCTGATAGTATCTGTCAGACAGTAGGGACAGTTACTTGCGTAATAAAAATAAATAAATAAACAAATAAAAGTAACAGCAACTTTAAAAATGTGGTATTACAAGCTGAAAAAAGAGCAAGACGTGACGCAATGGACAAAAGAGTCTGTTTAACGTAAGTATTTGTAAAATCCCGCCCCTAGTATGCAACACATTTTTCTATGGCAGAATGACAAAATCCTGTGGTTTCTGAGGTAAAGCACATATCATAGAACCACAGCAATGCAATCAGTAGATAGTGACTCAAAGTGAAGGGTTACTGATAAAGGGGGCATTATCAGTAAAGCTGATACCTTGGCAATGCTCTTGACTTGAACAGATTCAGCACTGGAGCCGCGGTTATGCTCTCCAAGGATAACATAGTGATATCCAGCCCTAGGGTAAGAGGGGAAGAAAAGAAAAAAGGAAAGAAAAAAGAAATGTAAAAGTTGATATTAGAGAACCAGGCAGGGTATGTTTATAAAGTAAAACAGATTCAAAGGTTCTTACTGAACACGGCAGTGAGCAGCAGTGACGACCCAGTACTGGTTGATCAGGGATCCTCCGCAGAAATGGAAGCCATTGGATTGCTGGTTCATACATAAAAAATATTCATGATATAACTCAGTGGATGATGAATTTTAGTTAGGCCACGGTCCTGAAGAGTTTAGCTACAACCCCAATTAAACACAGCTGAACAAGCTAATCAAGGTCATACTAGGCATACTAGTAACTTCCAGACAGGTGGTTTGAGGTAACTTGCAGCTAAAGACTGGCGGCCCTCCTGGACACCCCTGCTCCATTTGCTTAGCAGCAATAATTGCATAATTAAAACTTGCAACAGTTACCTGGAGAGAGACCTGCCAGGGCCACGAACCAGACACTGCATTCTCTCCATTCACAATTTTGTTGTAGCCGCTAATTACTGGCTTAATGGAAGGCACTCCACAGCCTATGGAAAGGAAAATAAATACATGCAAAAACATACGTCATGGATAAACAAGCTTAGACTGTTTTTAATTTGAGTTTGGTAATATAAGAAATTCCTCTGTTCTTTAGGCCAGCGATTGCAGGTTGGTTAGGACCGAAATGATCAGTATATATAGGAAAATATAGGGGGGAAAAAAGGTTCACAAGGTTTTTTTTTTTTTTTTTTTAGAACTATTATCCCATGTAGACTCTCAATTAATATGTGGTTCTAAAAGCTGCATAATTCATCACAAAGATTAATTTTATATTGTGTTGGGGTAAAGCAGGGGTGGGAACGTTGATCCTGGAGGCCATTGTCCTGCAGAGTTTAGCTAAACTCTGCAGGACAGTGGCCCTCCAGGATCAACGTTCCCCACCCCTGGGGTAAAGCATTACAAGTTACATAATCAGATTACTTTTAAGTAACTAGTAAAGTAACACATTACTTTTATATTTACCAAAAAAATATATATGTATTTGAGTTACATTTTCAAAAAAAAAAAAAAAATAATGCAAGTTTGTTTTCCCCATTTAGAGGCTGACACCTCTCCTGTTGAGAGAAATATGGAGTACAGTGCCTTACTTTCCATAAAAGTTAACAAAGTAACGCAATTAGTTATTTTTTCAGGGAGCTATATATATATATATATATATATATATATATATATATATATATATATACACTCATTTTACATTGATTCCTACCACCCTCATTGCAAGATGTGCAAAAGAAACTCACCCAGAGTGGAGGCCACCAAAGCAAAACAGCTAATGATCCAGAACATCATGGAGACATGTACCTTAATTTCCTGCTGTTGTTCCCATTGAGTCTGTTGCTTGCTTTATATTCTCTTTAGCATCTGATAAAACTGGGAATTCTTCAAGGTGCTTCCATGCAGCTGGTAGGATCTCATAACTCAGCAACGTTCATATCTTGCTCAGTAAAGTCATGTGACAAAAAGTATGTTGAAATATTGACAAGAACAAATGGGTCAGCTGGGAAAAAGGGTAGGCTGCCCACCTTTGTTAGAACAAATGTTTTCTGAATGCATTCAATTGCAGCAAGGAGATTTAAAAGGTTTTCTCCATTCTAATGCACTAAATCAATACTTATTTTTTTCTTGTTTTCTGGTCATTTACCACCATAGAACACTGTGAAAAGATGTCTAACAACCTGTGGTTTCTAGGATGGACAAGCGAACAAGTCAAAGTGATAATCATTTTAATGCTGACACCTTGGGAATACTCAGAGTCTACACAGGTTCTGTACTGAAATCACAACAAGGACTACATAGAAAAGAGAACAGGACACGTAGAAAAGACGTTTCTCTTTTCCCAGTCAATGCAAATGTATGCTTGACAAAAGGTTTTTCAAAACTTATTGGCAATGTACAGAAGTGCATAAACAGGCAATCATGAGTTGACAAGTTCTTCTGTTTTAGTTGGATTTGAGCATCATGGTATATGTATTTGACCTTGAGAAATGTATTTAATGCATTATATAATTTTAATATAAAACTAGGACAGGACATGGGAACTTAAGTCATTCCAAAATGAAGAAAAGGTCTAGCACTGTTTGATTACAGATGTCGCTTTTTTTTTTTTTTTTTACTTTAATGTCAATGTATACTTTATATACTCTATCGTTCAGAAAGCTGGGGTTGGTAAGATATTTTTAAGGATTTAAAAGTCTTTGTATGCTCACCAAGGTTGCATTTATTTGATAAAAAAAAATACAGTAAAAACAGTAATATTGTGAAATATTATTACAATTTAAAATAATTGTTTTCTATTTTAATATATTTAATATATTTTTTCCTGTGATGGTAAAGCTGAATTTTCAGCATCATTCAGTCTTCAGTGTCACATGATTCTTCAAAAATCATTCTAATATGCTGATTTGCTGCTCAGGAAACATTTCTAATTATAATCAATGCTGAATGTGATACTTTTTTTTTTTTTTCAGGATCTTTTGATGAATAAAAAGTTCATCATTACTTTGAAAGAGAAATCTTTTGTAACATTATAAATGTCTTTACTGTCACTTTTGATCAATTTAATGAATCCATGCTGAATAAAAGTTGATTTCTTTTACCCCATACTTTTAAACGGTGGTGTATGTATTTTAATTGGAGAAACAAAACTTTTATATACTGTAAGACTTGATTTTCCTGCTAAGACAAAACTGAGATCAAGTGCCCTGCAATAAAGCAATAAAACTCATCTGGAGAGAAGATCTCAAAGAAATAGCATAGGACAACACCTTGCCCTCACAACATCTACAGGATGCAACCCCTCCCCCTCACACACACACACACACCCTCCTTCCCTTCCCCCTAACTCAAGTCACTGAAAGTTCTTCAAGATGTATAATGTAACTTGTACATATTGTTTTTTCCCCTTTCATGTTTGGTATCATTTTAAATGTCTCAGTGCGATTGGTAAAATGGTCTCAGTTTCACAGCAGTCACTTATGTTATGAGGAAGATTGAAACCCCAAAAAAAAAAAAAACAGGTGTAGTAAATATCTACAAATCCTTTGTTCTGGTCTGGGTATATAAGGTAAAGTGCAAAGCAGTCATGTGGGATCTTCTGTAGCCAGAAGCCCCCATGCAGAGATGGTTGAATGTCTGAAGACATTCACACATCACTGTGTGTATATGCATTTAATTGACGTTATGCATTTATTATTTCTGAATTGGCTTCTAATTGTCCAACTATGTAATTGGCATGATACATTTTACTTGACAAAATAAAATGTTATATTTGATTTACTCTGGATTCTTCTGAAATCATTATGACTAGTAGATTATTAAAGTCCGTCATTTCCGTAAATTTGCGTCAGGACAGGTCAAACTAGAGAGCCCCATGAAAGGAGCATAGGAGCACATCATGGGACTTTTTGAGTTTGTCTGTTATTGGCTTAGCAAGTTGCAGTATCGTGACTAAGAAAACTGTATTTTTGTATGAACAAGCATGTGGCGGTTCGACTCAAATGCATTAGTAAACTCTGCACCCTCTGACTAAGAATCATAAACTGGCGAATTTATGTCCGTGAGAACGCAGTCGGCCAATGTGAAAGTCTCTAAGCGATGATAGGTCCGTAATGAACGAATAATTGAAAATATGGGATACCCAGAATAATCAAATATCTAAATTAATACATAACATAATGATTAATTTCTAACTGGAAACACAACCTAAGAGTAATAATCATTTGAAATTGGAGTCAGATTAAATGAGTGAAATTACGTGAACTTCACAGAGGCGCTGAAAAGACATACACGCGTTAACCTTCGCCCAGGCCGTCGGATTCCGTTTTTGGGCCGATGGGGGGTTCCTTACAATACAATAGACAAGCACTTAATGCTTATTTTGGTTCAAGATTTGGTCATTGCATTATCACAAATGCTCAAAACATGCCAAGAAGACTCAAAATGATTTATATAATGTTTATTGAGAAACAGGTATGTCCATTAAAATTAGATTAAAATTTCAGATACATACTTTTAATAATTTAATTATCATCATGTATTTTCAGAATTCAAAACAGTAGCATCACAAAAAGTGTATGAAGATAAAGTTTAACCACTGGAAATCTTTTGGACATAGGAGATTCAGAAACTGTGAATAAAAAGGGATAAAAAGGGTAGCGATGACAGACTTCTTAGGTGTCCTCTGCAGGGTAAATCTAGTTGAATTGAACAGTTTCGTCAATCCATTTCCGAATGTAAGAGACGCGGGTATAGACTATAGGAACATCAATATTGCAGTTTGTTTTGCCCCAGGAAACGATGCCCACCTGATACCAAACACCTGAGGTCTTACACACCAGAGGACCACCAGAATCACCCTGTAGTTGAGAGACAGACATCAGCGATTACCACACAATTTTACACCCATTTATTTCACATATCTTAATTTTGTTTGAAAATATTCAAATTAAGAGCTTGTGTGTAATATAATGCTTGTACATCTGCATTCATATACCTGGCAAGACGAGGATCCAGAGGCTCCAGCACAGATCATGGCATCAGTGATTTTTGTCTGACCAAATACTTGCCTACACTGAGACTGACTCACTATCGGCTTGTTAGCCTGCTGCAGGATGCGAGGATTCCCTATAAGCAAAAGAGTAATATGAGACAGTTAGTGTGTGAATGGTTGAGCAAGGACCAACTGCTGTTTTTATCTACTACACAATTGAAAATGTACATGAAACAGGTGATAAGAATTGCAGACTTACAGGTGACTTCAGTTCTGCCCCAGCCAGTGGTCACACAAACAGTCCCAGGGAGGATGCTGTCAGAGGATCTAGGCAGACATATAGGAGAGACACGGGATGTCATCTGTACTGGACTGGACAATTTCAGTAGTGTAACATCATTGTTGAAGTTGGTCTGTTTGTTGTAGTCAGGATGGGTGATGGCCTATATGAAATTAATACATTTATTCATCAAGGACACCTTAAATTGATCAGAAGTGACAGTAAAGACATTTATAATGTTACAAAATATTTATATTTCAATTAAATACTGTGCTTTTGAACTTCCTATTCAATAAAGAATCCTGAGAAAAAGAAAAAAAAAAATCATAGTTTCCACAAAAAGTTTAATAAGCGCAAATGTTTACAACATTTAAACTAATGACAATAAATGTTTCTTGAGCAGCAAATCAGCATATTAGAATGATTTCTGAAGTATCATGTGACACTGAAGACTGGAGTAATGATGCTGAAAATTCAGCTTTGCCATCACAGGAATAAATTACATTTTTAAATATTTTCAAATAGAAAACTTATTTTAAACTCAAATAATATTTCACAATGTTACTGTTTTTACTGCATTTTTTTTATCAAATAAACCCAACCTCGAAGAGACTTCTTTTAATAACATTTAAAAACTTTAACTGAAAACTGAGAACTTGAAAACTGGAACTGTAGTGTAATTTAAAAGTAATGTAATAATCGCATTAAAGATGATACCTTGGCAATTCCCTTGACCTGAATAGGTTCAGTTAAGGAGCCACGGTCATTCTGTCCAAGGACAACATTGTGAATTTTAGCTCTAGAAAGACAGGGACAGGGAAAAGCAGGAAAGTTGAATACATATATATATTAAAAACATACAAACAAACAAACAGACAGATACTTACTTAACTAAACAGTGGGCAGCAGTGAGGACCCAATTATTGTTGATCAGGGAACCACCACAGAAGTGCTGACCAGTGGATGTCTGGTTCAAATATAAATAACTTCATGAGTACATCATTATACAGAGAATGAGGTCCATCATTATAATGAGACGTTATTAAAATCAGAGGCTTGTTAACAATGATCGTGTATTTAAAACTCATTACACTACCTGGATAGAGACCTGCCAGGGCCAAGGGAGTGCTTCCCTTTCATCAGGGATTACATTGTTTCCATTAATAATACTTGCTACCTCTCCCCCACTAGGTCTTCTGGCAGTCAAATCCAAAGGCTGATATTGAGGCACTCCGCAACCTATAACCACAGTTCATAAAGAAGCCAATAAGAAAAGCATTACGTTACGTTTATTAGAGTGCAATGCTGAGTTGATTTGGTGACCTCATGCAGACCTTATTTAAGTACTTTTTACCCTAATAAAAACTCACCCAGAGTGTAGGCCACTAAAGCAAAAAAGCTGACGATCCTGATCATATTGTAGAGACAAGTGTCTAATGTATTGCTGTTGTTCCCATCACGTCTCTCTCCGGCTTTATATTCTTTCTAGCATCTGTTAAATTTCACAATTCATACAGGTGCTTTCATGCAGTAAGGAGGAGCTCAGGAATGTTTGTATCTGTCATATGAGGAAAAGAACAATATAATTTTGACTGTAAAAGGTGAGGCAGGCAAACAAAAACAAAGGGACATCACCTACATTTCTAAAAGCAAAAAATGGAGCTAATTTATCCATGATTCTTTATCCGTGAACGCATTTGATTGCAGAAATGAGTGTGTTGTGTATGTCGTATAGGCTCTGAAGTGTTCTTCCATGCACATTCCTTCTATCATGAGATTTATTAAACAAAAACATGAGACATGATATTGAGGAAATAATATGCTTTATTTTTATTGAGTCATACAGGTAACACTGATTGCTTAAATTAATGAATTGTAAAGCAGATGTGTAAAAACCCATCCCTGTGGAATAATTATGAATAATGAGAACTGAACTAGTTACAAGGCCTCACCTTAACTACATATTTTGTTGTAATTGTAGCATGACTAACCTTTTAAACACTGAATAATAGCTTACAGATAGAATTACAGATTTGCAAACATGATGTTAACATAGGCTAATATGTCAATGCTAATGCTGTTTAGTAAGTGCCATATTGCTTTGGTCACAAGCTGTAAGTTGGTCTCATGTGGCACATCTGACCAATGTAAGTAAACGCTAGTTGACATGAAGCCTGTTTGAGATGCAGCAAATTGACAGATTGACAGATGCAGAAAGTTAAAACAGATTTTGATTTGGTTTCTCTTTATATGTGTTCTGGTGTCAAGATTAGTCCACTTCCTCAATGGTAGGACCAGAGGAGGAACCACTTCCTGCCCCTCCAGGAAATCCCCCAGGCATTCCACCCGGCATTCCACCTGGCATGCCACCTGTGCCCTGGTAGAGCTTGGTGATGATGGGGTTGCACACTTTTTCCAGCTCCTTCTGTTGGTGCTCGTACTCATCCTTTTCTGCGGTCTGTAGCACAAGACATAAGAAGATACTCTTTGTTTTGTGATTCATTGCTTAATTCCTATCTCTGTTACTGGAGAAACACCAACAGTTGGGTACAATGGGGCTAGAGGCACACCTTAAGAAAAATGTGCTTTTCACTACTCCAATAGTATGTGATTACAGTAAAATATATATATGTTTTATTGAACATTGATGGAGCATCAGATTTTGTATGAAAATAAATCATATTTCATTTTGTATTATTTTATATTTATTATACTGCCATTAAAATATATTACAAATACAGAAACAAAATTATTTAAAAAGGTAAAGATTCTGAAAGCATTGAAGGAAATCCCATAATAATTTAATAAAGCTTTACAGTAGAAACAATAAATATGGTACTTTATTATATGATAATTATGTTGGTTTTTTTTTTTTTTTAAATATGATGGTTTCATTATAAATATGGTGATTATCTATTAATCTCTTAAGTTATCTCTTACATAATTAAATTATCTCTTACGTATCTTAATATATGATATTTACCATCTGAATCTAACCATGTCATGTCAACAAATGGAGAAGTCGGCCAGCTATTTATTACCATGTTAATTATTGTGCCTTTAGTCCCAACAGCAGGGGCACCTTTTACCTCAAATACCATACTTTTACATATTCTTCCATTATTGAAAATATCAAAATCATTAATTAGACCTTTGTCTCAAAATATAGTCAATAATTTTACCGATTCTCATTTGCTACATAAATCTACAACATTTAAAAAAAAAAACACATTAAATATTAGATGTACATAACTGATTAGAAAAAACTAAGAAGTTATTTAAACTAAAATACATCAAATGTGAAGTGTCATGCAGGGAACTGTGGGAATGTCAATTTACGTTTTTTCACTGTAAATTATACAACTTGTTATTTTTCAAGCTCAAAAACTGTAAATTTAACGGTATTTTACCGTAAAATTACATGAAATGTACTGTTAAATCTATTACAGTTATTCACCATATAGTATGAAACTTTTTGTAAACCAATTAACTGTTCTTCACCATAGCATTTTTACAGTCTTTTACCATTAAAATCACAGTCATTTTTTACAGTGTAATTGAGACATCCAAAATGTGTACTGTTGGTGTACCTTTAGGAGTAAGGTTGGGAAACACTGGCTTAATGTTCTTTTTAGAGGGTTTTCATACTTGAAATGGTTAATCCTGTGACATTCTAAACCTCAGAAAAATTGCTTATCTTGTTTTGTGTTTCATACTGCTTATAATTTACCCAGGATTTACAATTACTGTAACACTCTGTATTCCTAAACACAGGGCTAACGTTTTTATTCACGTATTTGCAGCACACGACCTGTTTACATAAAGACAATAGCATTTCGCAACCTCATATTATATATTGCTGACTCTACCATCAAGTTTTTCCTGAATGGACCTTTCAGGCTATAAATGTAAGAATAATTTCTTTGTCAATGTTTTTCCATCACTACTTAAATATTTTTCCCCTCAAACACTGAAACTACTATTTATACAAAAGTGTTTCTGTCATTGTCCAAAGCACCTGAATATGAGGCATATAGTTGAGTGTTTATTGCTAAGCATCTTGTCATAACATTCTAACACCACATTGTTTCAAATTGTCCCCTTTTGGCACCACAATGCAGAGAGGGGTTTCATAACCTGGGTTAAAAGTGGTGCTAACTCTGCTTCTAAATAATGCTTCTCTACCTGGGGTTAAAAACAAGATTTAGAACATTGATATCCCAGGGTTAAGCACAGTGGGGAAGGCCAATTTGTTGGGTGAAATACTCTGGGTGGTTACACAAATGGATTTCACTTCCTTAAGGTGATCCTTCGGTGACAAACATAACTGAAAGGGATAGCCTTAATCCTGTAAACAAGTGTAACCTGTACATTGTGCAATTTTTTAGGATGTTACCTACCTGGTTTCTGTCTAGCCAGGCTATGACCTCATTGCATTTGTCAATAATAGTTTTTTTGTCCTCTGCACTGATCTTATCCTGCAGCTTGTCATCCTCCACAGTGCTCTTCATGTTAAAGGCCAGGGACTCCAAAGTGTTCTTGGCGGTGACCTTCTCCTTCTGAGCTTCATCCTCTGCTTTGTATCGGTCGGCCTCCTGTACCATTCGTTCAATGTCTTCCTTGCTCAAACGACCTGAAAGAAGCAGAAAAGATAAGCAGGAAACTAAGTGTGAAAACCAAGTTCACTGAAGTAAAAGAGTGTGAAGTCAACTCTTTATCCAAGGTCAGAACAAATTATTCTACCTTTGTCATTAGTAATCGTGATCTTGTTCTCTTTGCCAGTGCTTTTGTCCACTGCGGACACATTGAGAATGCCATTGGCGTCAATGTCGAAGGTAACTTCAATCTGTGGCACACCACGAGGAGCGGGAGGGATGCCTGTCAACTCAAATTTGCCAAGAAGGTTGTTGTCCTTTGTCATGGCTCTCTCTCCCTCAAATACCTAGGGATGAGAAAATCAATAATCCTGAACAGACTCCAATTAGTTACAAACGCCTCAATGGCTTTTGGAAGAACTGATGTCAACATTTCAACTGTTTCAAGGACCTTCCTGAATAGTCAAGCATTGCTGGTCACCAGCACATGTTATGTTTTGGACATTGGTTTGTTGGTGCCCTTACCAGGCTGTTTAACATGTTTTACCAGCAAGCCTTCCCTAGTCAGGCAGTTTCATTAGAAGGCCATACTGGTTGACTATTATTCTTTGCTGGTGAACTATGATGAGCTGGACCTGTACCAAACCAGCTTGGAAATAAAAATTCAGGCTGATCCGACCTGGGATGTTCAGAATGGGAGGAAGACCAAGTATGTATGGGTCTACAACAACTTCTTTTATTTACCTGGATCAGTACACCGGGCTGGTTGTCTGAGTAAGTGGTGAAAGTCTGGGTTTGCTTGGTGGGAATGGTGGTGTTCCTCTTAATTAGCACAGTCATGACACCACCAGCCGTCTCAATGCCCAGAGAGAGAGGAGTGACATCCAACAGCAACAGGTCTTGGACATTCTCCGATTTGTCACCTGCTAAGATGGCTGCCTGGACAGCTTGGTGGGATTTGAGGAAAGATTAGTATGTCACAAAGCAAAAGTGATTACTAATCCATCTATAGTACAGCCAGCTGGGTAAAAACAACCCAACGCTGGGTTTGTCCACTTTTGACCCAGTGCTGGGTTGCCAAATAACCCATATTGGGTTGTTTTTAACCCAGCATTTTTTAGAGTGTGGAAATCAACCCTCTTACCTGCTCCGTAAGCTACTGCTTCATCAGGGTTGATGCTTTTGTTAAGATCCCGCCCATTAAAGAAGTCCTGAAGCAGTTTTTGGATCTTGGGAATGCGAGTGGAGCCACCAACCAGCACAATGTCATGGATCTGCGCCTTGTCCATCTTGGCATCCCGCAATGACTTTTCCACCGGTTCCAGCGTACCGCGGAACAGGTCGGCGTTGAGCTCCTCAAAACGTGCTCTGGTAATGGAAGTGTAGAAGTCAGAACCTTCAAACAGAGAGTCAATCTCAATGCTGGCTTGTGTGCTGGAGGAAAGGGTACGCTTGGCCCGCTCACATGCTGTCCGTAGGCGACGGACTGCACGTTTATTGCCGGTGATGTCTTTCTTGAACTTGCGCTTGAACTCGGCAACGAAGTGGTTGACCATTCGGTTGTCGAAGTCCTCACCACCCAGATGGGTGTCACCTGCAGTAGACTTGACTTCAAAAATGCCATCCTCGATTGTCAGAATGGACACGTCAAATGTTCCACCACCCAAATCAAAGATGAGGACATTGCGCTCACCACCAACCTGTAGTGAATTGTGGCCATAAAGCAGCAGTTTAACCCTCCTAACTCTTTAACCTTGTAACTGTACCGAAAGTTAATTGGTGAGAGGCTGGACAACAAAAATGCCTACAAACACTTCATCAAAACATCTTTACAAACCAGTTAAGCATGTGTACCAAGTTATATATAAAGCCCTGAACTATATAAAGTATAGCTCAGGATGTCTATATACCTTTTTATCCAATCCATAAGCAATAGCGGCTGCTGTTGGTTCATTGATAATACGAAGGACATTAAGGCCAGCAATGGTTCCAGCATCCTTGGTGGCTTGGCGCTGAGAGTCATTAAAGTATGCAGGCACTGTGATGACTGCATTTGACACTGCCTGAAATAACAAGATCAAATCTCCATTAGCATGATTCAGAATGGGACGGTGATTAGCATCAAGTGTGGAAAAAAAAGGAAAAAAAACACTAAGTTTGGCTTCTGCAAAAGTTGCATAGCTCCCTGAACTCCATGTCTCACTCAGAGATGTTTTATTGGTTGTGTAAAGGATTATGTTGGATTTGATTCTGATAAACCCAGTGGCTTATACATACTAGTGCATATTAAAAATAAATAAATAGTGGAGGAGAGATTTTTGTGATTAATAAATAAGGAAAGAGTCTTTGCATTAATTATGATTACAGTTCACTTTTTTTGTTCATGAAGAAACAGTAGATGCTTTCAGGAAAACTTCTTGTAAAAAATGCAAGTTTTTAAGCTACACAGGTTCACAAAAACAACCTTGTTGACACTAAAGATTGTTATCAAGTTGACATCCTTCCAGGAAACCAGTAATAACCAATATTTCAAACTTCAAAATGTTTTAGAGATTTCTGTATATGTGACGTTTGCTGCAGAATCAGATATTAATCTGTGGTAAATTTCTTAAAACCACTTTAACTGCAAGCATCACTAAAAGATAAGATGCATAAAGCTGTGTTTGCAAATCTTTGCACTCATACTGTAGAGATAGTCTTTGCTACAGTACTTGGGTTTCTCTGTTTTAGTGTGTTCTACTAAAGTATGTGATTAATAAGTCAAGATTCTTTTTAGTTTGCATTTAGCAAAATTCAAGGAAAGGCTTCAAATGTTGTACACATTTTCTCATAAATTTAATGACAATGTGATCTCTAGAGCGATATGTTCTCTTTTGCTAGGTCATAGATTTCCTGTATGCTTGAATGCACATTCATGTCATAAGTCGCACGGGTATATTTGTAGCAATAGCCAACAATACATTGTATGGGTCAAAATTATCGATTTTTCTTTTATGCCAAAAAATCATTAGGATATTAAGTAAAGATCATGTTCTATGAAGATATTTTGTAAATTTCCTACCGTAAATATATCAATTTTTTTTTTTTTTTTTTTAAGTAATATGCATTGCTAAGGACTTTTTTCTCAAAATTTTGATTTTTTTTGCACCCTCAGATTCCAGATTTTAAAATAGTATCTTGGCCAAATATTGCCCCATCCTAACAAACCATACATCAATGGAAAGCTTATTGATTTGAGTTTCAAAAAATTGACCCTTATGACTGGTTTTGTGGTCCATGGTCACATATGTGAAGCAAAAGGGCCAGAAAGTGTCCTAAAACACATAACAACCTAAATGTAAAAGATGTAAAAGCACTTATTTAAAATGCTTTTTCATAGTTCTAATCACCTTGCCTAGGTAAGCCTCAGAGATCTCCTTCATCTTAGTGAGGACCATAGAAGACACCTCTTCAGGGTAGAAGGTCTTCATCTCCCCTTTGTACTCCACTTCCACCTTGGGCTTGCTACCATCATTGATCACCTTAAAGGGCCAGTGCTTCATGTCAGACTGAACCACTGGGTCATCAAAGCGTCGACCAATCAGGCGCTTGGCGTCTGTTGAACCAATAAAGATAGACATAAAAGGCAAAGTGGCAACAAACAAGCATTGCTTTAAAAGTTGCTACTGGTTTCTGCTGGCAGAGACTCACGTGAATTACAGTATTAGCATTATAGTAACTACAATGCCATCTAATGGAGAATAGTAACATTGTCAATGTCAATCTTTCATTCTCTTTTTTCAAGTAAAATGCATTATGTTCTGGTAAATTCTGTTATGGGCTGTCTTACCAAACACTGTGTTGGTGGGGTTCATGGCAACTTGGTTCTTGGCTGCATCTCCAATCAGTCTTTCAGTGTCTGTGAAAGCAACATAGCTGGGGGTCGTTCTGTTCCCCTGGTCATTGGCGATGATCTCCACCTTTCCATGCTGGAAGATTCCCACACAGGAGTAGGTGGTTCCCAAATCAATACCCACTGCTGGACCTTTTGACATCCTGTCTGGACCAGATAACCAATGGTGATTTTAGTAAAGTATCTGAATAAAGTACATTTAGAATGACAGGGAAAGAATGTTCATTTTCTTGTATATGCAAGATTATAAAGTACACATAAAATGTGTGTACATTTTTTTATTTATTTTTATAAACAGTTCTACAGTATTGAGTCTCCAAAAAATAGCCATTACACAACTGCATTTACAGGTAATTTAACTTATTTAATGCATTGTTTACATAAATTATGCAACTTTTTACAGAACATTCATTCTCAAGTGAGAAACAGACATTTTAAGCTTAACAGATGTACCACAGAGATAAACTCAAAACAACTTTGCATAAATGTAATTGCATTATTAATAATAATTTGATTTTATAAATATTATTAAAATTAATTAAAAACATATTCTGTCAAAAATAAAAAGACAATGCATATTAAAAATAATAAAAAAAGTCAATCTCTAAATATATAAAATATGTACAGGCCGAATGAGGCACATTTCTAGCTACATTCACATTTGTGCTGTAACCATGCTGCCATGTGCTGTCAGCTGCTTTAGAAAGCACTAGATTGCCTGCTTGGCTGCATGCCATGACCAACACTGTCTCTCTCTCTCTCTCTCTCTCTTTCTGTCTCTCTGTGTGTGTGTGTGTGTGTGTGTGTGTGCGCGTGTTTTTGTGACATATCAGGACACAAATTTGTATAATGACATGGGTATGACATAGGTATTACAAGGAGAGGGTGACTTATGAGGACATTACCCCATGTCCCCATTTTTCAAAAGGCTTAAATCATACAGAATGAATAAAAATGTGCACAGTTTCCTGTGATACCCATCACAGGAAATTGTGGGGTAGGGGTAGGGGTAGTGTAGGGTGATAGAAAATACAGTTTGTACAGTATAAAAACCATAACGCCTATGGAATGTCCCCACAATTCACAAAAAAACAAACCTGTGTATGTGTAAGTTCTGTCACCACACTTCTTACTTAATAATTAATTCTAATTTATTATTCTAATTCATTATAAAAACAGAATATAATCTTCTTTATTTTTAAATATTATGAAATGCAAAACCACAAAGGCCTTAAACAGGTCAGTATACAAGAGCGACCGATGTTTCATTCCCACTTAACCTCTTAGATGAAAATATAGGCCTGACAAAGAAGCAGGCTGTTTGTTACAGGAAAGCTGATGTCATGAGACAAGAGCACATTGGCAGTTAAGAGACACAAAGGGCCTAGTGCTGAAGGGGTCATGTGACCTGCAAAATCCTCATGATTTGCTGCATCTGCGGCAGATATTTTTAGTTTTTATGTTAATTTTAGTTTAATATTTAATCATTTCTTTATGTGCTTTTGTCATTGTGTTATTATTATTATTTTTTTTAAATATTGTTATTTAGGTTTAATTTATTTTTATTTATAATTTTAAACTAAACATAATATAAACTTATATTTATATTTTATTTCAGCTTTATTTCAATCAACAGAAATGTTTTATTAGTTTAGTTTGTTAATATAATAATGAATTTCTTAACAAAACTTATAATAATAAATAAAAAAATAATAAAACTTATAATAATAATAATAATTATTAATTTTATTACTTGATAAGTATGTATTTAATGTAATATTTCAATTGTAGCATTTTATACAAAATATTATACATTAATTTTATTATTGTTTTTTTTTTAAATTCCTTTTTAGATGACAAATTTCTGTTCCCATCACAAAGTAAATAATAAGCTGAAGTTATTTTTTCTTCTGGGAATTCCTTCTGGCGCCTTTATATACTTTTCACATGCTCAGTTTATTGTGGGATTTGACGGATGGAAGCATAATCAGTCCAGTTTGGCCAAGAACACACACATTTGCTTTGTTTTAGCAGCGTGTACATTAGAAAAAAAAAATTAAAAATATTAATGGATAACTGCCAGAACGGTCCATATCTAAAACAGACAAGACAGAACAGAACACCAAGCCAAGCCTCTTGCAATGCTTCAAAGAAAACTTTTACCTTACTGGAAAAGTAGTACTTGAGAGATAACGAAGTGTAACGTGTGTCCTTTCCCTTAGCACAGAGTCTGCCCTCGGCCAAAGACCTGCTAGAGCGCGTCCTGGTGCCTTTTGCACTCCTGCACTGCTGGACTCAGAGGCAGAAGCCCTGGACTCTTCTGTGTATATAGCCACGGCAGCCGAATAGATTCCAGCATGCAGTCACCTGACCCGCAGCGCAGAGAAAGTTCCAGGCTGCAGTTCTCATGTGCTGTAGTCTCGCCAGCCAAACGTCTGCCATTTAGAGCAAGCACAGTGAGTTAACAACCAACTGCTAATACCAAGGCAGTGCAACACAGAAGACACTGGTTTCCATTCATGGAGAGATTCAGACTTCATTAAGTATGACACAAACTCAATAAGTGCAGTGTCCTCATCTTTTTTCTTTTTTATTTTGCAGATTAATGTACTTTTGAGATCTTTTTGTGGTGGTTTTTGCCTCAAAATGCCCAGTTGTGCTGTAGCATGTTAGATAAACACATGCTCTCACAAGATAAGTTCATCAGACAGTGTTAAGCACTGACACACTTAGGAATAAGAAGTTCTTGTAGGGATACATCTGCTAAAAACAAAATTAATCCAAAACAATGTATGTGCATATAACACTGTATGCAAATGTGACATTTTCAACTAATAGCATACAAAATATTCAACAAACTGAGATACTTAAAGGGTTAGTTCACCCAAAAATGAAAATTCTGTCATTAATTACTCACCGTCATATAGTTCCAAACGTGTAAGACTTTTGTTTATCTTTCGGAACATAAATAAATATCTTTTTGATGAAAACTGAGAGATTTCTGTCCCTACGTTGACTCTACACAACTACCACTTTGACACTTCAAAAAGTCCATAAAGAGATCGTAAAACTAATCCAAATGAATTGAGCAGTTTAAAAAATTTTCTGAAGAGACTCGATCGCTTTATATGATGAATTTAGGCTTTTATTCACATAAACATTCATCAATGCACACATCAGTTGTGGTAAATGGAAGCTCAAGCATGTTTGCTTGACTTGCGAGAAACAATGAGGTTCGTTCTCGTGTGTTATGCAGCACATTTGAGCTTCCGCAAGAACCAATGAGGTTCGTTCTCGCGCATCAAGCAGGTTCGGTTCAGCTTCTGTTTATGTTCGCTGATCAATGTTAATATGTGAATAAAAGACTAAATTAAATCGGTTCATCATAAAAAGTGATTGAGTCTCTTCAGAATCTTTGTACTAAACCACTCATTTCATATGGATTTGTTTTATGATCTCTTTATGAACTTTTTTAAGAGTCAAAGTGGTAGTTGCATTGCTGTCAATGGAGGGACAGAAAGCTCTCAGATTTCATCAAAAAAGATCTTCATTTGTCTTCCGAAGATGAACGAAGGTTTTACGGGTTTGAAATGACATAAGGATGAGTAATCAATGACAGAATTTTTATTTTTGGGTGAACTAACCCGTTAACCTTCAGAAAATGTTGGTGATCAACCTAAGGGGGATAAATTAACTTTTATTTTATTAGCCGTTTTGACTTCTATGAGGTTGGCAATTTTTTCAACTTTGTTAGCATCTGTAAACACAGTTGAAAACCCCAATTTGTGTGATTAAATAAAAACTTCTGACTATAAGTAACTTTGCAACTACATGTCAACTCCCAGTCATTGCAAAGTTACTTATAGATAGTAGAATGTCTAAAATGGACCAATGAAATAAAGTGTTACCAAAACTGTTGTTACCAGAATTTTTCTTACAATAACTTGGTTACAGTTTCCACCCTGAGCTTGATGAATACGGTCAAAACTACAATATTTGTAAAAATCGAGAAAAAGTCCAAATTATATCAGTCACTGTGCATCAGTTTTTTAAGAAACGTTACATATAAAAATTGTGTGGTAACAGGGTCGCACTGATATTATGATTCTTGGTTTGTACCCTATTCACGGAAAGTGCCATGAATCATAGCTCAGCTTTAATTAGAAAAAAGGAAAAAAAAAATCATATTCAAATCACCAAACTTTATTTCACAAGAATATTTAATGGCTACCAAGCATGAGTCTATACTTTATGAAGTGACTCACTAGAAACTGACAGCTTAAATGTCACATAGTAATCTTAAAATAAAACACTCACTCTCAGTATCACTCACTCACACACACACACACACACACACGGGTTCATGAATGACACTTCTCAATGAAAATACACAGCTAGATTCATTCATTCTGTTTAACATTGCAGTGTCTTTACATTATTGCTACATTAATTAAAACATTAATAATCATGATGTGCAAACTTCAAAATGTAATCCAAACATCAGTGGGCAGCATCAAAATTACAGCACCCGTTCCCCAAAACATGTTGGTCATTCATTTATTTCTCTTAGAAAACAACATTAACAGCACTCCCCCTGAAGGTGTCATATAGTGTGTCAATTCTTAATAAATAATATGTGCAATATTCCATATCTCCAAATGTACACTTATATTTTGTGTCTCTTACATAATAAAAGCCAATGCAGTGTGGTCTTGGAGTGATGGGAGCGTCCTGGTTCAATGTGCTATTTCTGATCAGTACATACTTGAGCACTCTACGATTGGTAAGACAACACCACAGAGGGTCTTCTAGAGCTTCTCAGAACTGAGCCCATGTTTCTATTATTATATTGTGCTGTAAAATACGCAAGCACTATTTTTTTAAGACTGAATAATATTCACAGGTCGGGTCTCAGATCAGCAGTAAGGATTTCGGTATTCTGTGTTTTTCCAGTCATTGCGCACTACAAAATCCTGTTCAAAATAAAGCGAATTTTGATGTTGCATACTTATTATGCTTAATTAAGTCTTCAGTACTACCAAAAATCTGTTAAATTCCAGAATGCTACTTATATTTTCAAGCATTGTCAGGGTAAATGGTTAAAAAAAGTCTTATTTGATTATCTTAGATTGGTTAAATTAGTGTTTTGTTGTAATTCTGGCACAATAATAAAAGCCTTATAAACCAAGATCAAATACTGAAGGAACTGTTTGGAAGGAGTCCATCTTGTTCCTGTACAAAACTCCGGTTAAAAGCAGCATCCTTCTTTGGAGTAAAATTCCCACTGGATTCCCAAAATCCCACTGGAGCATAAAGTTTTTCCACGAGTTTCTGTCAACAAGATTGTTTCCTGAAAAATTCCATGCAGGCCTTCTCAGGAAAAAAGGTTACGGAGTTGATATAAGAAATGGTCCTCTTTGCTCTTACGTGTGCGACAGAGGCCGCTCAAATAGTCCCAGGATGAGCGCTTGCAGTAGTTGTAAAATTGTTCCTCAGCTTTTTTCAGGGTGCTGTTCAGGTCAAGCTTGCCCTGCAGACTGACAATGACAGCATGATTAGATTCTTGTGCTTCATGAATGAAAACAATGCATTATACAATGGCCTCAAAACATATTTAGACACTTAAAGGTAGGGTAGGCAATTTTTTTTATAAACACTTTTTGTTGTACAGTAATATAGTTGAAACTTTCTGATAGCAATCGAAAATAGAAGTGGTCTAAATATAAAAATATAAATATATCTAAATATATGGAAAACATCTCCTGTGGAAGTCTCAGGGCGAAAAAATGTTCGTCCAATCATTGCATCCAACCTGCCTTTCAACATAATATTTCCATACTTCCGCACACCTCGCTTGAGCAGACATCACACGTCATCAGTGCGTTCTCTCGTGATGCTTTGGATCATGTGTTTTGGAAGAGGTGTGGCTTTGGAGATGCTCTCAAGGAAGGGTGGGATCTAATGCTTTCAAAGCTTGCTATTGTTAGCAAAAATTTAATTTCTCCGAAATTGCCTACCCTACCTTTAAGTCACACTAAAAATGTATGAATGCCATTGCATAAGATACAACATATCAAATCAATCAGTATTCATTTTAAAGAGAGATAGCAGTTTGTAACAAAACACTGCACAAAAATATATTTTTTACATTATTTATTTATTTTTTTAATTTTCTTTCTTTCTTAAGACAAAAAGTATTTAGACACACTAAAATGTAGACATTTTTAAGTTTGACTTTTGTGTTAAAAACAGTTTTTTTTTTTTTCAAACAAATCATTACAAATCTGTACAAAACTGTACACACTCACCTGCTGATAAACTGTATGAGCTGAACCTCATTCCTGCAGCTGAGTAAAGTGTCTCTGTTCTCCAGCAAGATGGTGGCACACATGAAGAGTTCAAAGGTGAAGTCTGTGTTTACAGCATGTAGCTCCTTCACAGGTTCCTCCTCTGGAGAAGTCATAAATCAAGAACATTTAGTATTCAAGTAAGTAAAATTAATTTATATATCACATTTAAACACAGCAAAGCTGACCAAAGTGCTGAAAAAAAGAAATTACACAATATGACATGCATAATACAAAAAGTAGTGATTATCTGCTCATTTTGTATGCAAAAACGAGTGTGTTAGAAAACATAAAGTCATCTTTTCACCAGCAATTATGTTGATTTGGGCATTTGGGATTGCTAAAATGTCTTTGAAAGGCATCAGATGTTTAAAGGCGACATGAAACGGAAGTTGCTATAGTCTTTTCTTCCCTATTATGACACAAGTCGGAGTCAAACGGCTTGTCAAAAAATGTAGGGCATGACTTGATTCTGTTCATCTAATTGGATTGTTATGGTTTGCTATTGGTCAATGGCATGCGAGTGACAGATTGCCCGCCAATGTGCTAGTAAACACATCACCAGAGAAAAGAAGAGATGTTGCTGCAAGACGGAAGGGGGTGTTATTTAGCTATAAGTTTACGAGGGCATGTGGATTAAATAATAGTAATAATAATAATAATAATAATAATAAATCATTCATGATAAATACTGTAAAACTCCATGAAAAATAACAATTGTCCATTTTGATTAAGAGACTAGAAAAGGTGGTTGAAAGGACTCTCACCCAGGCTGTGTTTGCACGCCAGTCTCTCCTGATATCGAGCACGATCCACCTGCTGTGAGATGAGCTCCAGGTGATCACAGCTGAGAATCTCAAACAGACGCAGAGCATCGCTGTGCTCAAACTCCCGCTGGAAACCCAACAGAAGCCACCTGAATGGAAGACAAAGACAAAACGTATAAAGTGACAGAAAGAGAAGGAAAACGAGAAAGCAAAAAAGAAAACCGAAATACACCTGTGACAAAATGTGAGTCTTTCCATGTTATCTGTGACCAGATGAGAGTGTAGTTGAGGATCCAGTTCTTTTAGTAAAGCAGCTTCCAATTCTGATAAACATCATAGCAGAAACGGCATTTGACCGTTATTACCAATGAATCCAGACAGTAATCATCATAACTGCTAAAATCAGATCTTAACAAGGAAACCCACCCATTTTGCGATACAGTCCATCAGCACGGAAGTCCTTAGAAAACTTCTCCATGTAGCAGGAGAAGCTCCAGTAGGTGTCCACTTCTGAGTCGAGAACCTCTAGAAAGCGACTGCATAGGTCATTCATACCCTGAGCGTAACTTACTTCTGCAAACCGGAGGAAAAAAAAAAAAAAAAAACTGATTAAAGGGATAGTTCACCCAAAAATTACAATTCTGTCATCATTTTCTCACCCTCAAGTTGTTCCAAACCTGAATTTCTTTCTTCTGCTGAACACAAAATAAGTTATTTTGAAGAATGTTTGTAACCAAGCAGATCTCGTCTCCCATTGACTACCATAGTAGGAAAAAAAATATTATGGTAGTCAATGGGGGGCCGAGATCTGTTTGGTTACAAACATTCTTCCAAATATCTTCCTTTGTGTACAGCAGAACAAAGAAATGTATACAGGTTTGGAACAACCTGAGGGTGAGTAAATGATGACAGAATTTTTATTTTTGGGTGAACTATCCATTTAAGGTTTGGAACAAGTTATATGGAATACGGAAACACAGTACTTCACAATTTAACCACTAGGTGTCGCCCTTCACCAGCAAACAAAACATCAGATCACAAACACCCACATAGTAATAAAAGAGTTCAAAGGTTTAGGGGTCAATAATATTTTAAAATGTTTTTGTAAGAAGCCTCTTCTGCTCATCAAGGCTGCATTTATTTGATCAAAAATACAGTAAATACTGTGAATATTATTACAATTTAAAAATAACTGTTTTCTGTTTAAATTATTTTAGTGTAATTTATTCCTCTGATGACAAAGCTGAGTTTTCAGCATCATTAATCCAGTCTTCAGTATCACATGATCCTTCCGAAATCATTCTAATATGCTGATTTGATGCTTGAGAAACATTTCATCATATTATCAACATTGAAAACAGCTTAATATTTTTGCAGAAACCAGGATATATATATATTTTTTTTTTTTTTTTTCGGGAATTGATGAATAGAAAGTTCAAAAGAACAGCATTTATTTGAAATAATTTCTTAATAAATGTCTTTACTTTAACATTAGAACAATTATATCAAGTACTAATTTCTCCAAAGTGTATTTACATACCTGGGTGAAAAGCAGCATATGTGATTAGGATATCTCTCAACACAAGCAGATTACCCAATCCTTCATTCCTGTGATGAAACACAAGTGATTAGAAGCTCTTTATTCTTTAAAAGACTGATTTAATTAAGCGGGTGTACTTTAACAGAGTAAAAACCACTTTAATACAATCATACTGTGCATACAATCATTCTATGTTCTGTAGATTTTAAAAATTTGCTAGCAGCAAAAAAAGATTAGTAGTCGGCTATCATGAAAATTTGATGTTGCTGCCACAAAATAGGCAGCATAGTATAAACTAATATAAAAAAATATATTAGTTTATATTATCATTTGTTCTATCAAGTTAGAGTACCATGCTTTTATTTTAAAAAAAAATGTTTACAACACTTAATGCATGATGAACTATACTTAAAAGCAAAATACATATGCTAAAAGTCAGTCTGAAAAGCATTAAGAGCTCATTTTTGCTAATATACCATTTATACCATTAAATATGTGTTTATTTTGTATGAGTAATTATTGTGTATACCTATATTTGCTATTTGCTATAATGTACCGTAATTATGACTGTTCAGAAGCCAACACTGTGCCTTTGTGAAAGCTACAAAAATCTGCTCTAATTGTGGATTTTGTATGTACCTAGATACTAAATTCTGCTTCCAAAGTGAGTTAAGCTGACCGTACTCAAAACTAGTTACTGTTTAACCACAGTAAAACCATGCAACAGACTCCTGAGTGTTATTTACGTTGAGCTCCAAGGTTGTTTGATAAATTGGTGTGGCAATGACATGTTTGCTTTGCGCTGGTAATGCAAATTGAGCCCTATATTTCACAACTCCATGTGGTTTGTGTAAATAGACATGAGAAAGGAATTATTGACTTTACTTTCTTCAGCAGAAATGAAGAAGGAACTGTGCTATTTGACAAAAAATAAATAAATAAATAAATAAAAGAGAGAGAGAGAGATGTCATGCAAAACATATGCAATGATGGATTTATTTTGGTGTAAATTAAACACCAAAACAGAATTTTAAAACAGAATCATCCAGTCATGAAGATGAATAGACTTGCTGATTTATTTGTGTAGATCAAGATAGATTTATGTAGCCATAGAAGAATCAAACACGGAAATCTGAACAAGGAAGTCTTTCCTCCAGGGAAATGAACAGATATGATAATGTGTTCGATAATGAGCACCATAAAGCCATAACAATAAGACCCAACAAAATAACAGAACCATAAATATATTATTCTCTACCTTTCCTCTTACTAAAAGGCTTTGTCAAGATACTGTATATCTTCAAGATCAAAACAAAAAGGATTATATGGAAGCTTGTTTCCGCCACAGAAAAAAATAAAAGGTAATTGCAACTTCTTGCAAGAATCTCACAATTCTGACTTTTTTCTCTCACAACTGCAAGTTTCACAATTCCGAAAAATAAGTCAGATTTGCAAGTTATGAACTTGGAATTGTGAGAAAAAAAGTTATAACTGTGAGATAAAAAAAAAAAAAAAAAAATCTCAATTACATTTTTTGTTTGCAAGTTTATATCTCAATTCTGAGAGACAAAAGTCAGAATTAGATGTTATAAACATGGAATTGCAAGACTTTGAGAAAAAATTAGAATTGTAAAATAAAAAGGCGCAATTAGCAAATGCTTCGATACCTTTTTCTGTATTTCATGACCAGCGTTTTCTTTATTTAGCATATTAAACAAGTTCTCACCGGTAGTAAGGAAGATCTCGGTCGGTTCGAGGAACATCTTTGTCAATGATGCGTATGGCCTCCTGAAGCTCTTCCAGGTCAAAGGTTACCCGTTCAAATAGCACCTGCACATTTAAAATATGAACCAAAACTGAAGCGACATACTGTACCTTCTTATTACATAACTGTGTTTAATAGGGCTGCCCTTGACTAAAGATTTTTCTAGTCGACTGGTAGTCGTTCATTTAAGCGATTAGTTGACTAACTGCACATGGATATTAAATACTAAGCCATGTAAAACATAATAATGAGCCTTTATACTACATAGCCTAATCAGCGCTCAAGTGTGCGCATTAAGCTTGCCACAGCGCACAAAATTTATGATTATGAATGTGTCATGAAAAAAACAGCAAGGAGATTGTCTAAGCATTTTAATAATTTATTGATAATGTTTTCTGTGTTTTCGGCAACAGAGATTAAGTCGACGATGTTGACTCTTAATCTTCGCATTATTGGACACGCATTTATGCACGTTTCATATGGATTGATGATGCATTACTCTTATCTGTATGACCAAAAATGACTGAGTATTTGTTTCCGCTGTTTTCAGAGAAAAATGCAAGTGACTGCACCTGCGCCTGCAGTAAGTGTGCTATACTTTAGCTTCCACTCTCTGCTTGGATATGCGCTTAATAATAGCGCACGTTTATCTAGGTTAACGTTACGTTAAATCGAGCAGCCATGTAAAGTTGCTACTACATACATGTTTCAAAAGATAAGCTATATTTGAGTTCGATGGATAACATTTTAATTTCCTTCCCGACATACTGTAATTACCACAAGGACCCGCCACCCATGATCTGTCCCTCACAGACTGTGTGACTTCGCCACAGGGTTTATTTTTTTCTTTTTCTGTGACTAACCGACTAATAAAAATTTTGGTCAACTAAGCCTCTTCTAGTCGACTACCGATTAGTCGAATATTAGGGGGCAGCCCTAGTGTTTAATATTGTGAAAGTTTTTGGGGCCCTATCATACACCTGGCACAATGCGGCGCCAGGCGCAACGCAAGTGTTTTTTGCTAGTTTCAGTTATCATTTTCACGTCATGCACCACGTTGTTTAAACAGTGTGTTCAGGCGCATTGTTGGCGTGTTGCTATTTTGAGGCAACTGAAATAGACTGCGCCATTGACCAACTGAAACCTGGTCTAAAGTCAATGGCGCAATATTTTCTTTTGTTATTTAAAGAGCGCGTTAGTAATATGCGCCTATAGGCGGGTGGACAACATGCATACACACAGCTTATTACACACACAGGGACGCGCAGCAGCACACAAACGTGCCAAATATTAAAAAATAAAAGGATTACAATGTAGAAGATTATTATTGTGTGCATAAAGATAAAAATGCTTTGGTGGAATCCAACTTTTCCCGTAGATGGTCTGCTCGCGCACGAGCAGATCCGTTTCCTCGCAAGAGAAGCGTTCAGTTTTGCAAATTCCACCATGTAAATAGCGAATCCGCCATGGCGCGAGTGCAACTGGCTTTTAAAGGGAATGGGAGATGACACTCTGATTTATTGCACATTACGCCCAAAACACACCCATTACTCATTAAGAGAATAGGGACAACCCTTTTAGACCATGCGCCGGATGCACTGACCATTTTTCCCGTCGTTAAACTAGCAAAAGTGGATTCGGACATGACCTAAGTGCACTTGCACCGTGCGCTTTAGACCATGCGCTTAGATCATTAACATAGGGCCCTTTGTCTTGTCTTGTCTGTTTTTTTGTTTTTTTTTCTCATTTATCATCATTATTATTATTATTTTTTCCCCCCATTTAATTTTTTTTTTCATTTATTTTCTTTTTCCTTTTTCCATTTATTTATTTTACATATTAACCAGATGTCTTTGATTCATTAATCACCACTTGTTTAAAAATACCTGTTTGAGCAATTGATGTGTGTCCTGAAAAAGGCTGTGTTGCCGAAACGCGTAGATCTACTTTTATCCTGTTTTAATGATTTAAGCCCAGTTCATTAAAGGCTTTTTACCTTACCACGTGAGTGCTTTGGAAGTATTTCGTCTACATGTTTTTTGTAAGGGCCCTTTGTCTTTTTAATTAAAATACAATACATTTTATATCAACAAGCCCTTTTATTTTTCAGCCCCTCCAACCACTTGACAACTGTAAAGTCTCACATATGGTATATCATTTAGAAAGAAGTTAAGCTGGCAGTTTTACCTGAGCTTGCAGTTGCAAAAAGGACATCTTCTCTCGGGCCTCTTCTGACTGATACTGCTGCTGATTCTGCTCTCTGTCTTGCCTCTGGTCAAAAAACTTCACTGCTGTCAACAGTTCAGCTGGAAAATAAACAGACAAGACAGAAAAGAACATTTATTTATTATTAGTTGTGGTTCAACATCACCACAACTTATCAGTTATGTATGTATATCAGAGGTTTTCAATATCAAGAATGAACATTTTATTGCAGTTGGTAAGGGTGATATGGGCAAACTGTTCCATATTAAAAGTGTTTGTTCTGCCTTGTAATATGATTTACCATCGGTGCCATTAAGACGCAGATGAACAGCTCCAGGAAGCAGCTGTTGCCACTTCCTCTTCATGACCTGATAGCGCACCGCCATCTGCTCCAGCAGTAGGTGGCGCTCCAGAGCCGTAGAGCTGCAGGGGTACATCCCAAACAGAAAGCGCCATACCTGACCCCGTTCGTCAGGTGACACACCACCTGAATCACACAAACAGGACACAAGACAGACATTTAAAGATGATTAGCAGGTATAATAGGAACACATGACTCGGGATATTCGCTATTTCACAATGTCAGTTCCTTTTATTCTTCAAGTATACTGACTATTTTTGAGAGCTGTACTTTACAGGAAATATTAAAAAAAAATTGTTTACATTTTCAGTGAAAAAGTTTAGAGAAAAAAAAGGGTAAACTTTAAATTAAAATAAAAACAAAACATTTAATAATATAAATCATAAAAATAAGATTAAACTAAATTAACACAATTAAAAAGTAATAAAATAAAGGAAATTGATTTGAAAAATTAATACAGAATAATAGAAAAAAATAATAATATAATGTTAAAAATAGAAAAAAAAAATTTAAATAAAATAAAAACATTTTATTCATATTACTTTACAGAATTATTTGGTATTTATACATGAAAATATATAGCTGCCTTTTAAATTTTAGGGTGGGGGGCCCTTGCACCAGGATGATGATATTTTGAGGTCTGTGGCATCTAAAATACAGAAAACTTCTGATCTAACTGCTTACTAAGGAGTATCAATTGATATTGTCAGTGTCGGACTCCTTACAATTGATTGGAAAGGCAAATGCATCAGCTTTAAACAAATAAGCAGTTTAAACAAATGTATTGACTAATCAAACAAAGCATCATCACTGTTAAGATACCAATATTTAATTGCATCACTTTGAAGAAATGTACTGCGCCAGAGAGAACAAGTCAAACCTAAGCATTCGCATTGTATTAGCATTAGCAATTCAACATTTCACATTGAGCTCACAGCCAGGGCAGAGAGAGTTTGAGGGTCCACACAGAACAAAAACAACCTCTAATCCCCTTCTTACAGAGCTGATTATGTAAACCGTTCACTTCGCACAGATTCTCATGTCATCGAACCGGAGGTATGTGTTTTGGACATGAGAGGCCTTCACACACACAGCAGAAGATACGCTGAAAGACAGTTGGTGAAATGCCAGTTCGGCTTTGTATCGTGACGTTATGTCTATAAACGTTACTGATGTGGTCATGTTTGCATCACACTCTCGTGCCACATACTTGTGTTGTAAGATTAGGGTGTGTTGCTGAATATTAAGCTTCAAATGTGACTGGATCTCATGAATGCTAATCGTTGCAGATATGAGTTAATTTAGAGACCCAATAAGTGGATTACATCACATAATTTACTCAAAATAAATACAGAACTGCTCAAATTATAACTAGGCTTATAACTAAAAATAAAACTGAAATAAAATTAATAAAAACTACATAGACATTTAGAAAAAAAAATGATAAAAAATTAAAACAACAAAATGACTAAAACTTTAACAAATTAAAATATAAGATAAATAAAAAATAAAGCCTAACATTTATTTTATCATTGAGATACTATTTTAGTTTTTATTAATTTTGACTCATTGTTTATCTTTATATTTTCTGTTTTCATTTTAATTTGTTAGTTTGTCATTTTGTTGTTTTTATATATATATATATATATATATATATATATATATATATATATATATATATATAATTATTATTATTTTTATTTTTATTATTATATATATATATATATATATATATATATATATATATATATATAATTATTATTATTTTTATTTTTATTATTATTATATATATATATATATATATATATATATATATATATATATATATATATATATATATATAATTAATTATATATTATTATTATTATTACTACATACATATATATATATATATATATATATATATATATATATATATATATATATACAGTGGGTATGGAAAGTATTCAGACCCCCTTAAATTTTTCACTCTTTGTTATATATGTACACACAGCACCCCATATTGACAGAAAAACACAGAATTGTTGACATTTTTGCAGATTTATTAAAAAAGAAAAACTGAAATATCACATGGTCCTAAGTATTCAGACCCTTTGCTCAGTATTTAGTAGAAGCACCCTTTGATCTAATACAGCCATGAGTCTTTTTGGGAAAGATGCAACAAGTTTTTCACACCTGGATTTGGGGATCCTCTGCCATTCCTCCTTGCAGATCCTCTCCAGTTCTGTTAGGCTGGATGGTAAACGTTGGTGGACAGCCATTTTTAGGTCTCTCCAGAGATGCTCGATTGGGTTTAAGTCAGGGCTCTGGCTGGGCCATTCAAGAACAGTCACGGAGTTGTTGTGAAGCCACTGCTTCGTTATTTTAGCTGTGTGCTTAGGGTCATTGTCTTGTTGGAAGGTAAACCTTCGGCCCAGTCTGAGGTCCTGAGCACTCTGGAGAAGGTTTTCGTCTAGGATATCCCTGTACTTGGCCGCATTCATCCTTCCCTCGATTGCAACCAGTCGTCCTGTCCCTGCAGCTGAAAAACACCCCCACAGCATGATGCTGCCACCACCATGCTTCACTGTTGGGACTGTATTGGACAGGTGATGAGCAGTGCCTGGTTTTCTCCACACATACCGCTTAGAATTAAGGCCAAAAAGTTCTATCTTGGTCTCATCAGACCAGAGAATCTTATTTCTCACCATCTTGGACTCCTCCATGCGGGCTTTCATGTGTCTTGCACTGAGGAGAGGCTTCCGTCGGGCCACTCTGCCATAAAGCCCCGACTGGTGGAGGGCTGCAGTGATGGTTGACTTTCTACAACTTTCTCCCATCTCCCGACTGCATCTCTGGAGCTCAGCCACAGTGATCTTTGGGTTCTTCTTCACCTCTCTCACCAAGGCTCTTCTCCCCCGATAGCTCAGTTTGGCTGGACGGCCAGCTCTAGGAAGGGTTATGGTCGTCCCAAACGTCTTCCATTTAAGGATTATGGAGGCCACTGTGCTCTTAGGAACCTTAAGTGCAGCAGAAATGTTTCTGTAACCTTGGCCAGATCTGTGCCTTGCCACAATTCTGTCTCTGAGCTCTTCAGGCAGTTCCTTTGACCTCATGATTCTCATTTGCTCTGACATGCACTGTGAGCTGTAAGGACTTATATAGACAGGTGTGTGGCTTTCCTAATCAAGTCCAATCAGTATAATCAAACACAGCTGGACTCAAATGAAGGTGTAGAACCATCTCAAGGATGATCAGAAGAAATGGACAGCACCTGAGTTAAATATATGAGTGTCACAGCAAAGGGTCTGAATACCTAGGACCATGTGATATTTCAGTTTTTCTTTTTTAATAAATCTGCAAAAATCTCAACAATTCTGTGTTTTTCTGTCAATATGGGGTGCTGTGTGTAACTTAAATGATTTTAGCAAATGGCTGCAATATAACAAAGAGTGAAAAATTTAAGGGGGTCTGAATACTTTCCGTACCTACTGTATATATATATATATAAACTAATTAAAAATTGACAAACTTTAACTCAAATTGAAATGGAAGATATATATAAAAAAACAATTTCAAAATTAATAAAAATTAAAATAGTATCTCAATGATAAAGTAATACTAATATTAATTTAATTTAAACAGAACAAAATAAAATGCTGAAAAACATTATAGCACAAAATGAAGAAATATTTACTCCTTTTGTAGATCAAACTAATCAAATGTAAACCAATTGGTGACTTTGACCATGTAAACTGTTATTAAAAGATAAAGGCATCAATCAAGTTAATCTAACAAGCTGCTAGTACAATTTAGACCTATATCAGGGGTTCAGGGTTAGTCTAGTTGCTCCATATACTGACATGGCTAATTCGCAGATATCACACGATACTGGAGCATGTCTAATCGTTTGATACTAACACTAAACAGACCTACTGCTAAAAGATCCACAACTCAAAGTGGTTGATCCTCGCTCACTGCCATTATAAAGCTCGGATGTGTCAGGATATTTATTAATATTTATTAAAGTCATATACACCTAGGATGGCTTGAGAGTGAGTAAAGCTTGGGGTAATTTTCATTTGAAAGTGAACTAATCCTTTAAACTAGCAAACATCCTGTCTGTCGTCACATCTAAAGCATGACTAATCCTGTGAACAAGAATCTTATGATTGTAGTTCCTCAATGCACAGATTCTATAACTCTCTGGATTACTATGAAGCCATTCTTCATCTGTTTGTAGGGCAACATGTCACTTGACTAGCACTTGACAAGAAGAGGAACTTTGGGTATCCTAGTGATTCCAAACAGTCATTTGTATTTTGTAGTCTTTTGTAAAGTATGTTAAACCAAGACTTTTACATGTTAAATGATTCCCTTTGAATGCAACAAAGATTGACTGATAGAGAGAACAGTGATTAGATGACCTACATTAGCAAATACAGACACAAGTTTGAATATAAAGATATAGGGATTTCCATTGACATCTGTTGTTTTTATCCTGAGCTAATTATATTTTTAACCCCTACATTTAACACTCACACAAACTTTTTTTTGCATTTTTACATTTTCATTAAGACATTATTAAATTTATGTATATTAAAGTGGTCATTAAACTGAAGTTGCGATAGTATTTTGTTCTCTGTTGTGACATTGATCCAAGTGAAACTGCCTCTCAAACAAGAAAAAATGTAGGGCAGGACTTGATTTTGTCCATGGGGAATTGATTGGATGGTTGTGGTTTGCTATTGGTCGATATCATGTGAGTGACAGTTTGCCCCGCCCTCACGCCAGTAAACACATCATCAGAGAAGAGATGAGATGTTGCTGCAAGAGTGAGGGGAAGTTATTTTGATGAAATATTATGAGGGCACATGAATCATATATTTAAAAAATAAAAAAAAAATTAAAAAAAGATGTGATGGATAAATCATTTACAATACATACTGAAAAAGAAAAAGAAAGAAATGTTAATAAAGTTTGAAATCACACCTACAGGCATCAAACAAAACACAAATAAGATTGTATCAGATTAAATGAAATTCCTTTTTTTTTTTTTTTTTTTTTTTCAGAATTTCAGGACTTACTGTAGATTGTTGATTCTAATAGAATCGCCAGCAGAATTGGTTTCAAAATCTAAAATTTCATAGAATTCCTTTTACATTTTAACAAAAGTTTGTGCCAATATCATTTCATATTTTTATAACCAACCAATATATACAAAAGTAGACAATGTGAATTTTGTTTTGCAATATGTACATAAGTGCAATATATAATGATATAATACTATACGTTTTGTCTGTTACAAATAAACGTCGGCTCTAAAAATGACAGTGTGTAGATGTTGGGTGTGATACATTACTAAGTAAATAATTACTGCAATTTAATTACATTTCCTTGCAAAAGGTAAAGCAGGGGATTACTCTAAATTTTTCTGCAGTTTAATACAATTATTTGTAATGTAACTCCATTAAATGCTGTATAGACTACAGAACAACTCTATATAAAACAACAGAGGATTTAATGTCAAAATTTGATTTCTAATATTAAAATGTATGCTTTTAATGTAACCCTCTCCCTTTAAATACTTTGGTCAGTTCAAGAACATTTTAACCAAACTATATTATTTATTTGAAAGAATAAAAGAGCAGTTTCATGTTCATCCTTGTTTTGTTCAACTGGTCAAGAAGGTTGATAAAGGATTTAGAAAGTAATTAGTAATCTTATTACACTGTTTAAGATGTAATTAGTATCAGCTAATTAATACATTTTTTAGAGTAACTTACCCAACACCAGTGGCTATACACTCAGTATTTTTATGCAATCTCTTTTTTGCATTCTTTTATGCAATCTCTGTTGGTCAAGCAGAAATACACTAAAAAAGTAGTGACATGCTCAGAACCTCAGACATGATATTTCTACTGAAAATGTAGATGACAGTTATGTAACAATATAAACAAGAGAATCTGCTGATCCAGTAACATAATCACAATTAAATGATAATACATTAAACACAGAGACGTTCAACTTCTACTGTCACCCCTGGAGGCTGGTTGTCATGTTTAGTTATTTCCAACAGCTTATGTTATGATACCGGCTCACTTCAAATCAAAATATGGATGATAATAGATCATTTACCGTTTTTAAATATATGCGTCCTGAGTCTGGATTCGTCCACTCGCCCCTCAGCGTCCATCACACCTGGCAGCGAGATGCGCGCGCAGGCAGACTCAGGTGAGGTCACAGGTGCGACGGGCCGACAGAAGTTGTTATTCCCCGTAGAAACGCTGCACTTCATTCCCTTAAACTTCCCAACGGGTCCATTACTGTCCAGATGGTTTTTACCTTTCCCTTCTACATGTGATTCATCACAAGATGTAATCATCGTGTTAAAACCTTTGAAGATTCTTTCTCTCAGGCATTGAAGTTCTCGTGAGGTCACGAGGTGATAAAATCAGAAGGTAAAAAGTCTTCGACGGTCTTTCCAAAACCTCATTTTAGACGTAGGAGAAAGTGTTTTGGTAGCGTGAGCACACCCCTCATCCCTGTCATATGACTCTCTCTCTCTCTCTCTCTCTCTCTCGCTAACTCGTTTTCTCTCTCTCTCTCACCACGCTTATCTCAGTTAAAAAAAAAAAAAAACAGAGCTGCAAACGCTGTGGATATAAAGGTCAATATTTCCCCCTTGTGGTGAGTGGTTTTTGCCCTTTCTTTGTGTACAACAGTTGTATTTCACATCTTATATAGATGCGCGCGCATCTTCCGTTTCATATTCCAGGGACGCAGAAAAAATTATTAAAAATTAAAAATTAAATGCAGTCATAAATAGTAATCAATAAAATAAAATACTGTTTGAATAGTTATTTCTGATGTCCATTACTATTAATTGATTCTGAACAGTAGCAGATAATGTTATATGGATCTGAAGTTATTTCAAGAAATAGGCCGAATCATTGTAGATTCAGTTTTTTTTTTTTTTAACAAATCAAGGGAAGATAATCTGATTTTGGTGAGAACTGAACAAAATATGTGGGATTGTCATCATACAAGTGATGAAATAATAAGAACAAAGAATCTTTTCCATTGATGTTAATGTTTACATACCCCTCAGCAACAGTGTACAATCACACCATGTTCCCTGTAGTTTTTTTTTTTTTTTTTTTTTTAATATAATATGTTATTGCCTTTGACAGCTTCTAATTGCAGTTTAACAGTTCTGTTGTTGACTAATCCACAATTTCTGATTTCAGTGAAAATGTTTTTTTATATCTTTTATATATTTTTTTATATTATTAATACTGAAACCCACATGGGTTTCAGTATTAATAATATACAACCTCATTGAAAGCTGATAGACAAAGGCATTTTATGTTGGGGAAAAAAAAAATCATTTACTTTTGTCATAACTGGTACAACCTAACAGAAACATTTCTTGTGAAATTAATGTAGCGACCACTGAACACTTCACGACCCCGGCGCTGCAGCATGTGGGAGCAATAATGCGCCCACATTCTGATTCATATCTTCCATTGTTATTAAACTGAAAAACTGAAGGGTATTATGTTCTTCATTGTTTTGTGCATTTTCTCACTATGAAGCACTGTGCTGTACTTTACTTTTCTGGTTGCTCTATATTGTTTCATTATTTACTGTCCTTATATACACTACTGTTCAAAAGTTTGGGGTCCCTAAGATTTTTTTTAAACGTTTTTGAAAGAAGTCAATTCTGCTCACCAAGGCTGCATTTATTTTATCAAAAATACAGTAAAACAGCAAGATTGTGAAATAATTAATATATTTTTCCTGTGATGGCAAAGAATTTTCAGCATCATTACTGTTCAGTGTCATGTGATCCTACTAATATGCTGATTTGCTGCTAAAGAAACTTAAAATTTAAAAAAAAAAACTCTTACTGACCCCTGTTTTTTATCATTTTATTATTTTTTTTTTTTTTTGGCATTTCAACATTTTATTTTTTATTTTTATTTATTTACCATCTTTATCTTTTCTTACTCATTTTTATATTACATTATTTAATGAATTGTTACATTTATTTTTTTCCTCCCTAAATTATGCCAGTTTAAGCACTTTCATGTACCATTGTATATGGAATATGCTATATAAATAAATGCATACTAATAAAAATAAAATTGAATGCCTTTCATCAAGTAAACATGAGGGTTGGATTTAATGTGGAGAAAAAAGTGCAACAGAACTCATAAACATAAATACCACAAGTTTAGATAATAAAACAATTAAAACAAGAAAGGGGAAAAGCAGGTAAACTCTGGATTCGTGCTCCACTCCATCTGGAAAAATAAAGAGTAAGAAACAGTTAGAGAAAATCAAAGAACAAGAGAGTGATCATGAGAAATTGTATCAAACATAAAAGTTCCACAGCTATTTTACAAAGAATGGATGCAACATAATCCTCTTCTTACCTGTAATATTGGAGGTACACAGTGGGCTGCGGTGAGTCACATTTTCAGTACTAAAATGTACAAAAAGTTGAGTCCCAGTCCCATAGTACTGCTCAGGTGTGCCATTAATTCTGCAGATATAATTACAATAGAACAAGCCGGTGTCGTTGAGCTGTAGGAAGGTCAGGGTAAAGCTTGAGCGCGAGTGGTTTGCTTTTTTGTGTTCAGAATGTCTCCCACTAAACTGAGGAAGCTTGTCGATGCGGTCATATTTCCCATCTCTGTTATTGTACCAGTGTACTAAACAGATGGCCTCCTGAATGTCTCCATGAGTTTGACAGTGTATGGTGATGTTTTCTCCAGGTGTCCTGTACACCTCACCTGGCCACTGCTTCACCCAGTTTTGCATGTGAGCCTTTCCTGTGACAAAGAACAAGTATTCATCCTGCTTGTGGAGAAACATCCAAAAGATATTTCTCTGGGGTTTGTGTAGGAACTTCAGAGGGTTAAATTGATGAAATACTAATAATTAATTAAATCTTAAAAATGTTAAATTAAAAGAATATTTTAAAATATAATCAATCAAAATAAAAGATAAAACTAGGGAGAATCACAAAATTATTAATTTACTGCCATAATGTAAATATATAAGGAATCATGTAATCAATAAAAAAGTAACTAATCTGATTATAAGTATTTTAAAATGTAATATAATCTAATTACAAGTATTTAATTTTTGGAATCTGATTACGTAATCCAGATTACATATAATCAGTTACTACCCAGCTCTCTATATAATTATTATATCCTAATTGTTAAGATTTTTTGAATGTGTATTAGCTTCTGGTCAAACCAACAGTTAACCTTCCCTATTCTGCTTACGGAAAACATGGAACTGGCGCTGCGTAGAATAGGGAAGGTGTAGGACATACAGCGTAAGCTTTTGAAGAAAACGAAAGTGTGGTTTTGGCGGAACCACTTGGAAGGCAATCATTTGTTTCTAAAAAGCATATACATTTACATTTTTTTTTAAAATGACCGATCGTTTTGCTAGATAAGACCCTTATTCCTCGTCTGGTATCATTTAAAGCCCTTTGAAGCTGCACTGAAACTGTTATTTTGACCTTCAACCGTTTGGAGAGACCATTGAAGTCCACTATAAGGAGAATAATCCTGGAATGTTTTTATCAAAAACCTTAATTTTGTTTTTGACTGAAGAAAGAAGGACATGGACATCTTGGATGACATGGGGGTGAGTAAATTATCAGGAAAATTTTATTTGAAAGTGAACTAATCCTTTAAGACTTCGTATGGCCTTAAATCTGCAATCGTAAGTTTTGCCTCTTTGTCGCCATCTATGTTTGAAACTTGGAATTGCAGTTATTTGCAGAATTATCATCTTTAGGTGCGTGGTGAATCTAATGTTTGCTGTCAGTCACCACATCGGTGTGGATACTATACTTCGGAATCACAGATTCTCCTTCTTGGAAGTATGACCAAAATAAGAATTTTCACCGGAGAATGTCATCTGAACAAGTAACATGACTGTCACTTTTGTTCTGACCAACTGAGAAAAAAAGCAATACAATAAATCGCGCTGCCAATGGTGAATAAATCAAACGATTGCTTAGCTCATTTCACATCAAACCGTGCAAATTATTATTACTGTTATACTTTGTTCTCAAATTGTTAATGTTAACAACATCAGCATTGCATGACTATGAGTATTTAGTGTATATTAGCATTACTTGTAGATTTCAATTTCTGTAGCCACTCTGAGTCTGAAGTCTTTTGCTTTTGACTACAGGTGAATCTCCAGTTGTCACTGTTGATTGTTATTTTGACCTTTCTGGATTACAATCCGCCATCAAAATGATAAGTTTAATTACTTCAGCTGCTGTGAGAACAGGCTATAAAAGATCTGCCATCCTCACATGTGATTTAGCCTACTAGCTGGGACTCCTTCTTCATGTAAACAGACATGACTTAATGACGCAAATACAAACGCCGACATGCTCGAATTTCCCGTGGAAACCCACCAGTACCACCCGAATGACAAAACATTACTACAAGCTTACCGTTGTGAATCGAGCTAAGGTAAGGAGATAGTTTTGAACACTGGCTGGTTATGTACTTGCTCAAAAATTGATTTTGGATCATTTTTAACCAAAAAAAGTTATGGACTACAGCTTTAAATTGGATAAAACTGAAGGTTTTTAGGACCCGCAGGGACCCTAGACTATACTTTCATGTTTACTGTGTTATTTCTTTTTTTTTTTTTTCTAGTGATAAAGTATGTTTTTGAGCTGTTTAATTCATACAATTCAATTAAAATTAAAAGTGAATTAAAACAAAATGAATAAATGAATTAAAAATAAATCCATAAAATAATCCCATGATGAAGGCCTCTGACAGAACCTTTTGAGGTTCTCTACATAGAAACTTTTCTTCTAAGAGTGCTGTGGCGAGCAAAAATTCAGTGATCCTGCGAACTCATATTAGTACTGATTAATAAACCGCACACTTTGTCAACTTGACGCCACTGGAACGAGGACGTTTAACACACCGCATAATAACACATAATGCTCGTTGCATGAATTCTGACAAATGTCAAAGCACGTGGAAACAATTAGATGCATATTGTTTATAATGTTTCTATGAAAATACATTTTGATGCTAGAAACCAGTAAAAATGCTTGTTTTTCTTATTGAGTACTTTTTTCATTAAAAAATTTCAGCATAATTTCAGTGAAAATGTGGTCTAAATATGAACATGATCACTTAATAAACAGATAACTCACATAAACAAAACAATAATTTTGGCCCTAGGGTATTAAACATAAATACCCTAGGGCAAAATAATACATCAAAAATACTAACTTTATATATTAAAAATAGTGCTCGAACAATCAGTTAGCATATAGACTATTTTGAAATAGTAGCATTTTGACCCATGTAAATTTTACATTTAAAGCCATTAGCTTAAAATACAACAGAAACACAAAGACTAAAAAAATAAGAGTTACCTGAGGGATAAAAAGCAAAGAAGACAGCGGCAAAGATGACATCATGGAATAACATATCTCTGTCTGCAAATTTGAAAAACAATGATCTTTTACAGGAGCAACAGATTAAATGCCATTTTCGGTGCTTATTAGATACAGCATGACTTATTTAGACCTTTCAGAACAACCTTTGCTCTCATCTCACATTATTTATGACTTTTTACATGTTACATTTAGTAGTAAGACAAGTGGTAAGACAGATCATTTAATGTGAAGGACGTTCTAAAGAACATTTACCTAGACATGCTAAAATTGCCATTTTAGGGGTACAGTCTCTGATAACTTTTGAAATAAATGCTGAAATGTTTCATTCTGAGCGGTCTGACTTACCTCTGTGCTTCTTGCAAATCATAGGCTTCCTATAATATTGAATCTGTTCATGTGTCAGTCAGTAAGGGGGCTTGCACACATCTCTTAAGGTCTCACTTCCTGTGCCATGTATATTCAGGAAGGATGGTTTCACCTCCAATTTGAAGACTTGAATTAGTTTATAACTGTTATCTATTATTTTTCATGCAAATTTGTGTGTTGGCCAAAGCCATGTTTTGAAATAAAAAATAAAATCCATTGCATGTCTATGCATTCAGGTATAATCAAAAATCAAAAATCTTACTTTGTAAGTCTGCACAGTAGGCTGTTAGGTGCTAACAGGAAATCTATGATGTGACAATGACATGCCTGTCCCACATGAAACAGAGTACAGCTAAACTGGATGCGTGTTCACGCTATTCTCAAGTAGAGGTGCTTTGGAAAGCTATTTTCTTTTGCATTGTCTTTCCTCTAGTAAGTCAGGTCATTCATGTCTAAGATGCTTAGAAATCATTATTTATGGAAAAAACGTATGATATATTTTCCATTCTACCTTTCCTGGATTCTACGGATTATAATGCTGTGTTTAGTCTTGCTGAAATCAACTATTGGCTTAAAAATATGTAATAAAAATACCTTTAGAATATCTTCTTTCGTCTTCCACAGAAGAAAGTACGTACAGCTTTGGAGGATGAGTAAATGATGAAATGATGACAGATTTTTAATTTTTAAGAAAACTATTCATTTTATATATATATATATATATATATGTGTGTGTGTGTGTGTGTGTATATATATATATATATATAGTTGTACTTTTACAGTTATATAGTTGTTCAATTACATTTTATATTTACATTTACTATAAAATCTGGAAATATGAAAACACTTGTCTATCGTTTGATCTTTCTTGACAGGCTGAATTTGATGAGGGTATGGATCAAATGAACATATTTTAGTCCTAAATGACTGCAGAACGTCAATTTTACTAGTAATGAACTGAGAATTAAAGCACTAGAATGCAGTGATACATTCTCAATTCATGACATTAATTCATTAACAATTATATGGGTTTAAACCACATTTATTTATGTAGTTAGTTTTCAAGGTTAGGGTTAAATGGACTTATTTTGTACAATCAGTCACTAGAGGGCACCATTTTTCCTTCTAATTTGTAAATCTGAAGTGGAAATATGACTTTTTATAGCACGTGACATGACTGCAGATTTAACTCTAAAAAGGGCAAGACCATGAAGAGATTTTGCTATTGCTATTTTCCATCTTATTAGGACACAAATAATACAATTTCATGATTTTTTAATTGATTGTTTGTATTTCCCAGGATATGTCGTCCCTTTGGGGGTATAAATTCACCGAAAAAAGAATGCTTGTTTGTTTTTTTTTTGTTTTGTTTTTTTGTTTTTTTTTTTTACAACATTTTAGTCACATTTTTAAAACATTTATTCTCTCATAACTTAAAGTAAACATTCTTTGTAAAACTTAAATGCCCATTTATGAATATCGCATACTGTATCATATTTAATACACACATTTCTAGGGCCTATAAATTATCAACATGACCAAAACTTTGCTGAAAAACCTGTTATACACAATCTACATGACTTCTGTATGGAAGCTTGTTTCCTGTGGAAGCTTGTGGTGTAGACAAAATGTCTATTATTTATTTTATTAATTATTTTTTATATATTATTATTCTTTTACATATAATTGATTTCTTTTATATACTTTTATATATTTTCTACTATTTGCTCTGATATGTTTGATTATTTCTTTGGTGTCTCTTCTGTGCTGGAAGATTTAAGTATTTTTCATCAGAATTGATCATGATCATGTGATACTTTGTATCAAAATATGTCTGTTCCCATCTCTGCACACAAGATAATGGAAGATCTGCAGTATTCTCTTAAAGGTGTCAAAACAACACTTCATATTTTATCTATCTTTTACATTTGACCAGTCACACTGACCTAGCCGTTACACCGACTATGACATAGTGGATAAGTCTGTTTGACCTTTTCTTATTAGACCAAAACATATATTCCTGCATATATTCCTTTTTCTTATTTTGCTCTTCACTTCTACTCTTTCTGCTTCTCCTTCTGCTTCAGCTCTTCTCCCCTTTCATTCTGCAAATATCTTCTTTTGTTCTTTCTCTATACTCTGATCTTCACAATCTTCATCTGTAAGATACAATACTCTGGATTTTATAACTATTATTTACTTGATTAATTTGTTTGTCTCTATAATTTTACATTTTTACTTAATAAATGTATTATTAATAGTATTAAAATTTGATCTCTGACATGTTCATTGCTGAATTGCCTGGATCTCATTGCATCATCTTGTTTCTGCCACTAAATAAAAAATAAAAATGGCAACTGCAAGTTTATATCACGCAATTCTGAGAAAAAAGTCAGAATTGCGAGAGGTAAACCCGCAATTGTGAGAAAAAAAGTCAGAATTGTGAGATAAAAAGTCGCAATTACCTTTTTTATTTTTTATTTACTGGCGGAAACAAGCTTCCATACTTCTGCCAAATGATACATTCTGCCCTCTGATTCATATAATTTTTTAACGTTAAAAAAATAAAAATTATTTTTACATTTTTACATGAAATATATAAACTTTTGTAGGTGAGTAGATTTCCCCTGGGATACAAGAACATTTTCAGGGTTAAGGAACATCTGTTGGTTATGCTGTGCCCAGTTGTTCAAAAAGTTTAATCTGGATCAGAATTATCTAGATCAATTCTTAAAAATGGGCTGTTCAAAAAAAAAAAAAAAAAAAAAAAAGAAGAAAAACAGAAAGAAAAAAATATTCTGAAATCACAAAATCCAATCTTGGTTTTGATCTGGATCAGAGATGAACCAGTCAAAAGTAGTTTTTGTTCCCCTAAGAAACTTTGCGTTCACTCCTTCTTTATGAATGAACACAAAGTTTCTTGGGGGCATGCAAAACTTTTGCAAGAGAGTGCAAAAACATCAAAATATATAATTTTTTATAAGGTTGTATAAGATTGTTGGAAGGATATTGAAAATGGAAGGGGATGTTTGTTTATGTAATTTTCTTTCTCTTAAAATAAAACACTTAAAGTGACCCACACTGACACTTCTACATGTTGTTCTTTACATAGCAGCCTAATCCAATTGGAGCACTGCTAATCTAGATTTGGTAATCTGAAAAGTGTGTATCTGGATGAGGGGCCCTGTTTATATGAAGGGAAATTAGTAGCAAAGCTCGAGAGGTTGCTGATTTGAATGTGAGAACTTGTCGTATTGATATTTGTATTTGTAAACTGAAACTTACACTCACAGCCCTGATGTGAAAAGCTGAATGTTTCGATTTGCACACACAGACAACATCAAAACACCCGTGTTACAAAGTTGAAGTTGCAGATTAATAGTTGCAAATGTGTAAAATGGCACTCACATAAACAAAATGACAGACACAAATGTGTGAGACATATTTACTTTTGCACTTTACTTCAGATCTGGCAGCACAAGTTCAATTCCTGGCGCTTCGACTTTTGCTGCTCATTTTTGCAATATTCCTGTTGCAAAACTGATTGTGCACTTGAATGCAGACCTGAGAGAGCAGAACGGGGGTGGGGGTGGTTGAAGCCATTTTATTGGTCGATGCCTGACCAATGAACAACACCAGCCAGTGCGACTTGGCATGCAGAAATAAACATTTTTACTATGTATGAGACAATATTTTCATTAAAATATCATTAGTTTTAATGGGATTTTATATTACAGTAAAAGAGTAATAAAGTCGTTTATTGGGTGGCTGCTACATGGACCACCAAAACAGCACGATCTGCTCTATGTAGTGATGTCATCGCGTACAAAAACGTCCCATTTAATTGGCTGACTCCAACCAATAAACGACTTTACTACTCTTTTACTGTAATATAAAAACCGGTTAAAACTAATGATATTTTAATGAAAACGGGGGCGCACATTGTTTCCAGTCAGGTGAATGCTTCACTTTGCGTGTCAGAATGTTTGAACCGGGTGTGCCTCGTAAGTCCTGAAAAGTGAAGCTGCGGGCTCTTTTAGCAGGACAAAACTAATGATAGCCTACGCTAATCAATTATAGGGCACTGTAACGTTAGTTGAACTTGATTTAAAATGGCAGGACCGTTTCTGACATTTTAGAGTTGTTTCTAGTGGCATATTATATTGAGTTTATCTACTGAATTTGCTGTTTCAAAAATATTATTGCTCTAGAAACAGAATAGCCTATTATTTTATAGGTAGAATTTTAAATTGTGTATAATTTAAAATACATATGACGCAGTCGTCTGGGCGGAAGTTTGATACCGCGACTCCGCCTCCGGGCTCCACTGACGATTCCTTCTGCGCATGCCCAGGCTCCAAACTGACGGTTTTGCGTAACATGTCAACGCCCATCGTCGTACGTTTTACATTCAGTTCATCTTTTTTTGCAGTCTATGGTTTGAACCCAGACCATTACTATATGGAAGTTCAAGTCCATTTACTAAACATTTGAAATATATAAGCCTGTAGCCTATATTACATCATCATATGTTCTGTCATATAAACAATATTTAGGCTACAATAAAATACACAATTTACTTGCCTCAACTCAGTATGTATTATTATAATTATTGTTTTTGTTGATCCATTTCATTTATTGCCAAACATTAATATGTGAATTATATTATTGAAATATACACATTTAGCGTCGTCAGGCTTTTATTTGTGCTTAATAGATAAAACAACGGAGCTGCGCACTCAGGTTTATGGCTGCTGTAAATTTTACCCGCCACAAGATGGCACTGTTTTCGACACTCTTGATGCTTTGAAACCTTTCCCGAAACATTTAGAGAAAAGCTTCAAAGATTTAAGAGGCTTAATTTCTCCATCCCTACTCAATGGTTTTAGGCCTTTTTGCAAATGTTTCAGTCTAATTTAGCTGTTTTAGAGAGCGTTTACTCATTTTGAGCCTGTTTTTGAACATTAACTATCTGTAACGTCATTTTTCATGTGTGGAAAAAGCGACGAAACTAAACTATCCAATCAGATATTCACCCAGATCCCCCACGCCCACCCATGCACACACATACACACATTTGACTTTACAACACACAAACGCACACCTTTATTTATTCTCATTCTCTCTTGCTCTTGTAATATGTAATAAGTTTACGCAGATAGATTTTAATAATCGATTTAAAAATTATGTAAAAAATAAAAATAGCGCCCTCTCATGGTATACGCACAGTGCGTACACTGGCTGGCGTTATTCATTGGTCAGACCAATTCTATTGAGAGACCAATCTACTTCGAGTGTAACAAAAATGAACCAATGCACACTGGCATGTGATAATTGCACCCATTTTCGCATCCAGTCTGAGCCACTTCCAAATGTGGTTTTAAATCAGATACATATCTGATATCTGGACATGCGAGCTGTCGGAGAAGCTGACAAAACATGCTTCGTCACAGGTACATTTATCAAGCATAGAAATGTGGGAGTAACAACAGTAAAGTAGTAGTTTTAGTTGTAGTAGTTTTATGTTGTTGTTCACTAGTAACATTTGTTTCATTAAAAACAAATTAATACAGTGCATACTAAAATTGGTTGACATTTTTCAGATTATTTTTGACTGCATTACAGTATGACAATTATTTAAACATGTTGCTTTGGAATTATATTCATTAGACAAAAAAAAGTGATACATCTGAAATTAATGTTTCATTTCATTCAAGTGGGTGGTAAAAAAAAAACAAAAAAACTTAAAGGGTTAGTTCACCCAAAAATGAAGATAATGTCATTTATTACTCATCCTCATGCCGTTCCACACCCGTTAATCTTCGGAACACAAATTAAGATATTTTGGTTGAAATCCGATGGCTCAGTGAGGCCTCCATAGCCAGCAATGACATTTCCTCTCTCAAGATCCATAAAGGTACTAAAAACATATTTAAATCAGTTCATGTGAGTACAGTGGTTCAATGTTAATATTATAAAGCAACGAGAATATTTTTGGTGCGCCAAAAACAAAATAACGACTTATATAGTGATGGCCGATTTCAAAACACTGCTTCAGGAAGCTTCGGAGCGTTATGAATCAGCATGTCGAATCAGCGGTTCGGAGCACCAAAGTCACGTGATTTCAGCAGTTTGGCGCACCAAAAATATTCCCGTTGCTTTATAATATTAATATTGAACCACTGTACTCACATGAACTGATTTAAATACGTTTTTAGTACCTTTATGGATCTTGAGAGAGGAAATGTCATTGCTCCTTATGCAGGCCTCACAGAGCCATCGGATTTCAACAAAAATATCTTAATTTGCATTCCGAAGATTAACGAAGGTCTTACGGGTGTGGAACGGCATGAGGGTGAGTAATAAATGACAGAATTTTCATTTTTGGGTGAACTAACCCTTTAATATGAAATAAAAATTTCCAGATAATATTTTTTTAAAGATTTGCTTCAGCATTAGTGGCAATATAAAAGCCAATTATTCAAGGGTGTAGTTTTGGTGTGAACATTAGGTAAAAAATTAGGAGTTTGAGTTTCACAAACAAAAACCGCAGCCAGGCTTAATGAAAATTTAAATACACTCTCTGTCAGTAGGTGGTGCTACACATATAGAAACAATAGCTACAACATGTCACAGCTGTAACATAAGTCTATATATTCTCTTAATAGATTATAAATTCTAAATGTTAGCCAAAATGACCGCAAATAATACAATAAAACGTGATAAAAGTAAGGGTGGGACATGAATAGTTTATAAAGCTTTCTAATAAATGTTGGCGCAAGATGATATTTTTTTCTCTTATCATCAGTCTTCGTCATTCTAAATCATGTTTGACTTCCTCTATAGCGTTTTAAAGTGTTTAACGTTTAAGGTGTTTAAATGGATCGCATTTTATCATCAGTGTCACGATAGGGATGGCTTGTGGAAATCTTATTACACTTTTGTAACGTGATAAGATATAGCTATAGGGTGATTTGCGAGCCACTAATGCATTAAATACACCAGGCTTCCATCATATTGCGTTGATAATTGGTCTTTTCAGTTCGTACAGGAACGTTGCGCGTATAAAAGCTCCGAACGTATGATATTTCATCACCACCATATTTCTCACGCCGTGTCCGCTGCAGTGAGAGAACTGCGTTCAATGCACCGCTCAAAACACTGAGCGGAGTTCTCTCACTGCAACGTCAACACGCACCGTCAAGCCTGATTATTTAGTCCAGGGGTCGGCAATTAAGTTTGGCATCGGGACAAATAAAATCTTCGCAACTAGATGGTGGGCCAGAACATAGTCAAAGGAGACTTGAATAAGCCCATTAATGGCTTTTGAGTCATGCTCTTAACGAAATATGTTTATTTCCTTTTTCCATATTGTGAATAATAAATGTGTATCATATTAATTTGCTTGTTACACAATGGAGCCTAACTTGTTGTAATAATTATTTGACCTAGCCTACTTTTTCACTCAGAATTATTCCTTGGCATCTTCACGTACTAAACTGCATTTTTTTAATTGTTTGCATGCTGTAGGTAGGCTACGCTATTACGTTGTGTGCAGAGTGATGTTAACATTTAAGCTGGTGAGAGAAAATTGCAGGGAAATAACTCCCAATAAAGGACACACAGATAAGTTTCACCACTTGAAGGCAAAGAGATAAGGGAGACGTGAATACCAATACAAAAATAGACTTTATTATAAAATCACCAGCATTGATTAAAATTCTCTCACAAAACACACCCACAATGGTAGAAATAGTTTCCAGGGCCAGGATTAGTGGGAACAAGGCAGGCTGGCTGCAACTCAGGAGGTCATCCAAAAAACCCACCTCAATTCACACCAAAGCAGACACCACGCACACCAACCATAGGGAAGTTGTATCAACACACACAGCACACCGTGAAACACACCACAGAATGAAAGCAGCTAGCCTCCCCAGTTCCACACGATCCTCACTGGCCCCTGGAGAAACAAAGAGAAAAGAGCATTTATAAAGGAATTCAAAAGAAAATTATACTAATTATTAATAATAAAACAAAAAAAAACAAACAACAAAATGATAAGTTTACAGACACTGTTGTAGCAGCTTTGACACTCAGGCCTCCCGATGACACCACATACAAAACAGACAAATAACCAGCACCTGAATGGCACTAGAACAATGAGTCAATTAAAAAAAAAAAAAAAAAAAAAAAAAAAAAAAACCTTTACAACAAACAATATATAACCAGAAAAAACGAAGAAAAGAGTAAATAAATACTATAATATAGCTACAAAATAAATCAAAACCAAGACAAAAATAATCACAAAAATATCAAAAACAAAACAACAAATTATTCTGCTAACAAAAGAAATTAAATCCAAAAGCTTAACTGGTAGGCAGCCCTGCGGACGCAATGCTCAGAAGCCAACATTACCAGCCCCGGCGGCTCGCAGAGCAGAAGAGCTGTAAATAGCACAGGTGTGTTACGGGTGGCTGCTGTAGAGACGAGGCGAATACAGAAATCCACAATCACAAGGCTTTATTGAATCCAAGGGAAGACTAAACAGCATAACACACATAGTTAAACATAAGAACAGACAAGGAGTGCAGGGAAAGTGTCCATAATAAAGGGAGTGATGATGATGAAGTCCAGGTGCAGGTGATGAGTGCTGATGGGGAGAAGACGAGGGAAGTGAGTGCAGGTGTGGAGACAAGAGGATCCTGGGAAATTGAGTCCGGGGAACACGGGAACTGTGACAGTGGGTGCCCTGAAGACCTCATGCAGGTGATGAGTGCTGATGGGGAGAAGACGAGGGAAGTGAGTGCAGGTGTGGAGACAAGAGGATCCTGGGAAATTGAGTCCGGGGAACACGGGAACTGTGACAGTGGGTGCCCTGAAGACCTCATGCAGGTGCAGGGAGAGGAGCAGACGGGACCGGAGGTCTCCAGGGCGGATCTAGGAGATCAGGCGGCCATGGCGGGTCAGAGGCCGTGGGCGGCCATGGCGGGTCAGGTGACGTGGCCGGTTGCCATGGCGGGTCAGGTGACGTGGCCGGTTGCCATGGCGGGTCAGGTGACGTGGCCGGTTGCCATGGCGGGTCAGGTGGCGTGGCGGTTGCCATGGCGGGTCAGGTGACGTGGCCGGTTGCCATGGCGGGTCAGGTGACGTGGCCGGTTGCCATGGCGGGTCAGGTGACGTGGCCGGTTGCCATGGCGGGTCAGGTGACGTGGCCGGTTGCCATGGCGGGTCAGGTGACGTGGCCGGTGGCCATGGCGGGTCAGGAGACTTGGCAGGTGGCCATGGCGGGTCAGGAGCCTTGGCAGGTGGCCATGGCGGGTCTGGAGACTTGGCAGGTGGCCATGGCGGGTCTGAACCTAGAAGCCCACCCAGGAGTTCCCCACCCACGGGTACCAGGCCCCCCCCCAAAATTTTCTTGGGGGATTTCCCCGTGGATGGCAAGGTGGGCTCGGCGGCGGCAGGAGCAGCGGGCTCGTAACAGGCTGGAGCGGAGAATAGGGCCCAGTCCATCCCCTCATACTCCACCAATAGGCCCACTGATACAGGTGCGGGCTGCACAGAGGCAGAAAACTCAGGAGACAGGGGTTGCACGGAGGCGGAAAACTCAGGAGACTGGGGCTGCACGGAGGCGGAAAACTCAGGAGACTGGGGCTGCTCGGAGGCAGAAAACACAGGAGACTGGGGCTTTTTCCTCTTCCTTCTGGGCCGTCTGGGCCCAGTAGGGAACCTCTCACCAGTCACGAGGTGTTTTGGGTCCGGTAGGACACAGGGGAACAACTCATTGGAGGGGCATGCGGAGGAGGATGGAGATTGACGAACCGGCCAGGCCACCCGTGTTTCTGGAGGAACTGGACGAGGATCGCATGATTTATCTAGAACCTCCTCAATGACGAAATCAGAACAATTTAGGAACAGAACCAGATTAATGGCTTCAACTAGGGAAAAGTAGCAGGCAGTTTCTTTAAAACGAATCGTGTCCTCGTCCAGCCCCAACAGAAATACGGCATTCAAACAGGCATCTGGCCAATTCGCCAAATAAGCAAGCTCGACAAACTCCTCCACATACCTCTCCAGCGAGCGACCGTTCTGCCGGCATCCGCAAAGGCGATCCGATACTGTAGGTGGATCTGGAGGCACGGGAGACATAGGGATCTCAGTGAGGAAAATGCCCATCTTAAGCTTGTGGATGTCCAGTCGGTATGGTCTGTTCTTCTGTTACGGGTGGCTGCTGTAGAGACGAGGCGAATACGGAAATCCACAATCACAAGGCTTTATTGAATCCAAGGGAAGACTAAACAGCATAACACACATAGTTAAACGTAAGAACAGACAAGGAGTGCAGGGAAAGTGTCCATAATAAAGGGAGTGATGATGATGAAGTCCAGGTGCAGGTGATGAGTGCTGATGGGGAGAAGACGAGGGAAGTGAGTGCAGGTGTGGAGACAAGAGGATCCTGGGAAATGGAGTCCAGGGAACACGGGAACTGTGACAAGGTGACCGTAAACGACACGATCAAAACAAAAATATATCCATAAGCAAAACAGCAGCTGCGTCACATGAAGTCATTGGCTAGGAGCAGGACTTAATGCTCCCCTTTCCCTTTAACCAAGGAGTATGAGAATTAATCTACATTCAGAAAACCACAATTATGAAAGACAAGAGTGGCATACTTACGATTGGTGTCGAACAAACACTGGATGCACAGCTGTATGGTTACTCACTACTGGTGCCGCAGCTCAGTCTACCGGCACACACCTGCCCTCGCTGCTATTACTGAGAGCAACACACAATAAATACCACAACTGAGGCGGTCGAAAGATTTAAGCACCAAACATACTTGCAAGCGAACTCCGCCACGACTTGCCGCAACGCCAACGCCACCAGCCCCGCTCTAAATTAAACTATAAATAGCGCATATTAGCCTCGCAACATATGCATCATTACACCACCAACAGAAACTCAACATACCTGGATAGGAATCGGAACGGAAACGGAAATGCCAGGGAGAGAGAGAAGCACCCCAAGTCACAGAAACATACCTACCCATCAAAATAAGGGTCCTTAAATAATACGGCTGCTATCACCTAATTGGTCTGCCAACTATACTCCAACCAACCAATGAGATTAAATGGTTTATCCTGCCACATTCTACCCCTTTTTTTTTTTTAATCGACGTCCCGACGATGACCCAACGACACATACCCGTGGACTAATCCTGTCCTGTGTCGCATGGCCTGAACCAAATAGAAATCACATTGGATATAGGGCATTGTACTGTGGCAGCTCTCGTGCCTCCCTCAACAGCCCGTGGTAGACGGTGCAGATTCGAGTGATAGCCCGCAGTGGTCCGCCCAGTTCTCCTCAAGGGGACACCAGCCCTACCTGACTGGTCCTCTGGCAAACTAGCAGGCCCTGGTGATACACCAGATACAAAATCAGATACCTCATGGCCCCTGCCAACTGGGGTCTCCCCATCAGACCCCACTAGCCTACTCTGTGAGGTAGGAGCGTCCAGAGAAACCAGCACCTGAGGGACTGGCCCCTGACTTACTGGAGAGGTTACTGGCACCAACATAAGCAGATCAACATCTTCTGATGAGACTTCTGCTGAAGGCACCTCATCCTCCAAAACAGGAGGATATATCGAGGCTGGAACCGGACATCCTTCCAGATCCAGGCCTTCAAAGCAGAACGATGAACACATCTAGTCTTTCCCAAATCATCCACTGGTGCAATGGTGTATACCGCCCCACCCTCCTTGGGTGCCTTCACGACCTAATACACCACCGGGCTCCACAGGTCCTGAATTTTATGGTGGCCTCTCATGCCATACTCACATAAATAAACTAGCTGGCCCTCCCCCAGTGGTGCCTCATGGACGTGGGCATCATGATGCGCCTTACGCCGACCAGCAGCAGCTTCCAGTCGTCCCCGTGCCCCCTCAAAAGCCACCTGAAGCCTAGCCTGATGTTCCCTCACCCACTCATGCACACTACCAACCCCAACATCCTGGACTCTACCCAAAAGGAAATCTACCGGGAGTCTTGGCTCTTGCCCAAACATTAAAAAATATGGGGTTTCACCAGTCGCCTGATGAGGGGTGGTATTGTAGCAAAACAGCACTTGTGGGAGCCATAAGGCCCAGTCCATTTTCCTGGACACAGGCAGGGCACGCAAAAGATTGTGCAACGTCTTATTAAAGCGCTCGCACTGCCCATTCCCCGCCGGGTGATAAGGGGTAGTGCGAGATTTTTCCACCTTATACAGCGCACAAAGTTGCTGTACTAGGGAGGACTCAAAATTACGGCCCTGGTCAGAATGGATCCGACTAGGGACACCAAACTTATAAAACCATTCTACTACCAAAACTTGGGCCACTGTTTCCGCCCGTTGATCTTGTGTAGGCACTTGTCATAACCAACAAGTTCTCCAGCCCCGAACGAGTTGGCTCCAAAACAGTAAAGTCTATGGCCAATATTTCATTTGGCCTAGAGGCCAAAAGATGGCCCATGAAGCCACTAGGACGGAGTTGGGTATCTTTGGTGGCCTAGCACCATTCACACTCTCTGCACCATTGGGCCACATCCGCTGTCAGGCCCGGCCAATAGCAGCGCTGCTGTACCAACTCAGTGGTACGTTCCACCCCTTGGTGCCCATGTTCCTGGTGTAGCAGCGTCAGCACTTTGTGATGCAATAATGATGGTAACACCACCTGAAGTACCTCTTCTCCCCCGTCAGAGCGGAATACACGGCGAAGTAACACCCCATCCTGCACACACAAACGGCTCCATTGCCGTAGCAAATTCACCACAGCCCTGGGCAACTGCCGATGCTCCTCTGCACTAGGAGGTACCCCACGCCTCCAAAACCTCAACGTCTCGCCTATAACAGGGTCCTCCCTCTGTAAGGACGGCATGTCCACAGCCAAACCCGGCAGCACAGTGACTGCTGCTTGAGAAGCCACCCCTGTGACACCAGCCTGCCTTACCATGGCTGGGAGAGCCGTACCGGGCCGATGAACATGCTGAGGAAACTGCATGTCGACAACAGTCTGAGTGAGTTGATCTAACTGTTGCTGCTGTGATTTTAACATCTCCCGCAGCTCCTTCAACTCCGACTGAGAATGCCCTTGCACCCCGTACTGGATGCCGTAAGCCATTGGAACTGACTGACTCTTACCCCTCGCGCCCCCTGGCATTCCCTCCCGCTCCCACCTAATCGCTTCCCCACATATTTCTAGAAGGGTAGAGACGGGCTGGCGGTGAACCAATTGCTTCAGTTCCCGGTGGAGGGCGCTATCAGCAACGTACTCAACAAACTGATCGCGCAATACAGTTTCAGCATTAGGAATAGCATTGGGCGATTGCTGTTTAACCCTCTCCAGGAGAGTCATCAAGGCCAGGGAAAACTCTAACAGAGATTCCCCATCTTGCTGCCTTCTGGAGAAAAAGGCTTCTTGGAGTGCTACATACGACTGAGAGCAACCATGCAACTTGCGTAAAATCGCAAAAATTTTATTCGGATCACCCCCTTCCCCACTGGGACGGTGTCTAATTTCTTCACGCGCTTCACCTTCCAAATGGTCGAAAAGAAAAAATGCTTTATCAGCTTTGGACAAATAACGAGCCCGCATACATGCCTCAGCCTCCTCCACCCACTCATCAATACCTGTGCCGGATTTGCCACTAAATTTTGGACACCTTCTATCCCTGGGCACAAAAACAAACTGGTCCGGTACAACAGTATCAGTCTTGGCTGGCTGGGGAGGGTCAGGCATTGCTGCAGAGGCAACAACAGGAGCAATACTAGGACCAGGTAACTCACCTGGCACCTGCTCACGATGCAACCGGTCATTGTTGGCTCGCAACTGTGCCACTAATTCTCGCAACTCCTGCATCTCTTCCTCCATACTTGTCATGACTACACTCATCCCAGAAATAGAAAAGGGCCACTGATGGAGAAATACAACTTGTCCAAAAGGTCAAAAATGCACGCTGCTGTTTTGATCTGAGGAGAAAAAACAAAATCACAACCAATATCAAAGCACAAAATTTCACCCACGTCTCACAGAAAGATCCTTGCCTTACCAGGTAAACCCTGCCGACTATACACCAAGTCAAGTCAAGTCACCTTTATTTATATAGCGCTTTTTACAATGCAGATTGTGTCAAAGCAGCTTTACATTGATAACTAGTATATAATTTTGGCTGCACAGCAGCTCTTAAAGAATAGTGTCAATGTCAGCAGATCAAAGCACTGTTGAATATCAAATGTCAAGTGTCCCCAACTAAGCAAGCCAAAGGCGACAGCGGCAAGGAACCCAAACTCCAACAGGTGACATCAGATGGCAAACAGGTGGCAAATAGACTTCTGTGTTAAAATGGAGAAAAAAACCTTGGGAGAAACCAGGCTTAGTCGGGGGGCCAGTTCTCCTCTGGCGAACAGTGCTTTGTTACGATTCAGGTTGCTATCTTATGTCCGATAGGATCGCAACATTCAAAGTATTTATTCCAGTTCAGTCCAATTGAGGATCGTATTCATCACACCGGTATGGACGGTTTGTTGAGGAGCTGTGCCACTGGCTGTCGTGTCGATGAGGCCTTCACAATGGATGATCTAGTTGACTCAATCTCTGCTGATACTTCAGGGCTGCATTGTGGTCGTGTCAAGGCGCCGGTCCTCGGTCTCACCTGGATACGGCCCGGATCTGGTTGACTACGGTAAACCTCGGGATAAACAGAAAGACTAATATTAGCGTAGATGCCATTCTTCTTCTGATGTAACGAGTACATCTGGTGTTATAGGAAGTGTTCCGGTTCCGCTGACCTAATTTATGCAGCCTAATAATCCTTTAACGGATTTGAAAATATAAATTGATAATGTGTTATGTGTATGCCAGGTTAAAGAGATGCGTTTTTTGTCTAGATTTAAACTGACAGAGTGTGTCTGCTTCCCGAACAATGCTAGGAAGATTGTTCCAGAGTTTAGGTGCCAGACAGGAGAAGGATCTACCACCTGCGGTTGATTTTGATATTCTAGGTATTATCAGCTGGCCTGAATTCTGAGATCGCAATAGACGTGAAGGACTATAATGCTTTAAGAGCTCGCTCAGGTACTGGGGAGCTAAACCATTTAGTGCTTTGTAAGTAATTAGCAAGATTTTAAAATCTATACAATGTTTAACAGGAAGCCAATGCAGTGTTGACAGAACTGGGCTAATATGGTCATACTTCCTAGTTCTAGTAAGAACTCTAGCTGCTGCATTTTGTACGAGCTGTAGTTTATTTATCAGGCGAGTGGAACAACCACCCAGTAGAGCGTTACAGTAATCTAGCCTTGAGGTCATGAACGCATGAACTAACTGTTCTGCATTTTTCATTGAGAGCATATGTCGTAGTTTAGATATATTTTTAAGATGGAAGAATGCGGTTTTACAGATGCTAGTAACATGGCCTTCAAATGAAAGATTGGTATCAAAGAGCACACCCAGGTTCCTAACTGACGACGAAGACTTAACAGAGCAGCCATCAAGTGTTAGACAGTATTCTAGGTTATTACGTGAAGAAGTTTTTGGTCCAAAAATTAGAATCTCTGTTTTTTCTGAATTTAGAAGTAGGAAATTACTGGTCATCCAATTTTTTATATCAACTATGCATTCCGTTAATTTTGTGAATTGGTAAGTTTCGTCAGGGCGCGAAGAAATATAGAGCTGAGTATCATCAGCGTAACAGTGAAAACTAACGCCATGCTTCCTAATGATATCTCCCAAGGGCAGCATGTACAGAGTGAAAAGCAACGGTCCTAGTACTGAGCCTTGCGGTACTCCATATTGAACTTGTGATCGATATGACCTCTCTTCGTTTACTACTACAAACTGATAACGGTCAGATAAGTATGATTTGAACCATGACAATGCAGTTCCACTAATGCCAACATAATTTTCGAGTCTATTTAAAAGAACGTTGTGATCGATAGTATCAAATGCAGCACTAAGATCCAGTAACACTAATAGAGAGATACAACCACGATCTGATGATAAGAGCAAATCATTAGTAACTCTAATGAGACCAGTCTCAGTACTATGGTACGGTCTAAAACCTGACTGGAAATCCTCACAGATACTATTTCTGTCTAAAAAGGAACGTAGTTGTGATGATACTGCCTTTTCTAGTATTTTTGACAGAAAAGTGAGATTTGAGATCGGCCTGTAATTGACTAATTCTCTAGGATCAAGTTGTGGTTTTTTAATAAGAGGTTTAATAATAGCCAGCTTAAACGTTTTTGGTACGTATCCTAGTGATAAAGATGAATTGACGATATTAAGAAGAGGATCTATGACCTCTGGAAGCATCTCTTTCAATAGTTTATTCGGTATAGGGTCCAACATACATGTTGTTGATTTTGATGATTTAATAAGTTTAGACAATTCTTCCTTTCCTAAAGCAGTAAATGAATTGAATTTTTCCTCAGGGACACTACAATGCACTGTCTGACGCAATACTGTAGTAGACGGTTGCATGGTTATAATTTTTTCTCTAATATTATCAATTTTACAAGTAAAGAAGTTCATAAAGTCATTACTGCTGTGCTCTTTGGAAACATCAGAAGTTGAAGCTTTATTTCTTGTTAATTTAGCCACTGTATCAAATAAATACCTAGGGTTGTGCTTATTTTCTTCTAAAAGTTTTGAAAAATAGGCAGATCTAGCAGTTTTTAAGGCCTTTCTGTACTCAATCATTCTCTCTCTCCACGAAATGTGAAAAACTTCTAGTTTTGTTTTCTTCCAGCTGCGCTCCATTTTTCTGGCTGCTACCTTTAGGGCCAGAGTGTGCTCATCGTACCACGGCGTTGGATTAATTTCCTTAATCTTTTTTAAACGCAAAGGAGCAACTGAGTCTAATGTGCTGGAAAAGACAGAGGCAATAGTTTCTGTTTCAACATCGAGGTCTTCTAAGCTATCTGGTATGCTAAGGCGATGAAACTGATCAGGAAGATTATTTAGAAAGCGATCTTTAGTGGTAGAAGTGATGGTTCTACCATATTTATGGCAGGGAGGCAGTTTAGCTGCCTTGACTAAATGTAGTATACACGAGACTAGATAATGATCTGAGATGTCGTCACTCTGCTGCAGAATTTCAAGGGCATCAATATCGATTCCATGTGACAATATTAGATCTAAAGTATGATTACGACAATGAGTGGGTCCTGACACGTGTTGTCTAACACCAATAGAGTTTAGAATGTCTGTAAATGCCAATCCCAATGAGTCTTTTTTATTATCTACATGGATATTAAAATCACCAACAACAATGACTTTATCTGCAGCTAGTACTAACTCTGAAAGAAAATCAGCAAATTCTTTGATAAAGTCTGTATGGTGCCCTGGTGGCCTGTATACAGTAGCCAGCACAAATGTCAACTTACATAATGTTACGTAAAGCACCATCACTTTGAAGGAATTATATTTGGAAGACTTTTGACTAATACTGTAAATATTACTATAAATTACAGCAACACCTCCCCCTTTGCCTTTCTGACGAGGATTGTGTCGATAATCATAACCTTGCAGGCTAGACTCATTTAAAGTAATGTAATCATCTGGTTTTAGCCAAGTTTCTGTCAAACACAGCACATCTAGATTACTGTCTGTGATAATATCATTTACAATAAGTGCTTTTGAAGAAAGGGATCTAATATTTAACAACCCAAGCTTTATCATTTGTTTATCATTTTTATTTCTATTTTTTATTTGTTGAACATCAATTAAATTTTTACCATTAAATGGGTTTGGAAGTTTTTTTGTTTTTACTAATTTGGGGTACAGACACAGTTTCTATGTGATAATATCTAGGTGTAAGAGTTTCTATGTGTTGGGAATTATCTGACTTCTGCAACGTGAGGCAGCTAGCAGATGGTCGGTTTAGCCAGTCTGTCTGCTTCCTGACCTGGACCCCAGTTTGTCATGTTTTAGTTCTAAGACTATGTGCCATATTACTAGAGAGAAGAGCAGCACCATCCCGGGAGGGATGAATACCATCTCTTTTCAACAGGTCAGGTCTGCCCCAAAAACTTTTCCAATTGTCTATGAAACCTATATTATTCTGCGGACACCACTTAGACAGCCAGCCATTGAGTGATGATAATCTGCTAACTATCTCATCACTCCGACGAACAGGAAGAGGGCCAGAGCAAATTACTTCTTCTGACATTGTACTTGCGAGTTCACACACCTCTTTAATGTTAATTTTAGTGATCTCCGACTGCCGAAGTCGAACATCATTAGTGCCGACGTGAATAATAATTTTAGAGTATTTACGATTAGCATTAGCCAGCACTTTTAAATTTGCTTTGATGTCAGGTGCTCTGGCTCCCGGCAAACATGTGACTATGGTGGCTGGTGTCTCTATTTTCACGTTCCGTATAATAGAATCGCCAATAACTAGGGCATTTTCAACAGGATTCTCAGTGGGTGCGTCACTGAGTGTGGAGAACCTGTTTGATGTTCTAATTGGAACGGAAGAGTGGTGTTTTCCGCGGCTAGGCCGCCTCACCGTTACCCAATTGCCCTGCTGCGCGGGCTCTACAGCCGGAACCGAACAATGTACAGAGTTCATTAAGCTAGTCGCATCCAAAACAGTATCTGAAGCCCTTGCATTCTTACTATCCTCGATTAAAGTTTGGATGCGTGTCTCTAATTCTGAGATTCTCTCTGTCAGCCTGACTATTTCCCTACATTTATGACATGTAAATCCCTCATCGCTGACAGAGAGAGCTATACTGAACATGTGGCATATGGAACACGACACAATACAAGGAAAGGATGACATGACTCACCGTGTTTGTAGACTGATCCAACCAACCAATGAGATGAAATGTCTTATCCTGCCACACGTTCATCCTACCTGGTTTTGTGAATGCAAAGCCGTTGTGTCGCTGCTTGCAAAGAATACACTATTAGGGGCCGTTCACATGTCGCGTCTAAAAACGCGTGGAAAGTGCGCCCGCGCCTCTTTCCCCTCTTTTCCAAAGCGCTTGCGCTCGTCGTTGCTATGCAACCATGAACCGCGCTCTCCAGACAGATCTATTTCAGAACCAGCCGCTATCAAAATAATCTGGCTGCGGGCACGGGCCAAAACTGGCCCGCCAGCAAATATATCTGGCCCGCGCCTGCAGCCAGATTATTTTGATAGCGGGCCGCCTATTGCCGACCACTGATTTAGTCGATGATGGGCAGGAAAAGGTAGAATGATGGAAATGCTAATGCACCAATTACAACAGAGAATCGCGAGTTTACACAACAGCATTGGACACACAGTTAAAGGGGAAGCTAACATGACAATAGATTGGACTTCGAAGCAAAAAAACCAAGTGGGTATATGCAAATACTGATCCTTAGAAGTCGTAATACGCAAACAGCTCTGGGCAAAAAGTAAATATATGGCGTATACCTGCGCATGGCCCCGACTACCCCACTGTTGTACATGTAACACAAGACTGCAAGGTGCAAGTACAACCATGGCTGATGCAGCCTCAGCAGTAAAGAGTCTGAGAACACATCTCCAGCGCTGCAGAGAGGAGAGTTCATGGGAGGCAATATGGATGCAGGTGCAAAGGTTTTGTGAGGATTTTTCTGGTGTTTGTGCAGAAAGTTCCCCTCAAACTAGAGGAAAACGAAAAAGAACCTCACGAGCACCTCCAAGGCTTTCACAGTACATAGTACCAACCACACTTGGCCAGCGTGATGAAAATGAGACGCACTGGGAATCAGAATCACAGACCTTTTAAATGTCAGTTGTATCTCCCTGTTTTAGACACTATGCTGGCTGAATTGGACAGGCGATTTTCAACGGAAGCAATGGCCGAGTGCGGCATGTGATGCTGTATTCAGTTGTGACAAAAAAGGCATTGGTCCTTTACTAAGCAGGTATGCAAGCTTTAAGATCCACCCTCAGCTTGTGACAGCTGAAATGGATCTAGTGAAATGTGTGATAGCATCGCCGATCACCCTTGAAAAACTTAAAGATGAAGTGCGGAAGGATCAATATCCAAACTTTTACAGACTGCTACAGCTTGCTCTCACACTGCCTGTTGGCTCTGCTACATCAGAAAGAAGTCTCTCAGTTATGAGAAGAATCAGAAACTGGCTCTGGTCTGCAGTGGCTCAAGACAGATTCTCAGATCTTTCCCTACTGCACATAGAGAGTGATTTGACTGCAAATTTATCAGAAGAGAAGATTGTGGAAATCTACGCAAATCGGAAAAAGAGGCGGATTCTTTTACATTAGGTAGGCTAACATATAATTTTTTATTCCACTCTGTATAGCCTACCAGTCATTGTTAATTGTAAATGTATTTTAAATGTAGAACAAATTATATAGGCTATATAAATAATATATAAATATATATGGTATATATTTGTATGTAAAAAAAAAAAAATCAGTTTGTGGTCTGCCGGTAGAATATTTTGAAAGAAAAAAAAAAATTCTGTGCTTTTTTTCTGCTGTGATTTTTTTTTATTTTATTTTTATTTATTTTTTTACTTTTTTCACTTGAGTGGATATTGAAACAAACACGAAAAATCCTGTCATATTACACTAATGAAGTGCCTTTCATAGAAAAATCTGGACAGAAATCCCCCCGGCAGCCTTTGAGTGAGTGTGACATTTCCTGTTTTGCACTTTGCCTAGAGACGCTTCATTATGATGTACGGCTATATCTGATCATTCATCAGCCAGTCCCTACAGCAGACTGTGGAATAATCAGAAAACCCAGTTGAAATTTATCAAAGCACGTTTCCTGATTTTCCTAGGGGACCAAAATCCACACAATGCACAATATTGCATTTACATTTACATTTATGCATTTGGCAGACGCTTTTATCCAAAGCGACTTACATTGCATTATACTATACATTTGTATCTGAGTATGTGCAATCCCTGGGATTGAACCCATGACCTTGGCATTGCTAGTGCCATGCTCTGACCACTGAGCTACAGGAAAGCTAGAACCCGAAACCCCTGTTTAAGACAATATTGTTCTTGACTAATTTATTGCAAATGTTTTTTATCATAGATTCTTCAGATGCCATAGTCATTGAGAGAAAGTAGTCACACTGTAAGTATACTATATATATATTGCAATCTTGCAGAGGTTTATTCAGTGGTGTCTTGATTTTTTTTTTTTTTTTTTTTGCAACAAACATTCTGCGACAACCTATATTACTGTAGATTTGCATAGATGTTTGTTAATTTATGTATTGCTAATATTACACATTAGGAATTTTTGGAGTTTAACAACAAAACTGAATTGGCCTCAGTTGTCAGTGTTTAATGAACTTGTATTCTTTAACTTTCATTTCATGAGAAAAGATTTAAGAAGCTTCAGTTTTTTTGTTATAAAAAAGAAAAGGAAATGAAACTCATTTTTTAGTAAACAGAAATGTTCATTGGGAACTATATACATAGTCTGTGCCATCTGGTGTAGAATTGAGGAACGTGATGCGTGCCAACTGCATTTCACTTGAAAATGCCTTATTTTACTTAGAAAAGAAAGTGAAAGCATTGCATTACATAGAATTGAACATAACAGCAAATCTTTAAAGTCAAAGGCTGCTTGTCGCAGATTGCATAGAATAAGGAATTGGTTTAACTTTGTGTTTTATTTTTTATTTTTTTCCACACCCAAGCCAACCAATACTACAAAATATAATATATTAATGCAATATTAACTTATTCTTCAGTTATTACTGTGCGTTTCAAAGAGACATTTTTTTAAATTAAATTCATATTTACAAAAATGTACTACTGTAATTCTTGAACAAAACTAAACTGACACTATAAATTATGCATATGTAGCGCTTTTAACCCTTTCCTTTTTTTTTTTTTTTTTTTTTATAGGTAAGAGAGCGCCCTGAGTTCGTATTAATAAATTGTTATTTTCAACTGAGTGGGGAGTTAAGTGTGATTATTTACTCACTTTAACTTGTTTTTGTGTAACTGTGTTTGTTAGGTCTTTCCTTGGGTCCCCTAAGCTTAAACTGCATTCACATGAATAGTGAAATGGGATTTTAATGTTTCTCGTTACTGAAATAATGAATTTACCAATAAGTAAGTCTAAATATATATATCCCCGTTTTTTGTTTTTACAAATTAATACACAGAAAAAAACTCAAGTATGATGAAATGAACAATTTACTTAAATGGAAAATAATCAAGCTTCAGGGTTTTTTCAAAATGTAAAATAAAATAACAATTATGTAAATGGGTAATAGGAATTTCACAAATTCACAGATGAATCCCAAAAAATATCAATTACCACATTTTCACATATTCACTTTGTTGTAAATAGTCCTCATTTCACTCCGTTCAGATATAAACCTTAGAATTTGAGCACACAAACTCTTGCTCAACCCTCAAAAGACTCTACCCAAACAATAAGCTGACAAGATGAGCTAACTCTAAAATTAACTCAATATGAAAGTCTCAGTTTTTTCTCTGTTGCAGGCCTGTTTGATGCTGGGGTACGTTGCGGTGAAAAAAAAAAATAAAAGACCACTTCACTCCGCACGGAGCAAACACAGGGGAAAAAAAAATAATAATACCTTTAAATCCAATAAGAAGAGCGTGTTTCACTTCCCAGCGCTAGATGTCCATCAAACTCACGATCGCTGTGATCTCCTCAGGGCCAAAGGAACTTCGAGCACTCCCGTTAACTCAGAAGTCTATCTGGAATCATCCTCCTATGAAACTGCCACAAATCCTCGCGCTGACGACTCGCCAACCGAACATACAATCCATCCGAGCAAGATAGACACTGTTCAGTCTCCGTCTCTGTAGTAGTTTCCGTTCTCGTTTTGACAACACACTAACTACAGAAACTATTCTAACACATTACAGCATTATTTATGCTATATTTTTATGAAACATTCTGATACCAGATCATCGCACGCTCTCCTCTCTCGTGCTCTCCTCCTCCTTCTTCGTTAACCTTTTCCTTCTTTTCTTCCCGCCCTCTTCACCTTAATCTAGAGAACTGATTGGCCACCCAACATGGACAAGAACACGATTGGTTGAACAATGAAAATGTCAAAACACAAAAATAATAAAAATAATACCCCATCGATATAACAAATATACATTCACAACCATTTACATTATAACGTGCACATAAAAGAAAAATATAAAAATAAAACATTTTTAAAGTATTACACTGGGTTACACCCTCCCCTTTCTAATTGTCTGCATGTCCTCATCAGACCTTTAATTCAAAACTTTAGGGTGTATACCTCATTGTTCCTTTTTGTTATTTTAACTCTGACCTAATTTAATAATGACCCCTCTATGGACTATTTCAATTAGGTGGTCACTACTTCTTCCTGGTTCATCATAAGTCAGTCTTATAACTGGCTTCACAGGTCTTTTACTACGGGATCTCTGACTAATAGGCGTAACCGCTTTGGGCTTTGGCTTCTGCCTTTCAGAGATAACCACAGTGACTGGTTCAATTTCTGGCTCTGACTCAGATTCAGCAACTATGTCGTTGTCAGTGCACTCATCCTCAGCCTGATCACTTGCCTCCTGATCAGTATCACGAGCCTCTTGCTCGTCTCCAGCGTCATCAGAAGATCTGTCCCTGGTCACCCTATTTTCCAACAACTTGTGCATGTATGTCTGGTAAGGCACATTAAATCTTTCGCCCTCCGACTCTGAGGAGTCTGTCAACTCAGGTAAGTGGTCTTGGGGTTCTTTTAACCCCTTTTTGTGTGTTTTGTCTGAGTTTGAATGTTTTCGTGTCTTTTCAGGTGATGCATAACCGGGACTCTCCAGCATTCTCACAGACTGTCCAATGGGTAAGAGGTGATCACGATGGATGGTTTTGACTCCTCTTCTACCATGTTCAGGTTTCACCTTATATACTGGTAAGTTGGGCATTTTGTCAACCACAACATATGGCACTGAACTCCATCGACTTTGAAGTTTGTGTTTTCCTCTCAGTCCCAGATTCTTCAACAGCACTCGGTCGCCAGTATCCAAGACTTGGAATCTCACTCTGCTGTCATATGCTTGCTTGTTTCGTTGGTGCACTTTGGTTGAAGCTTCTGAAGCTAGTTGATAAGCTTCTTTTAGATCTCTTTTCAGCCTGGCAACATACTGAGAATGTTGTTTTTTCTCTGTTCTATCAGTAGGTGTCTGAAAACAAAGATTGACAGGGAGTCTCGCTTCCCTACCAAACATTAAGTAGTAGGGTGAGTACCCTGTAGCATCACATTTTGTGCTGTTATATGCATGGACCAGATACCCCACATGCTGACTCCACTGACGTTTTTTCTCACATCCTAAGGTTCCCAACATTGAGAGCAAGGTGCGATTAAACCTCTCGGGCTGAGCGTCACCTTGAGGATGATATGGAGTGGTACGTGATTTGCGGATCCCCAAGAGTAGCAAGAGCTCTTTGATTAGATGACTCTCGAAGTCTCGCCCTTGGTCGGAATGGATTCTCCCGGGCAAGCCATAGTGCACGAAATACTTGTCTACTAAGATCTTGGCTACAGAGCGAGCAGTCTGATTCCTTGAGGGAAACGCCTGGGCGTACCGTGTAAAGTGATCTGTGACCACTAAGATGTTACTTATTCCTTTTGAGTCAGGCTCAAGCGAAAGGAAATCTATGCAGACCAGATCCATTGGTCCATGACTGGTAATTTGGTGTAAAGGAGCTGCTCTATGGCATGGTGTTTTGCGAGTAATGCACTCCCCACAATTCTTGATGTATTGTTCTACCTCGCAAGCCATTTTGGGCCAGTAGAATCTACTTCTGATGAGATCTGTGGTTCTTTCTACGCCCAGATGACCCATGTCATCATGTAACATCTTACACACATCCTCCCTGAACAAGCTGGGAAATTTCGTCGCCAGAGGGGGTTTTACTTTCTCGGTAAAGCAAATCATCTTTCATTACAAGCCTATTCTTCTCACGTTTCATGAGCCACAACTCAGAATTCAACTTCACATCGGTAGGCCATGTCCCTTGTTTCAACGCTTCTATTACTTTCCTCAGAACGACATCATTCTTTTGGGCTTTTTCCAAATCAGCCATGGATTTCTGCTCCAAGAAATCGCAGTTCAGTTGACAAGGGAAAGCATACACATCAGGGATGCACTCAGGTGAGGCGCATAGTTGTTCCACATACCTAGGTGATTTTTTAATCTTTAGGTCAACATGAACTCTCTGGCATATGGACCTTACTTCGGTCTCAGAGATGCTTTGCCAACCCTCTGTGTTTTCTTCTTCCGCCAGGTTTCTGGACAGAAAATCTGCATCAGTATTTTTCTTGCCCGGTCAGTACAGCACATCAAAGTTGTAGGTGGATAAAGCAGCCAGCCAACGATGTCCAGTGGCACTGAGTTTAGCCGTTGTAAGAACGTACGTAAGTGGGTTATTATCAGTACGTACGGTAAATTTGGCTCCATATAAGTAATCGTGGAATTTATCCACGACCGCCCATTTCAAGGCAAGAAATTCCAACTGGTGGATAGGATATTTCTGCTCTGAATTGCTCAGTTTTCTACTGGCAAATGCCAAAGGCTGCAGACCGGAGGAATGCTCCTGATATAATACAGCACCTAGCCCTTTAAGACTGGCATCTACATGCAAGATGTAGGGTTTTTGGGGGTCTGCAAAAGCTAGGACTGGGGCATTAGTGAGACATTGAATAATCTGCTGAAAAGCATCCGTGCACGACTGGTTCCATTGGTCTCCAAAAGGCTCAGACTCTTTCAAGTAGGTTTTAGATTTATTTTTGTCCAACCTTCTTTCTCGCTGGGTAGGTGCATAACCCTTGGTGAGCTCAGTAAGAGGTCGGACAATGGCAGCATAATTGGCTATGAACCTACGGTAATACCCGCAGAAGCCAAGAAAAGATCTTAAAGACTTAAGGTCCGTAGGCTGTGACCATGTGCTGCCCGCCTTTACTTTGTCAGGGTCTGTTGCAATGCCGTCAGCTGATACTATGTGTCCCACACACTTCACCTTAGTCTGGCAGAATTGGCACTTGTCCAATGACACTTTCAGCCCCACTTCTTCAAGTCTGTCCAGGACCTTCAGAAGTCTTTCCTCGTGTTCTTCCAACGACTTCCCAAAGATGATCAGGTCGTCTAGGTAGACAAGAACCTGAAGCAAGTTCATATCACCAACAGCTTTTTCCATTAAGCGTTGGAAAGTCGCAGGTGCCCCAGTAATGCCCTGTGGCATACGCTCGAACTGATAGAATCCTAAGGGGCATATAAAGGCAGTTTTTTTCCTTATCCTCTTCAGACATAGCTATCTGGTAATACCCACTTCTGAGATCAAGGACGGAAAACCATCTACTCCCTGACAAACAGTCTAATGCATCGTCAATGCGGGGTGTTGTATACTGGTCAGGCACTGTTCGAGCATTAAGTGTGCGATAGTCTATGCACATTCTTACACTTCCATTTTTTTTCCTGGCTACTACAATAGGGGAGGCGTAGGGGCTTCGTGATTCCTTGATGATACCGGCTTTCATAAGCTCCTGAATGTGTTTTCGAACATCATCAATATCAGCAGGAGCCAAACGCCTGGAGCGCTCACGAAAGGGCCTAGGATCCGATAGCCGAATAGTGTGTTCCACTCCTTTCGCCAAACCAACGTCCCACTCATGCAGTGAGAACACAGACTCTCTTTCAGACATTGCCTGCCTAAGTCTCTGCTTCCATGTTTCAGGAATTGGAGAGTCTCCAAAGTTAATGAGGTTTGTATCCAACTCTCCTGTCTTTGGGGCTGGGGTTACTGGATTTGTTGGATGCAGGTGACCTACCACTGTTCCTACTGGAATCACTGTGTCCTTAAGCGACTCATTATGCATCAGTACTGGGAAATGGTTGACATCCATTTCAGAATGGGGCACTACCATGGGCACTACCAGAGTCTGCGCAATGTCCACTCCAGCACTTTCTCTACACAGCCGAGCCAAACGTTTGAAGAGGTTAGCATTGGTGCCCAAAATAACTGGTGTTTGATCTGGACTACAGGGTCCCGGACAGATTAAAGCTAAGACTGAAAGGGCTTCCTGAGCTCCTGTAATTTTGGCTGGGAACTCAACGTCTACCATCACATACCCCAAATAAGGATAGCTGGACTCACTTAAGCCCCAAATGGCCAACCCTTCAACAGGATGAATGGAAACGTCAGACAGATGCTGCTTATACCAGGCTTTGAAGATAATGGTTACTTGTGAGCCACTGTCTAACAAGGCATCACATTCATGTCCGTTCACCTTCAGCTGGACAACAGACGTTGGACCAACCAACCCTTCTGGAAGGTGCTTTTGTTTTTGTATGTCTACTGCACTCCTCTTTACTGAACAGTCAGTTGTGCTGTTTTTTTTTCAGCTGAAATCAAGTCTCTACTTTTAGCTTTTTTCAGTGACTGGATTAACCTACGGATGACTTTGGATTGGTTTTCTGGATTTCGGCATTTTGCCGCAAAGTGTCCGCTTTCTCCACAGTGATAGCAGTAATGTTCATCTGCTTCACTAGATGTAGTCAGCTTATATGTAGCAGGAAGATTTCTAGAAGTTTCCACAGGTAAGGAGGAAACAGGGACAATGGGCTTTTTGCTTTGAACTTTCTGCTGCAACCTTTTGACCTGTTTTTTCAGTGCAGTCACTTCAGGGTCAGGACAACTTTCAAATGTGGTTTTCATGACAGGACCTGCGGATACCTCTTCTTTCACAGCTCCATGAGGGGTAGCAGTCATGGAAGCAAACATGGCTTTCAGTTCCTTCAACTCAGTTTTTAGGGTCTGAATTTCTATATGCTTACTGTCCACCTCTGCTTTAGCCTGTATCTTATGCACAGTGGAGTTGAGTTTAGCCCTAGAGGCCTCATATTCTTCCTCACTGCGAATCTCACTCAACAGCTCTAAAAAGGATGGAGGGATTTCCTTCCTTTCCCTCAACTTAAGATTAACAAGCATTAGATCAGAAGAAACTGCTCCTCGAAGTAACTGTTCCACTCTGGCGCGGTTTGCAGAGTCAGTCGACAGACCACCTCGCTGTATGACTTTGGTCAATGATTGTTCCAGTCTTTTAAGAAAATCAGACAGTTTTTCACTGGGTTGTTGCTGCATTAACCGAAAAGCAATATACAGCTCTTCCCCAGATTCAGCAGAACCAAAGGCACTTTCAATGGCCTCCAAGCATTGTTCAGGCTTGAGATCCGCAGTGGTTAAACGAGCAGCTTTTACTATTGCCAAGGCTGGACCTCGTAGACTCTCCATAATCCGACGTCTTTTCTCTTTGTCTGAGCAGTCGCTTTCTTCTACCATAAGACGAGCTTGCTCAAGCCAATGTTCTAAAGGCTCTTCTCCAGGAGGGGTTGGCACAGTACCAGAGAAAACACGGAGGCGACGGTAACTGCTGCTATCACTCACTGGTTTTTCTATTTTAGATAGCAGATCCCCCACTGCACGAATAATAGACTCAGCAGAGCCATCATTACCACCCAACAATTCCTGAACATTGCTATCATTACCAACGGTAGATGAATTGGTCTGCTTTGCACTAGAGGGAGCACCTGGTGAAACTGGACTTCGAGTCACCATGACAATCGGCCAGGCTACCATTCCACCTGTGGGAAGTATGTCAGGAGGGACTTTAGAAGGGTCTACAACTTCTTTGCATTCACATAAAACAGTCAAACTATCCAGTCTGCTGTTATACATTCTTCCTCTCACACGCACCCGCCCCAAACATTTAACAGATTGAAGGGTTTCTTCAATTTGAGTAATATCGATTTCTTCAGGGACAATTACCATTAGCGCATGTGCTTCGTTGAGCGTTTCTCCTCGACACCATCCTCTAAGCTCATCCACCAGCACAGGATACACAGAACGAGCAGTCATGGTCATACGGTACTCAGCATATGCTCACTGAGACTTGTTGTGGTTCTTCTTTTACAGCACTCAACTGTGTTGGGACACCCAAAGATCCCAGCGGTGCCTCCAATTTATGTAGCGCTTTTAACCCTTTCCTTTTTTTTTTTTATAGGTAAGAGAGCGCCCTGAGTTTGTATTAATAAAATTGTTATTTTCAACTGAGTGGGGAGTTAAGTGTGATTATTTACTCACTTTAACTTGTTTTTGTGTAACTGTGTTTGTTACGTCTTTCCTTGGGTCCCCTAAGCTTAAACTGCATTCACATGAATAGTGAAATGGGATTTTAATGTTTCTCGTTACTGAAATAATGAATTTACCAGTAAGTAAGTCTAAATATATTATATATATATATATATATATATATATCCCGTTTTTGTTTTTACAAATTAATACACAGAAAAAAACTCAAGTATGATGAAATGAACAATTTACTTAAATGGAAAATAATCAAGCTTCAGGGTTTCTTCAAAATGCAAAATAAAACAACAATTATGTTAATGGGTAATAGGAATTTCACAAATTCACAGATGAATCCCAAAAAATATTAATTACCACATTTTCACATATTCACTTTGTTGTAAATAGTCCTCATTTCACTCCGTTCAGATATAAACCTTAGAATTTGAGCACCCAAACTCTTGCTCAACCCTCAAAAAACTCTACCCAAACAATAAGCTGACAAGATGAGCTAACTCAATATGAAAGTCTCAGTTTTTTCTCTGTTGCAGGCCTGTTTGATGCTGGGGTACGTTGCGGTCAAAAAAAAAATAAAAGACCACTTCACTCCGCACGGAGCAAACACAGGAAAAAAAAAAAAAAAACCTTTAAATCCAATGAGAAGAGCGTGTTTCACTTCCCAGCACTAGATGTCCATCAAACTCACGATCGCTGTGATCTCCTCAGGGCCAAAGGAACTTCGAGCACTCCCGTTAACTCAGAAGTCTATCTGGAATCATCCTCCTATGAAACTGCCACAAATCCTCGTGCTGACGACTCGCCAACCGAACATACAATCCATCCGAGCAAGATAGACATTGTTCAGTCTCCGTCTCTGTAGTAGTTTCCGTTCTCGTTTTGACAACACACTAACTACAGAAACTATTCTAACACATTACAGCATTATTTATGCTATATTTTTATGAAACATTCTGATACCACATCATCGCACGCTCTCCTCTCTCGTGCTCTCCTCCTCCTTCTTCGTTAACCTTTTCCTTCTTTTCTTCCCGCCCTCTTCACCTTAATCTAGAGAACTGATTGGCCACCCAACATGGACAAGAACACGATTGGTTGAACAATGAAAATGTCAAAACACAAAAATAATAAAAATAATACCCCATCGATATAACAAATATACATTCACAACCATTTACATTATAACGTGCACATAAAAGAAAAATATAAAATAAAACATTTTTAAAGTATTACACTGGGTAACACATATAAAACATTTCGGCTTACAATACATACAGTACATTCTTTATATATTAAAAGCTTTCTCAGTTTTTTCTCAGTTGCAAGACCTTTTTGGCATTTAACATTTCCACGCATAATCATCAGTCATTAGTTAACAGATTATTATTATTATTATTATTATTTTTTAATTTTTTTTTTTTTTTTTTTGCATTTTTTTGGTCTTTTTTAGCCGCTGTCATTTCTGGTAGAGCAACACGTGTCCTTTTTGTTAAACATTAGCATAGACTGATTCATCTTCCAAGGCGCTGTCAGATGGCAATGGTCTCACATCACACTAATTAAAAAAAAAAAAGAAGCAAAATATGTTACAGTGCTGGTATGTTACAAAATATATGGTTATTTTATCTTAAATAAAATAGATTAAATTTACTAAATAATCACTTTTAATTATAAATGTTTAGGCATATGCAGTGTTGTTTAAAGTCATGGCTGTTGCATGCAAGAATCTTTAATGTGTTGTTGTCAGTTCTAACAGCTAGCTGATGTGCAAACGACACATAGTCACAAAATCACCAACACCTCTATAAATATCAAATGAACTGAAGCACTGCTCAGAATCAGACTTCTGCGATACTAATAGTTTTGAAACATTGAAATGTTTTCTCACTGATGCAAAGTTGTACTTACCCCCCAGTTGTCATAAACACGACCATCCGGGCAGTTTGTGTAAATATCTTCATCACTGCCTTTATCTTCTTTACTGATTTGCAGAAAAGATCAGATACAAACCATTGGTAAGAGTCCTGATATATACTTATAGGTAACAAACTATAGTGAATGATTGCAAAAATTTGGAATCACTAAGATTTGGTGCTCAAGAAACATTTCTTATTATTATCAATGTTGAAAACAATTGTACTGCTTCAGATTTTTGTGGAAACTGATATTTTCAGGATTTTTTTGATTAATAGAAAGTTCAAAAGAACAACATTTATTTGAAAAAGAAAACTTTTGTAACACTATACCTGTCTTTACTGTCACTTTTGATCAATTTAATGTGTCTTTGCTGAATAAAATTGTTAATTTCTTAAAAATCTTTTGAATTGTAGTGCATCACAGTTTCCATATTAAGCAGCAAAAACTGTTTTCAACATTTATTATAATAAGTGAGCAGCAAATCAGCATCGAATGATTTCTGAAGGATCATGTGATACTGAAGACAGGAATAATGATGCTGAAAATGCAGACTTTCGAAAACATTAAAAAATCTTAGTGATCCCAAACTCTTGTCTGATAGTGTATGTACATATACTTTTTATAATCAGACTTCTTTGGGGTTGTCTTCATTTCATTCTGTTCATTCTTCATTACGGGATGTTGTGTAGCTCTGTTCCCACTGCAAGACAAAGGTATTTTAAAGTTTGCAGAAAACAAAGGAGAAACAAAACATATGGAATAAGCGTGACTCATCGAGTCATTTAATGAGCTTAAAAGACGTAGAGACCCTTACCAGTGTCTTCTCAAAGCATACACTAAAACACCAACTGAAACAACCACAATAGCTGATGCAACAGCAATGTATATTATTATGCCTGTGAAAAGAAACACAAATAATTTTATTTATTTATTTATTTATTTTGTAATAAAACAATGATTGTTTTAAAAAGACTGACGTGAATTAATTTCTCACCATTTTGAGGAGCTTCCAAAGTTATAGAAGAGTTTCCCAAACTGTTACTGGCAAAGCACTGGACAGTATCAGGTAAACCCAGCCAATTCTGTACTGTGAATATGGTAAGAGACTCATTTTGTTTAATGCTGGAGCTGGGGAAGGTTCTTGAGGAATCTGGACCAAACCATTTGACTTCACTGGGAGGGTTGGAGTCCACAATACAGACGCAGACTGTAAAACTCGCAAACTGGCAAGACGATTCATTTTTAATCTCAGGAGGATCTAAATGAGATAGATAGATAGATCATAACCAATGATCTACTTTCACTTACACTCATTTAAACACTGATTGTTGAACATAGGGCCTTCATACATACTTACACAATATATTAAGTTTCTGTGGACTAGAACTGTTTCTTCCCAATGTGTTGATGGCTGTACAGGAAATGGCCTCAGTATGCCGAGTCACATTCACCAGTTTATAAGTGGGTTTCTTTCCTAACAACGTCCTATTTAAGCTGAACCACTCGTAGCCGTTTGCAGGAGGGTTGCTGTTACTGGAGCAGGTCAGTTCTACAGAGTCATTCTCCTTCACTGAGGGTTTAGTCTCCACACTTACATTATATGGAGGATCTGATTGAGATAAATGTTGATTAAATGTCATTTTTGTGTCAACAATGGTCTGTTTTTCTCAAAAAATAAATAAAATTATTTGATAAATGCTTTTTTCAAAGCACAAGATTATGCCGCCTCCTGATACAGTTGGATAATGTAGTAGATATTGTAGATACTGTAGGCTACAAGCAGCCAGATGACCTTTAGCAATTACATTTCAGTAAATGAACACACCTTAAAGGACTATTCTAGGTTCAGTCCCAATTAAGCTCAGTCAACAAACTTTTGTATAATGTTGATTACCACAAAAATTATTTCGACTCGTTTTCATTATAAAAAAAAAAAAAAAAAGGAATCAAGGTCAAGGCACTTACAATGGCAGTGAAAGGAAATATGAAGTTTAAAAATTGTATAAATATATTGTCATGGAACAGTGAGAGAGGACTCAGGCGCAGAATGAGAATAAACAGTTTATACGTTTTTTCTTAAATTGGAACGTAAAGTCCACACTAGAGGCTTAGTAACTACTAACTAGTTTGTAACTAACTTTGTACTTTATTCGGTTGCACCATTTGTTCTTAAAGGGTTAGTTCACCAAAAAATTAAATTTCTGTCATTAAGTACTCACCCTCATGTCATCCCAAACCCGTAAGACCTTCGTTTGTCTTCAGAAACAAATTAAGATATTTTTGATGAAATCTGAGGATATCTGATCCACACATAGGCAGCAACGTCATTGCACCTTCGTGCCCCCATGTATGTGGAGCTTGTGAAGGTTGTAACTCGTGCTGTGGAAAAATTAAATATCGACTTGCCCCCGCAAGAAGCAGGAAGCGCTTAAGAAAAGTAAGCTGGATGAGCATTTCCTGCTTTTTGGTAGCACTGTTAATACGGTCGTTGAGAGGTTCCAGGAGGCGAAGAAGCAGTCAGCCTCATTCAAGAAATATCTTCCTCACCGCTCTGGGTCCCGAGGGGCTGCTGCTGCTAGGGAGCAGCCCCAACCGACAACAAGCTCCTCTTATCGCCAAAAACAAAAAGAGAGTGTTGCTAAGAGAGCCCCTCCTCAAAGATCTCGGGACTCTAAGCAGCACTCTCACCTAAAGCCTTTGGCACAGAAAACAGATCTGTGGGGGCCCAGCTTCAGGCCTCTGAGAGAGCCCTCAGGAAATCGATGTTTGTATCCCGCCGTCAAGTATGCTTCATGACACATCAGTTTCCAGCGATCACACACTGCAGTGTCCGCCTGAAAAGCTTGCAGCCATGCAGTGCTCATTGAAAGTCAAGACAAACAAAACACCTGAGGTTGGCCTCGAGAGGCTGATTTCCCTAGTAGATATTCTCAAGGCATGGAAGGTCTATCAGAAAAAAAGTATCTCAGTGGGTCCTGCGTACTGTAGAAAAGGGTTACAGACTACAGTTCGGGTCTTGCCCCCATGAAATTCAATGGGGTGGTCTGGACTTCCATAGACCTGGAGCAGGATCGGGTGTTGGAACAGGAAGTTCACTCCCTTTTGGTGAAGGAGGCCATAGAGCGCATTCCTCCTCCTGAGCGGGAGTCTTGTTCTACAGCCAGTACTTCATTGTTCAGAAGAAGGATGGGGGATTGCGTCCCATTATAGATCTCTGGCATTTGAACCGTTCTCTGAGGAGATTCAGGTTCAAGATGTTGACTATCCTTATTATGATTAGTCAAATCAGGTCTGAGGACTGGTTTGTCATGATAGATCTGAAGGGACGCATACTTCCACATTTCCATCCTTCCTTCGCACAGGAAGCGTTCCAATATTGGGTTCTTCGATTCGGCCTAGCTCTCTCCCAAATGCATAGATGCGGGTCTGGCTCCACTGAGACTCCAGGGCATCCATGTTGAATTATATCGACGACTGGCTCATACTAGCCTGGCCTTGATTTCTGTCCCAGGGCCCATTGTTGGGAACGCTGTGTAGCCAGAAAATTGTCTGGACAGACGCATCCCTCATGGGGTGGGGCTTGGTCATGGATGGCTGTTTTTCAAGGGTTCTATAGGAGGACCATCATCTTTTGTGGCACGTAAATTACCTGGAGATGCTAGCTGGATTCAGGGCCCTGAGGAGTTTCCTCCCAGACTTCAGGGGCTACCATGTTGTAGTTCTTTCAGGCAACACATCGAGGTCTCCTATATAAATCATCAGGGGGGTCTGAGGTCGCACCCTCTTTGCAGTCATGCCAGATCCTCCTGTGGTCCCAGGGGAAACTGTTGTCTCTCGGAGCAATGTATGTCCCTAGGGACCAGAATTTTGGAGCAGACATCCTGTCGAGGCAGGGGCTGAGGCCTGGGGGAATGGAGACTCCACCCCAAGAGTCGATATGGGAGAGGTTTGGCCCAGTGGAAGTGGATCTATTCACATCTCAAGAGATGACTCACTGTCCACAGTGGTTATCTCTTACACCTCCGGCCCCCTCTGGGGCTGGACGCCATCGTACAGAAATGGCCGAGGATATGTCTGTATGCATTTCCCTTGATCGCTCTGCTCCCGGGAGTTCTATAGACGGTCTGTCTGGACGGAGTCAGTCTGCTTTTGGTAGCCCCATTCTGGCTGCCCCAAGTATAGTTCTCAGACATCATATCACTCCTGGCAGGCCCTCTATGGGAGAGCTCAGCAAAGCAAAGACCTGCTTTCCCAGGCCGGGGCACAATATATCACCCCTGGCCAGAGCTGTGGAAACTGTGGGTCTGGCCCCTGAGGGGGCCCAGTACCCAGAGGCTGGTCTCTCAGCCAGAGTGGTCGAGACTATACTTAACTCTATCCACAAAGACACTGTGCAGCCTAAAGTGGAATGTTTTCACTTCTTGGTGTAGAGAGCATGAGTTTGACCCAGTCAACTGCCCCGTGGCTTCAGTGCTGGATTTGCTCCAAGATCGCTTCTCTGCTGGTCTTACTCCAGCCACACTTAAGGTGTATATGGCAGCAACTGCAGCTTTCCATGCCTCCAAGCTGACAATCAGCAACTGGATTGTTGAGGTGCACGGCATGCCTTCAACTTTGGCCGTAACGGCTCATTCTAATAGAAGCATGGCATCTTCAAAAGCCCTGCTTTCTGGGGTCTCCCTGCAGGGCATATGTGATGTGGCGGGCTGGGCCACTCTGCATACGTTCATGACATTTTATAGTCTGCACCTTCTTTCTACTCCAGGCCCGGAGGTGCTCTCATCCTAAGTTGTGCCTGGACAGTTTCACACTAGGACAGGCATTACTTGGCATGGTGCGGTGGGCATTGCATTCCCCAAAGTGTCATCATTATGACACAGCGTGAGTTCCATCAAAAGGGAACATCCCAAGTTATGACTGTAACTCTTGTTCCCTGAGAAGGGAACGAGATGCTGCGTCCCTTTGCCACACCTTTGTATGCCTGAGAGCGACTTGCTTCGACCTATCAGAAGCTAAAGCTATTGTGTGGCGGTGTCCCTTTATAGCTTCTGTGTACACCGTCACATGCCACGTCACTGGTTATGTCATGACGCAGCACCAATCACAATTGGTCTAGTTTTATGTGTGCTTCAGACACTTACACACTGAAGGCATTCCCCAAAGTGTCCTCATTATGACTCAGCATCTCATTCTCTTCTCAGGGAACAAGGGTTACAGTCATAACCTGAGATGTTCTCCTCTGGCCAACAAACGAACAGTGCATGATTATTATTCAGTCAGCATTACAGGTCAGATGTCAGATTGGATTGGAACATTCAAAATATTTAATCCAGTTAATCCAGTATCATACACTGTGTTTCAAGAACATAAACATGTCCAGTTTCCTTAATGATCAACACTCATACAAACCAATATCTTGCCTGAGCCAATGCACATTGGCAAGTGAGATTTGCATCACAAGACATTCCCAACTTCCGGGTATATAAGGCAGCATGCAGGTTCACATTAACTCACATTAAGTTTTCCGGTGAGGAGCCGAGTTGGGGTCCCGGCTGTGCCAGTGGAGGTACAGGAGTTGTGGCACTGGGACGTAATGTCTCCATTCCCTCCTTCAGGGAACGGGGGTTACATTAGTAACCTAGACATTCCCTATCAGCCAGTCATGTTCGATGCACCCGTTGGGTGGAAGAAAGGGTGTGGGGCATCTAGTCTAGTACAGGGGCTGACCAACCGGGCATTACACACAAGTACTAGCCTTTCCCTTCTGCTGGCCTCCATAGCAGACAAAGAGCTGTTCTGAGGTACTGCGGTCCACGTACAAATGCCCACAACATATGGGCATCTAGTCTAGTACAGGGGCTGACCAACTGGGCGTTACACACAAGTACTAGCATTTCCCTTCTGCTGGCCTCCATAGCAGACAAAGAGCTGTTCTGAGGTTCTGCTGTCCACGTACAAAGCAGGGCACAAACAGGACACAGCAACGCAAGGGCTGGGTCTGCCTCCTTCAGGGGCAGCGCTTGCAAGTTCACCACCTGGTCTGTGAAAGGAGTGGTGGGAACTTTGGGCACGTATCCAGGCTGGGGTCTGAGGGTAAAATGAGAGTCAGTGTGCCCGAATTCCAGGCATGGACTGAAAATGCCAAAAATGACTGAAAAATGCCTCCACCCTCTTAATAGAATTGAGCGCAGTCAGCGGTCCTGTCTTAAGAGACAGGATTTTAATCTCTACTGACTGCAGAGGCTCTCCCATTAAGACTAGAGAGAGATCCCAGGAGGAGATGAGGCGTGGCTGAGGAGGATTCAACCTCCTGGTGCCTCTCAGGAACATGATGACCAATTCGTGTTTCCCCAGAGACTTAGCATCTACAGCATTGTGATGTGCAGCAATAGTGGCAACATACACTTTTAGGGTGGAGGGAAACAGCCTTCGCTCCAACCCATCTTGCAGGAAAGAAAGCACAACATTGATCAGACATCTACCGGGGTCTTCCTTGCTGGAAGAACACCAATCAACCACTTCAAAGCATGTGCCTTGTAGAGAGGGCTTTTGCTGAAGTGATTGTGTCAACTACCACTGGAGGTAGGCCACTTAAATCCTCTGCATCCTGTCCAGAGACCACATGTGGAGGTTCCAGAAGTCTGGACATGGGTGGCATTTGTGCCCTGTCCCTAAAAAAAAGAAGGTCCTTCCTCGAGGGAATCTGCCAGGAGGGGCTGTCAGATTTGAAAACCAGGTCTGGGTGGGCCAGTATGGCATAACCATCAAGACCTGCTCCTCGTCCTTCCTGACCTTGCACAGTGTCTGTGTGAGCAGGCTTACTGGGGGAAACTCATACTTGCATAGGCAGGGGCCAGCTGCGTGCCAGTGTATCCATGCCGAAGGTCCCCCCAGTCATGGAATAAAACAACTGGCAGTGGGTTGTCTCTGGGGGATGCAAACAGGTCAAGCAGAGTGACCTCGAAGCGTTCCCAAATCAGTTGGACCGTCCGGGAGTGGAGTCTCCACTCTTCCCTGGATGTGTACTATCGTGAGAGCTCAGCTAGTATGTGAGCGGTGTAAAGGTGCATTGACACTACCAGCGACATGCAGCGTCAAAGCAACACGATCCTATTCATTTCAGTGGAGAGCTGGCATTTTTTTAGCGACACTAGCGACAGTGACCGTTAGCCACAGGATGGGGCTTGTCCAGCAACACGACTAAGTTAAGATCAGTTCAACTTTATGCAAATGAAGTGTGACTTTTGGGAGCGATATAGCAACCTCACCGCTAGCCACTGGCAACATGCAGCGACAAAGTCGCTGGTAGTGTGAATGCACCTTAAGATCAAAAATTTGTTAGCTGGGTGCTGAACCTGGAATATTCCTTTAAGAATGAAAAAAAAAAAAAAAAAAAAATGATGTGACGATAATTATTGTTCACATTAAATTCAAAGCTGATGTGTGTAATTTAAAAGTACTCTCTCCAATCAATAAAAATCCAGTCACACATACTCAGTACTTACACAGCACGTTAATTTTCTGTGGACCAGAACTGTTTCTTCCCAATGTGTTGATGGCTGTACAGGAAATTGCCTCGGAATGCCGAGACACTCTCTCCAGTTTATAAGTGGGTTTCTTTCCTAGCAACATCCCATTTAAGCTGAACCACTCGTAGCTGTTTGCAGGAGGGTTGCTGTTACTGGAGCAGGTCAGTTCTACAGAGTCATTCTCCTTCACTGAGGGTTTAGTCTTCACACTTACATTATATGGAGGATCTGATTGAGATAAAATGTTGATAAAATGTTATGTCAACAACTATTTGTTCCTTCATTTCTTTTCATTTTATTCAGAGGCCAAAACTGAGCAAAAATATGCAATTTTGTGCATTTGGCCAGAAAGTTAGCTGAAATTTGGATAGCTTGTAAGGTATATCAATGAGATCTTTATAACAGCAGACTAATTAGATAAAATGCATATAAATATAATTTGTCACTGTATCTCCCAATAATGTCTTATTGAGATGATATTTCAATGCTTAGTTTTAGCATTGAATCTCTACTACTACAAAGAAGTAGAAGATTAGTTTTTTTGTTTGTTTGTTTGTGTGTTTGTTTTTCCAGCAGTTTTGATCCTGGTGATCATTTAGAGGCCTTAGAAATGTGACTATTAAATATTATACAATTAGGCTTTATAGGGTTAAGTTGGCATGCATTTTAAGACAGTGATTCTCAACCAGAGGTCTGGGGTCTACTAGGGAGCCTTAGCAAACGTCCAACGTGGCTGCAGGATGACTTACAATTATTGAAATGATGCTTATTCTTATTATTAATAATAGTATATTTAGACAATCATAATTAAATTAATAAACTTAATTATAGATATAGGTCTAAAATAAAGATGTAAATAAAAATTTGTATATATATTTTTTCCTCAAATAGTATATATTGTTTTATTATAATAAATGTATTGTAATAAAATTGTTTTATTGAAGGAAACGCAATTCTTGAAACATCTGAAATCACAAAATGAATTGTGGTTAATTATTTAACATATTGAAGCTTACACTTACAGTTTTCTTTTTTACACCTTAAAAGTTTGAAAACAAACACCACTGTCCTTCGACTGTTGCATTGGATTGGGGGCTTTATAGTCAAAAAGTTTGAGAACCACTGTCCTAAAACTATTAACTATTGCTGTCAAATATATCGGTAACACTTTACAATAAGGTTCATTAGTTAACATTAGTTAACTACATTAGTTAACATGAACTAATAATGAACTGCACTTATACAGCATTTATTAATCTTTGTGGTAACGCTTTAGATTACAGCCCGGAAAGTACTGCGTAATTACAACGAATTTACAGCGTAACTTTCGATAATTATAGTGTACCTAGAAAGTAAGTACATGCAAGTATAGGGGAACAATATGTAAAGTCTTGGAAATAAAGGAGTAACAACCAGGAAAATAACAAATTATTTATACTGTAAGTATTTTAGAACTAAGGGGTACTTATACTATTATGATAGACAACAATCTTACGTTTGGGAGCAATTTAGCGAGAAAGTGCACTGATTAAGTTGTTTCAAGGCAAGTAGGGTAAGTAATAATAAAAAAAAAAACAATCTAATATCACTTGGAAACCTTTATTTGAAAAACAACTTTTTAAAACAGATTTAAAGTTACAACACTTTTCTCTTGCTTGGCTTCCTCCTCCTCTTGTTCCTCTTCTTTTTCTTTCTTTCTACTGATGAATCATAAAGGGTCATGAAACCCTAAACTAAATTTTCTGAGATTTTAACAGAGGTATGTGTGTTGAACATCATTGAATACAATGTTAGCATCTGTTAGATTTAATTGTAGAGGGAAAGTGGTTAATTTTGAGATTTTTTCCCGCTATTTTCGTCTTCCGGGTTTAAAATCTACACCGTGTCCACGTCACAGGTGGTGACGTGGCGGTGCACTATAACACTTTGATGACAAGTCGGTGTCTCATAATTATTAATGAGACTGAGTTTTCTTATCCTATGAGAAGACACCGTCTCTTAATTATTCAGGACACCAAGTGATTCTTTCAAATGACAGATATGTCAAACCGTTAGATCGCGCAGTAGATGAGAGAGGCGTTCACGGGTCTTAAGTGTTTGTTTTTGTGGTGTAAAAGTTCAGGTGTGTTGCATGGCTTTCCCCACAATGCTGCCAGGGCAAGACTGCCTGCGGGCGGTTGGTTGGCCATCAACTACCGACACATCGAAACTGTTTGTGTTTAGCAAGCATTTTTCTCGAGAGAGCTACGAGAACGGGAGAAAGGTGGACTTTGGCCTTATTCATCCTCTGACAGGCGCTTCAAACAGTGAGATTGCATACAATAAGCTAGAGATGCATTAATGGATCAAAAATGAGTGTTTGTTTTTGCTTTGTAAGAGTTTCTGCGTCGCACAAGTTCTCTTCAATATCCATGTCTTCGACACAAACGCGATTCATCCACACAGAGAGTGTCACCGTTCTTTACGGCTCTTTAACCGATCAAACGGCTTATAAAAATGCCACAAAATAAGTCTCAAAAGTTATCAAAGATGCAACAGTATTCGATGCAGAGAACAAAATGCGAATGGCTGCGCATTTATTTGTGTATTAAATTATAGCAAATACCATGTGTATATTGTGTTGCATGTAATAGTAATTTGCAGCGTGCATTATTTGTTGGAATCTTTTTTTTATGCTTTTAATGAGAGCGAAATAAAACTGTCTGAATCAGAAGCCGTTGCTGTGCTGTCAGTCTCCTCTCATCCCCCTCCACTCCACAGCTTAAACACGCCCACTTCTGTAGCATTTTTCAAAACTGTTTCAAAACTGACTGCTGCTGAAACAGGGGGTTTCATGACCCTTTAAGAGGGAATCCCATGTCATTTGCTATTTCTGCATTAAATGAAAATACAGTACACCCAGAAATGTGCTCACCGTTTACTCATCTTTTACCCTCATGCCATCTGATGTATACGACTTTCCTTCTTAAGATGAACACAAACAAAGGTTTTTAGAAAAATAAATAATCTCTGGGAATGCTTTATAATGCAAGCTCATGTGTTCCTAAAAGTCGAAGCATCAAACAGCACATACAGCAATAACTTAATCCATACGACCCCAATGGATGAATCAGTGTTTTCTGAAGTGAAATGATACGTATTTGTAAGAAAAATACAAAATATTTTACAGTTTTAAACTTTCGACCAACTGTCACCTGCGCGTGCATGAGAGGGTTGAGAGTTCCTGCTTGACGTAACTTGAAGCGTGCCGAGAAACTCACGCGAAAAGTCAAGCGGATATCGGATGCCGTCAGTTTTTTTTTTCATTAATGCTCACAACAAAATACACAGAATAACAGATAATGATAATGAGAAACAAACAAGACAGAATAACAGAAACGGCCGTTCTCACGCGAATTTCACATGAATCTCCCGTGAGAACGTCATGAAAGCTTCACGTTGCTCATTACAATATGCTTCGTCGAACGCAAAGTCGACTCTCATGCAGGCGCTGGTGACAGTTGGTCGGAAGCGAAAAGATGAATAGCCTAAACCATGAGACTTTAGGACTTTTGAAATGAAAAGTTGATTTTAAAAAATAAATAAAAAGTGTTGTAGACCTGTTTTTCAGGTCTACAACACTTGTAGAAGTTGTTTTTCAAATAAAGTTTATGGGGTTTGTTTGCAGGGTTTTTTTTATTACTTACCCTGTAACTACATGAAACATATAAATAATTTGTTATTTTCCTGGTTGTTACCCCTTTATTCCCAAGACATATTGTTCCCCTATACTTACTCGTACTTACTTTCTAGGTACACTATAATTATCGAAAGTTATGCTGTAAATTCGTTGTAATTACGCAGTACTTTCTGGGCTGTAATCTAGCGTTACCATCTTGGTTAATGTTAAATTCAACGTTTACTATTACATTATTAAAATCTTGTTAACATTAGTTAACGCACTGTGAACTAACATGAACAAACAATGAACAACTGTATTTTCATTAACTAATGGTAATGAAGATTAGTAAATACAGTAACAAATGTATTGCTCATGGTTAGTTAATGTTAGTTAATACAACTAATGTTTAACTAATGAACCTTATTGTAAAGTGTTACCAATATATCAATCGCAATTTGCACACACACACACACACACACACATACACACACACACACACACACACACACTTTTATGTTAGATGTGATTAATTGCGATTAATTGATTTGACAGCTCTACAATTAACAGCAAACAAAAACAAACAAACATTTAAATTAGCGTCTGATCATTTATTTGTCTTAAACTCACATAGCAGACTTACATTTAACTTTGAGCGTTTTGAAGCCAGTCACAGTCTTCTCTCTAAACTCTGCAGAACAGCTGAGACTTTTATCATGGTCTTCTCCAGATGGAGTGAAGGTAAGGTTGTAAGATGTAAGCTTCCATTGACCGTGATTTTGCGGCTGCGACGGACTGGAGTGCTTGCCATCGTGGTTCCAGGTGACACGAGGCAGGTCTGACGGACAGGAATGTGACACAGTGCAGGTAGCAATCACCAAATTCCCTGATGTCACTTCATCTTTCACAGAGACAGTAGGTTGTTCTGGGGACTCTGGTGAAGACATGTGCCAATACGGTAATACAATATATCACAATAATGAGCATGCACGCTATTGTTATCGTGGGCACTTCAAAATACCATGGATAGTTCTTTATTACGAATTATTATTTTTATTATGAATTTTAAAAATACTTTTCCATCAATCAAATAAAATTGACAAAACTGCGTGTATGCTGCATCAAAGAGGCATGAACACTCTGATGTAGGCTAAACAAAGCCAACACGGATGAGAAGCATGAGTGAAAGAGACGGACTGAATGAAAATGCACATTCTCTGCATCCGAAATCGCATACTGTCAGACTATGTACTACATTTGAATTTGAATTTATGGTTACACTTTATTTTTGTCTTTGTTACACTGTTATTATATATTTAAGTACTTACTATATTATATTACTATATACTTACTATAGGGTTAGGATTAGGGTGAGTTGCATTAAATTATGCATATATTATAGTTATTACTATAGTAACTGCATGTAACTTATGTAACAATGACACTGTAAAATAAAATTTTACTGAACTTACTTCATGACTGTTAAAAAGTATGATCTATATGAATAGGTATGATCTCTATGAATGTAGGTAGTATAAATGAATTTCGGATGTACTACATTTGCCATGTTGTTACTGTCCTGTGACCTACCAGTGTCAGTTGCGTAGCTTCACCGCCATTTATAAATCATCCCCTGTGACCTCATGGGATAGTAAAGTGTCCATCCAATGCACACTTTAGAATCTCGCCGTAAGTAGTCATCCGGGGACTTTTTGCCTACTGTTTTTCGAATGCATTTGGACATACTACTCTGTTGGTGTTTTTCGCATACTATATAGTGGGAAAATATTCAATTTCGGAAGCAGCTATTCAAACACTGACAATATACAGTATGCCGCGCAGCAGAAATGCAGCCATAACCCCGGTAACCCCCATAAACAAAGCAGACTGCACTATTTTCAGTTTCTGGGGCCGTATTCACAAAACATACTCGGTTACGAAAGTAACCTCGGTTCCCTGAGATACGGAACGAGTACTGCGTATGGGGAAAAACTCCTTTTTTCCTCGATTCTGAAGCCTTTTTCAATAATGCAGTGTAACTGCATGGCCATTGGTTCAAACTGGAAAACTTTTTGAACCAATGATGGCGCGGCGTAGCTGCGCGAGCCTATGGCGATGCAGCGCGCCAAAACCCGCCAAAATGGGCGGGGCGACTGGCTATATAAGCGAGCATTTCGCCATAGGATTTCAGGTCATTCGACTGAAGCGACGACATTGAAGCCGCAGCCTCGTGGCACGGCATAGAACGCAGTACTCGTTCCGTATCTCAGGGAACCGAGGTTACGCTCGTAACCGAGTACGTTCCCTTTCGATACTTCACTCGTACTGTGTATGGGGAACGAATTCAACCACGCCGTGCCACGGAAGGGAACGACTGGGCTTATCTTGGACACCGGAGGGGTCCAGGGGACAAGTGAGGAGGCCGAAGCCTTCGAACCCTTTATGTTACACTTGCTAGCATGATGATGGAGCTCGACAGAGGCCGTTGCATCACACCGAGAGGACCCAAGCATGCAAGGTCGGAACGTCCAGGTTATAAAATCTGACAAAAGTGGACGGGGAGGACCAGCCGGCCGCCTCACAAATGTCTTTGATGGAGACACCACTAGATCAGGCCCATGAGGAGGCCATCCCTCTAGTGGAGTGGGCTCTTACTCCTATGGGGCAATCAAGGCCCATAGAGGAGTAACACAGAGTGATAGCATCGACTATCCAACACGAGAGTTGTTGCTTTGAGACCGGAGACCCTTTGGTGCGGCTGCAAAGCAGACAAAAAGCTGGTCAGATTGCCGAAACGGCTGTGACCGCTCAATGTAGGTCCTCAATGCCCTTACTGGGCAGAGTAATTCCAACTCTCGCTCATCCGACAAGGGAGGTAGTGCTGAGAGGGAAATGACCTGTGCTCTGAACGGGGTCGAGAGCACTTTAGGGACGTAGCCATGCCTGGGCTTTAAAATGACCTTCAAGTCGTTGGGCCCAAACTCAAGGCATGCAGGGCTCACGGAGAGGGCCTGCAGGTCGCCAACACGCTTGACCGATGCTAGAGCAAGTAGCAGAGCGGTTTTGAGCGTTAAGGGCCGAAGGTCAGCTGACCGCAGCGGCTCAAAGGGGAGCCCTTTGAGTGCTCTGGGGACCAAAGAAAGGTCCCAGGTGGGAATAGTGAGAGGACGTGGGGGGTTTAACCGCCTAGCACCTCTCAGGAAACGCACAATGAGGCTGTTTCAGCCCACTGATTGGCCAGCGATAGGAGCGTGGAACGCTGCGATGGCTGCTACGTATACTTTGAGCGTGGAAGGGATGAGGCCCTTATCCAGACGCTCCTGGAGAAACGACAGTATCGGAGATACGTCAGACTCAACAGGATCCTCGTTTCGTGCAGAGCACCAATCAACGAAGACCGACCACTTCTGGGCGTAGAGGCATCTCGTAGATGGGCTCTCGCCTGAGAAATGGTGTTTAGCACGTCCCCGGGGAGGGTTAAAGGCTCCCATCGAGGGACCATAGGTGCAGAGCCCAGAGCCTGTGGATGCCAGATTGTCCTATTCGCCTGAGAGAGGAGGTCCCGTCTCAGGGGGATCGGCCATGGGGCTTTTGTGGAAAGCCTGAATAGGTCCGAGAACCAAACTTGGCTCCTCCAGAGCGGGGCCACCAGGAGGACTCTGTGCTTGTCTTCCCTGACTCGTCTGATGACCTGGGGGATCAGAGCGATCGGGGGAAAAGCATAAAGAAGGAGGCTGGGCCAGTTGTGGGCCAGCGCATCTGTGTCCTTCGAAAAATAGGTTGGGCAATGAGAGTTGTCTTCTGAGGCGAAGTGGTTGACCTCTGTCTTCCCGAAGATCTCCCAGATTCTGAGAACCGTCTGGGGGTGGAGCATCCACTCGTCCGAGGGGATATTGCTCCGAGATCGCATATCTGCTCCCAGATTCGTTCTGCCTGGTATGTGCGTCGCTTTGAGCGACCGCAGCCTGGGTAATGCCCATTCCAAGAGGCGCTTTGCCAGTGCGCAGAGGCGGCTGGACGAAAGGCCGCCTTGGTGATTTATGTAGGATACCACTGTCATGCTGTCCGATTGGACTAAGACGTGGCGCCCCTTCAGGATCGCCTGGAAGAAGTGAAGGGCCCGGCATACTGCCAGCATCTCGAGGCAGTTTATGTGGAGATGGCTCTCCTCGTGTGACCACGAGCCGAAGGCTGGTCTGCCCTCGCACAGAGCGCCCCAACCCCAGTTGGACGCATCTGTCGAGAGCACCGTCCTTCTGGAAACCGCCTCTAGGGGTACCCCACGACTGAACCAAATAGGGTTCGTCCAAGGTTTCAGGGTTGCTAAACAGGCCTGATTGACCCTGACGCGAAAGCGGCCATGCCGCCAACCGTGAGGCGGGACCCGGAGTTTCAGCCAGTATTGCAGAGGCCGCATCCGTAGAAGGCCGAGCTGCAAAACCGGGGAGGCGGAAGCCATCAGCCCTAGCATCCTCTGGAAAAACTTCAGAGGGAAACAGGCTTTGTTCCTGACAGAAGTCGTGGGCTGCTGAATTGCCAGGGCGCGCTCTGGCGAGACTACAGCCCTCATTCGGACTGAGTCGAAAACTGCACCAAGGAACGTAATCCATTGGCTGGGGAGCAGTGAGCTCTTGGCAAAGTTGACCCTGAGTCCTAGGCACTCCAAGTGGCTGAGGAGCACGGATCTGTGATGGTCTAGCTCGGTACGCGACTGGGCCAGAATGAGCCAGTCGTCGAGGTAATTCAGAACCCGGATTCCCATCTGTCTCAGAGGGGAAAGCGCCGCGTCCATGCACTTCGTAAAAGTGTGAGGAGCTAGGGACAGCCCGAAGGGAAGGACTGTATATTGGTAAGCCATGCCCTCAAATGCGAATCTCAAGAATCGTCTGTGATGGGGGGCTATCTGGATGTGAAAGTAAGCGTCCTTCAGATCCAGCGAGAAGAACCAGTCCTCAAGGCAAATCTGCATGAGGATCTGTTTCAACGTTAACATCTTGAACTTCTGTCTCATGAGGGAGAGGTTCAGGAGTCTGAGATCTAAGATGGGTCTGAGACCGCCATCTTTCTTGGGGACAAGGAAATAACGGCTGTAGAACCCCGACTCGCTCTCTGAGGGGGGAACTATTTCTATGGCTCCCTTCCCTAGCAGAGTCATCACTTCGGCGTGGAGGACATGAGCGTCATCCGGATTTACCAAAGTGGGAATCACCCCGCTGAAGCGCGGGGGTCTTCAGGCGAACTGCAGTGAGTAGCCTTGATTTATTATCCCCAACACCCCACTTTGACACCCCGGGGATGGCCTGCCAGGCCTCGGCCCGAGTGACAAGGGGTTGAATGGCGTCGGACGACAGACCGCTGTGTAGGGGCCTGTGCACTGACGAGTGTGGAAGAGGAAAACTGCTCTCTTTTTGAAAATGTAAATTTTATATCGTGTTCGCCATAACAACGGCGTTTTGTGTGGGCGCAACAGCAGTGGGCCTAGGGCGCAGAACAAACACTTCGTCCCCAACACCCGGAACTGAACGGGGTGGCGGGGGAACTAGACGTGAGAGCTTTTGGGGTGGTCTGGCCGCAGCGGGACTTTGCCCCTTCCTCTTTCTTCCCGGGTGATCAGGAAGACTTTGGAGGCGTCGGGTCCAGCACAATCCTTGGTTGGGGGCCCTGGCGTCTCGGGAAGGTAGAGCGCTTAGCGGGACGAGCTCGCTGGCGCTGCTCCTTAGGGGGCGCTGCCTGGGAGGTAGAAGGGGCAGGCTTGCTCTGATGCTGAGTCGGCGCAGTCCTGGGGCGACTTGAGGCAAAGGCTGAGCTGGAGCGCTTGGGCAGGAAGTGTCACATGGCCTGGGACGACTTCTGTGCCGCAGTGAAGCGCTCAGTAAAACCCTCTACGGCTGGCCCGAAGAGACCGGCTGGAGAGACTGGGGCGTCGAGAAAGGCCACTTTGTCGATCTCCTTGATTTCCGTCAAATTGAGCCAGAGGTGGCGCTCTAGCACGGCCAGGTTGGCCATGGAACGTCCAAAGGCCTGGGCTGTGGCTTTCGTGGCGCACAGGGCTAAATTTGTGGCGCTGCGGAGGTCGCGAAAGGCAGGTGCGTCAATTCAAGACTCGTCCAGGGAACAGAGGAGCTTGGCTTGGAACACCTGGAGAATGGCCATGGTGTGTAGCACCGAGGCAGCTTGACCCACAGAAGAATAAGCTCTGCCAGCCAAGGCGGAGGTAGTTCTGCAGGGCTTAGAAGAAAGGGCTCTTTTGTTCTTCCACCCCACGGCCGCGGGGGGGGGCAGAGGTGAGCGGCCACGGCCACGGCCTCGTCCAGGGGTGGCATGTGCTCATAGCTTTTCTCCTGAGAGCCATCAACTGAAGCGAGCCGATTAGGTAGCGCGCCACGACTTGGTCAGCTCATCGTGAACTTCAGGGAAGAACGGCACAGAGCGCTGGCGGGGGGCCTGGCGACGTCCTGGCAGGAACCACTCGTCCAGTCTGCTGCGCGTTGGCTCTTCAGGTGGAGCCCACTCAAAATCGAGTTCCTCGACGGCTTTAGAGAGAACGTGGAATAACTCGGCATCCATCCCAGCTCTAGCATCAATGGGCTCAAGTGACAGCAGGTGGGCGGGGTCTTCAGAATCGCCGGCCCATTCCTTTCATTGAAGAAAGTGATCCGCGAGTGCAGAGAGATGAGACTCATGCTCTCGCAGTGAGAGCATGAAGTCCCGGTGAGCGCCGCCTCAGTGTGGGACTTGCCCAGGCAAAAGACGCACTCACCGTGCCCGTCGTTCTTCATGCAGAGAGGCTCTGCATGTGCCACAGCTGTTGCGCGGCATTTGCATCAACGTCGCCGCCGTGAAAACGGCGATTGTGGGGCTCTTTTAGAGCGGCGAGAACCGCTGGAGAAAGCTCTTTTAGCGAGCGGCATTTAACTGTGGAGATTTGCTTTTTTAGAAGCGCCGGATGGCGGCAGGAGGGCGGCAGTCTGCGAGGGCGCTGCAGGCGTTCGGCGATCTCAGCTGGTCCGCTGCAGTGCCTTTTCAACAGCGGGAGAGCTCGTTCCAGCAGGCGAAGGCGTTCAGCTCGAAGTTCCAGTGAAGAGAAGCGTTGTCGTCGCTGAAGGAGAGAGATCTGAAATCCTATGGCGAAATGCTCGCTTATATAGCCAGTCGCCCCGCCCATTTTGGCGGGCTTTGGCGCGCTGCATCGCCATAGGCCGTCATTGGTTCAAAAAGTTTTCCAGTTTGAACCAATGGCCGTGCAGTTACACTGCGTTATTGAAAAAGGCTTCAGCATCGAGGAAAAAAGGAGTTTTTCCCCATACGCAGTACGAATGAAGTATCAAAAGGGAACATTTTGTCTTACCACTAAGAGTTCTCCTAAATATCAGTAAAAGTTCTTAGGTAAGAGTTCTCTCTTAAAACCTATTCACAAAGATGCTGAGACAAACTTTTATTAAGGAATAGAGAGAAGTCTTTAGCTAAGAGAAAGGGCGGGGTTGACCTCATTGCTAAGATGATGTCAACACGCTTACTAACTATGCCCACAGTGATTGGCTGATAGGGGAGGGTCTCTGTCAGTGATTTAATCATAGAAATATTGTAGAATGGTATGGAGGACCAAATGGCTCAAGATGAAATAATTAAATAAATAATGAATTAAATAAAATAATTAAATTTACCAGTTTATTATGAAAAAAAAATAATTAATTAAAAAAATATTAATTAAAAAAATCAATAAATAAATGTATTTATTTTTGTGAAATTCCATGAAAACACAACATTTATTGCTTAATATATTTCACAATATCCACTTTCACACACTATTGTTTAAATATCTTTTTTTTTTTTACATAATTAAATGTGCTTTTTCAAAAAGCCGTTTTTCATAATAATATGCTGATTTTACGATTGAGGCCTATTTGATGATTCATGTATTTCCAAAGCACGATTTTCCCAAAGATTCTTTTCATAATAATAGAGGACATTTCACAAATGCCAGTCAACAGACAGTGGGCAGTGCTTAGCACTAAATGGATTAGCTCCCCAGTACCTGAGCGAGCTCTTAATGCATCATAGTCCTTCACGTCTATTGCGATCTCAGAATTTTGGCCAGTTGATGATACCTAGAATATCAAAATCAACTGCAGGCGGTAGATCCTTTTCCTATTTAGCACCTAAACTTTGGAACAGTCTTCCTATCACTGTTCGGGAAGCAGACACACTCAGTTTAAATCTAGACTAAAAACACATCTGTTTAAACTTGCATACACATAAACCATTATCTACTTCTATAATTCAAATCATGTAAATTGTTAGGCTGCATAGATTAGGTTAGCCGGAACTGGGAACACTTCCCATAACACCTGATGTACTTGCTACATCATAAGAAGAATGGCGTCTACGCAAATATTAGTCTCTCTCTGTTTATCCCGAGGTTTGCCACAGCCTGCCAGATCCAGGCTGTATCCAGATGAGATGAAGGACGTGCATCTAGACATGATGATAACGCACCCCTGAAGTGTCAACTAAACTATCCCCTGCGAAGGCCTCCTTCCCCTATGTATAGATAAAACGTTATCAAAATTATTCTAGTTTGCATAGATCCGCGGACACAACTAATTTTTCTGTATTACGCGGACCAGACAGGTAATTTGGCAAATATCACTTTTTTAAAAAGACCAAGCTTCTGCGCACATACACACTCAAACACGCAAATCTATAGACTAAACATGTAAATGAACGGCAAGAATGCATTAAAGGTATTCGGTTTTCAGTAGGAAAGGTGTCATTTAAGCGGCTCCTAAAGTAATAATTAACAATTTTTTACAACGGAAGTGATTCAATCAAAAACCAACTTTAGCTCAATAAGAATTTTCCTATTGTCACTGTGAAACTGCTTTGAATCAATATGTATTGTGAAAAGCGTTATATAAATGAAGATGACTTGACTTGACTAATTGGCTAATCCTTTCGGATGAATTACTTAGGTCTGGCATGGTGAACTGAAAGATTCGAAACGAATATTTACAAGCGACTGAATGCAGAGTTCTTGTAGATGAGTAGTTATGTGACAGGTGTAATTTGCTGGTGGGACATGTGATGTCCCCACCACATTTGCAGGGTCAATATTGTCCCTATACCACTTTTTTTGAAAAATCTCGCTGTACGGATATACCTAATGCAAATGAAACATATCCAGTTGAGATCAATTTGTGTTAAAAAAAAGAGGTGTTCTGGTGCAGGAATGTGTTGTTTTTGAAATCAAGCTGAGTGCTCGTTGCCGCTGTTATCAGTGGCGGAACGTTCTATTTTGTCTCGTGCAGTCTTCACACAGACGAGCGCGCGCGTCAATCTATCACTTGATGCTGTTGCGGAGGGTCTATTCTTTCCGGTGAAATCACAAAACAAAATGCACACTAACGTGTACCTGCTCTTTGATATACAATCATTGATGAACATCTTTGATTTTAATGAGGAGAAAAAAACTATATGAGGGTGGAGCGTTCGGTGACTAATGTCACCAACCACACGAAGAGTGATTTATCATGTCTGTCATCTGCTCTACAACCAATTAGCGCAGAGTGCCGCCCACTGTCTGTTGATTGGCATTTGTGAAATAACCTCTATTATTATGAAAAGAATCTTTGGGAAAATCGTGCTTTGGAAATACCCGATTCATCAAATAGGCGTCATTCGTAAATGCAGCATATTATTATGAAAAACAGCTTTTTGAAAAAGAACATTTAATTATGAAAAAATAGATATTTAAACAATAATAGTGTGTGAAAGAGGATATTGTGAAATATATTAAACAGTAAATGTTGTGTTTTCATGAAATTTTACAAAATAAATTGATACATTTATTTATTGATTTATTTAATTATTTAATAAAGGTCCACGAGCCGGAACATGAACTGCTAACAAGGCTATCGCCGCAGACGATGGGACTTTATTGTTTTATTCTCCATAATTCAATACATTTTGCCTGTACATAAATGAACTTTTATGTTATGTCATCGCATAAAATCTATAAATCAAAATATTTATTGCATTTATGAAGAAAAGGCTCAGCACCCAAGGCTCTATCCCCTATTGTCTCAATGTTGTACAGTGTCTTTGCCAGCAACAGCCATTTTAGGATTGTTTGTGATTTGGTCATAGTGACCATAGTGGTCCTCTTGACTACTCCTAACTTTTCACAGATTTAGGAGCTAGTTTTAGCACTAAAATGCTTTGTGAAATACTCTTTGAGCAAAAATGTAGGAGTCCTAAATTTAAGACTGACACATCCGTTATTTTTAAGAGTTTCTTCTAAATCGGCAAGTTAGGAGCTACTTTTAGTCTTAAGAAGCCATTCAGATTTTTGTATTTTTAGGTGTTCATCACATCACAAAATACTTAATACTTAAATACTTAAAGGCTATTTATTTTCAAACATTTGTTTACACTTTTTTACATTTTAATCTGGAATAGAATATCTATTGACAGAAAATGTTCTCTGATTTCATTGAACCATTTCATTGAACAAATTTCTCTTACCTTTAACTGTTATGGAAACTTTATTCTCCTCATAGGTGTACTTGTCCAAATGTTCAATCTCAATCCGGAACATGAATGGCCCAGTGTCACTGTGTCGCAGAGAGCTGATTTTCAAAGAACATGTGTTTTGGTGCAAATCACCAATGAGGCTAGTGCGACGTTTGAATACTTCACTGATTTTTGAGGTATCTGTATGGTATGCTGTTGACTCATAATTCCCTGTGTACCATATTCCTGTAAATCTTGTGTATGTCTTTCCATTTGCTGGGTAGCTGAACTTACAAGGAATCACCACACATGTGCCAGACAATCCCACCACTGATGTTGGCACTTCAATGCTCCATTTGTCAGCATTAGCAGATGACACTGAAAGAAGAATTTTTCAGTAAATGGTATTATATTATTTTATGTTTCTTATGGCAATTTAGTGACCAATTAAAATATTCGATCTAATATGTCTAATTTTATACCAGTTTTTAACCTTATATCAGTGACAGCACATCATAATGTAACATTCGCATAGTTTTCCTTTTTTTTTGTTTTTTGCAATGATCTTTGTATCTTAGTATGAGTCTAAAGGCAGGATCACACCAAGCCGACGGTCGGCCGTCGGGCAGTTTTTGTTTTCTCAGTGTTTCTCCGTGTTTTCTCAGTGTGTTCCGCACCATCGGCTGAAGTTGGTCCTCGTCTGCTTTTTTTCGGCCGATTCGTCATGTTGAATCGGCATCGGAGCGCGTTGGTCAGTCTGCTTTTGTCTCCACTAGTTCGTCGGCGTCGGCTTGGTGTGTTCCTGCCTTAAATTCTATTCCTCTCCTACACACTCATCTTGGTACACCTAATAGTTTCTTTCCCATAGATGACTGGAACTAGACTATAATTCCTTTGTCTGAGGAATGACTCATTTTACTTTATTTTTAATACTGCATGGTCTAAGATCTGAGAAAATTAACTGAGAATTAAAGAGTGTTATAGTGTAAAATTCACTAAAACCAGACAAAACATTGCTTATTTACAACGTAAAAACAGCTGTCACACATGATAACCATTTTATCTAGTTTCATTTTACTAACCTGTGAGCCAGAAAAAGAGTGACAATAAACAGCTACAGAAAACCATCTCTGCATCAAAGTTCAGCACCTGGGAATAAATGTTGTCATCATTTACATCTAGTGCCATTACTAATAACCACGTTTTAGAATATCATTGATTACATTTTTGTTTCATTTCAGTGTTTAAGGAACACAGTGCAGCATTTGCAATTTGCATTGCCTTTAGACATTTAAATAGTCTGTGTAGGTAAAAAATTAAATATTGTCACTTACTTAAAGTTGCGGCCTCAAACAGTGCCCAAGTTCATCAGAAGAAGACTGGTGCGCTAAATATTCAAGAGCTTCCTTGCCGCTATATTTGGCTGAGTGTGACACTCGTGTTCCTTTGTTCACTTCCTGTTTTAAAGGCTTAAAAAGTCCAGTACATATTCAGCATAAAGTGTCTTGGTGGGTTAAACTGTGTATATGTAACTAAAATAATTCTATATACTGCAGTAAGTTCTACATCCCATTAATCTAGGCTTCACAAACATTGCATTTAAAACAAACAAAAAAACATATAGGGGTAGCTAGCTACACAGCCTAATAAATATAGAAATAACACTGTTACTTCAGTGGTTCTTGCTTTGATGGAAAACTCTGTCCACTTAGGTTTTTAGAACTTCTAATAAACTAAGCAAAAATACTGCAAATCAGTGGATGTGGAACCCAGGGGTTCCCTACAGAGTTCAGCTCCAACCCTGATCAAACTCATCTGTCTGTAACTCTATTAATCCTGAAGACCTTGATCATCTTGTTTAGGTGGGTTTAATAAGGGTTGGAGCAAAACTCTGCAGGAAAATGGACCTGAAAGGCTAGCGTTTTCCACACTAGCGTTTTCAAGCATTTTCCAAAAGTTTCTCATCCACACTGAAACATCGGAAAATGCTAAATTCACCTTACTGGGCATACGTAAACCCCCATAAAAGACATAATAAAGTTATCATGCAATTCTTCTGACAGGATCATTTTATTTAGCAAAATATCTCACAATTCACTGGTGCATCCAGGTCACCATTATATGTTTGGTCTAAAACGCAACTGCCCTCTTGCTTTGCCGCAGGACAGCAAATGCGAGTATATTTTCTGTCATCTTTGCAGGACTGTGATATGAAGAATTTGCAAAGTAACATATTTTAGCAACCGTGTGAAAGTGAATAGCATGTAACAGGCACAATACCAGTATAAACATGAATACTTATCGGTACATTATGTGTCACCTGACTAAACATGCGTCATCGTTTTCAAATTCCTCTGTTTTCACAGTTCACACTACAATGTGAAAACAGCGTTTTTAAATTTATCCACTTTTGAGAGTGTTTTCAAAAAGCTTTTTCGTTTAAAAAAACGCCATTTCAGTGTGGACAGAAGGCCAAAACAAAGAGAAAAAGATGCATTTTCAAACTAAAACGTACTAATGTGGATAAGGCCTGAGAACCCTTGCTCTATGTGAATACACCTGCTAGGCTCCACATAAGAATAATGCTTAATGCAGTAACACTTCAGTTTTTTTTTTCTTTTTTCGACTTTTAAATTCATTAAATGTACATTTATGTATAGCCTATATTTTGCAATGCAGTATATAGTGTGTGTCTGCGTGTGTGTAATTCCTGTAAAGAAATGGAATGAAATGATCAATTATTACATATTATCAACTGGAATAAAATCATATTATCAAACCCATTTAAAGGGTTCCTTGATTATGATTTCACTTTTTTAACTTTAGTTGCAATGTTGCTGTTTGAGCATAACATCTGCAAAGTTACGGCGCTCAAAGTTCAATGCAAAGGGAGATATTTTCTTTTACAGAAATCATTTTTTAAGGACTTTTTTTAACAAACGGCTAGTGGGGACTACAACGAGCTTCTTCCCAGGTTGGTGACAAACCCCAAAATTTACATAAACCCTGCCCCTGGGAACATGCAACAAAGGGGTGAGGCCATGTTGGGCTGCTTTAGAGAAGAGGAAGAGTTGTTGTAGTAGAGTGTTGTTCCCATGCCGTCAATTTACACCGAACTGCTTCACAAATAAGGGTCCATTCAATGCTGGATTTGCAAAATTATTAACATGACAACACATGCTAGTCGATGAGTTTAATCAACTCCACAACAACTACATAAATTTATCCTCTAACCATTCAGAAACATCCAGTTGCATTCTAAAAGGTGTAACTTCTTCCTGAGTCTCTCCATCAGTGTCCGGTTTGAACAATTTAAGGCTGAACACCGTTACTGACAATCGTCGTTTTGGCTCTGTGAGATTCTCCGGCTATGTTCTTGTTGAGCAACCGAAGCGTGAGCTGTTAAAGCTCCGCCTTCTTCTGGAGGGGGCTGGGAGCAGCAGCTCATTTGCATTTAAAGGGACACATAAAAAAACGGCGTGTTTTTGCTCACTCCCAAATAGGCAAAAATTTGACAAGCTATAATAAATGAGCTGTGGGGTATTTTGAGCTGAAAGTTCACAGACACATTCTGGGGACTCCAGAAACTTATATTACATCTTGTGAAAAGGGGCATAATAGGTCCCCTTCAAACAGCCACAACAATATCCTGTTTAGACATAACACAGGAAGTCACCGTGGAGTTCACCTTGTCTGTAATTATTACACACTGTCTAAAACACCAGAACAGAGCTAATATTCACACTGAACATGTAAGATCAGTAAGTTTCTTTGTAAATTTCTACATTATTTTTAAGTATACATTCAAACATGTTAAGTATTCAGTTTTAGTTATTTTTACTTACTAAGAAAATAGCCTCCTGCTATAGCCCACTGCTTTGTGCAAGAAAACAGTTGTCCACGATAAACTATCACAACCAAAAGTTCACCATAACACCACCATCTGTTAACCATATATCTTTCTTTCTTTCTTTCTTTCTTTCTTAAACAGACTGTACAGTATTTGTTTTATACACATTAGCACATATTCAAAAATTGCACTGTGGATACATAACAACAACTTTTCAAACAGGTTTAGTTTCATTAAGCAGATGTCTGTATTAGTACTGTTAACCTTTGACATCCACTGGGTGAAAGAGAAACACTAGTGAAAAGATGAGCTTTTCACATAAGGTGTGAGATGGTCTGTTCCTGTATGTGGAAAACTACTGCAGTGATGTTAAGGTGTTTGCTAGAGTCTCTTCTGCATTTTTCATGATTTTTCAAGATTTTGCTCTGAGTGACTTTTTTTTAATGCATTGCTGTGGTACTATGGTATTTTAGGTGGTTGCTATGGTCCGTGTCAAAAGAACCCTTTAACTATTTATTTATTTCTGTATGTATGTCAGTGTAAATTAATGGTATACCCTTTTGTCTGATGAAACCCTACGTATGAGTAATATAAATGCTTACTAATCAGAGATTCAATGAAACACCATAAAACAATATGTATTGACTTTTTGAGCCTAAAACTGAGGTTTTGCTTTTGAGAGAACATAGAAGTTGTCAAAACCACAGCATTTTTTTTTTTTTTTTTTTTTACCATATACCACTATGTGGTATGAATTTGACCTCTATGTCTTCATCTGAACGGAATGAATTTTTACAAATGATATGGGATGATCTTTCAGTTGGACAAGGTGGCACTTCAGTATCATTATGTGTGGGTTGATTACTAAACATCTGCACTGCTAAAACTAACTTTGTAAGGTTCAGTGCTAAATTTGATCATGACCTCTCCATTATCTCCTGTGTTTGAGATACTGCGAAGAAGAAATGATAGAATAGAGTCTACAAAATCTTTCAATGTTTATTTTTGCTGTACATTTAACATTTACTATAGCTTTATTCAGTTTGGCCACAAAAAGTATTGTTAACACTGAACATGTCAGAATGCTGTAGGCCTATGTGTTATATCAAACAAATGACTTTTATTTTAAAGATGGTTACTGTATTTGTTTAAGATCATATTTTATTCAAAATGGGGGATTGTTCACCATAATGGACTTATTTTTCAGATACAACAAATGCATATTTGAAATGCTGCTTTGGCCTTGTGACACACATAGTTTGCAGAAATGTAATTCATCAAAATTCACGGCTACTGTACTGATTATGAAAAAAGGGGAATTATGGGCAAATAGGAACCACCCAGAAATGATTTAAGGATTAGTGGAACATAATTTTTTGAATTTTAAAACAGACTATTATAATGCTGCCATGCTACTGGAAATCTACTACTTCTGAAGTCATGATTATATGAGCTTGTCAGATTCAGGCCCTGTTTCCACCGGGTATTAAGATGCGTTTTTGTTGATCGGATCACAAGTGGGCGACGCTAAATACATTTTGATCTTGTCCACTTTCGACCACTTCCAGAGATAGTCGAAAACACATTTAACCGGATTGCTTTCGTAGTGGAAATGCTCATGTGTTTGAACAGCCAACATTAAACAATATGTAAACATTATGGGAAGCGCAATAGAATGACAGGATTTAAACTTTGTTAGCTGAAGACCTAAGCTTGGTTTGAGGATGAAAAACATACCAAGCAAAATGTTCTCACCATTCTCACCATTTCACAGTGTTTGGCGTGGTATTGCGGCTATCAGGGCAGAAATGAAAGCTGCTGCTCTTGATGTTTTTCCGTCGTCTCTGGGTGCGTTCATATGTAAATTGTGCGAGCTTATTTTCTCCATTAGACTGAAACATCTGAAAAAACCCATACATTTACCTGCCCATAGACCCTCCCCTAGAAGAAATCAGGACAGAAGTGGTTAAAAGTGGACAAAATTGGATTAAGTGGATTAAAATACCATGTGTCTCCCTCGTCTACTAACTAGGAAACTCATATTTAAGATAATTCCAATAGCACGTGACAGCAGCACAAATCTATATTTTCAAGAGGTCTTGACATTCTCCTCTAGGGGTCAGTATACTCATTGCTTTATGAATTGCTCTCCTTCACAAAGGCAGGGATGCACATTTCCCAGTTCTGCACTGAAAATTGTCCCTAATGGCAGTAACGAATGTGATTTCCTCTTGCAAGTTTTAGTGTTGCCACACTGCTGTCTTTCTTTGACAGTTCTTTCCAATGCTTGTCTTTTCCCAGGGCGTCCTCGAAAACGACTTTGTCTTTTGGGACATCCTTAGTGAACTTTTCATTTCTCTAAATATTTCTTCCTGGGTCCTGAGTCAATAGAGGCCTTGGTGTTCCACTGTCCATGATATATAGTGAGATGCGATGCACTATAAAAAAGGATGAATAATCTACGTTATGTTTTTTTTTTTTTTTTTTTTTATAATAGCGGAGTTGATTTTGAATGGATGTCCCTTTTGGTTTGCAATAAAATAGTGACGATTTAAATAGTGACGAGCACCCCAGTTTATACTACACTTCATATTTCAGCTCTCAGTGAGTGTTATGAGCAGCTTTGTGTTGCTTTGTCTGTTCTTAGACTGGATTGTGGAAATTAAATGAAAAAAATAGGATTACAGAGCATAATAGATTCTCTGATCCTTTACATCAGAAAAATGAAAAATTATTGATAGTATCTAAACTAATGTTGATTCTGTCTAAACTTTACTGACGAACATCATCTACTTTATATTATTCCAATAAGAGTTTGCGATAACACTTTATATTACAGTGTCCATATTACACTTTACATGTAGTTACTTTAGTAATAACTATAAATTATGCATAATTACATGCAACTAACCCATAACCAAACCCTTATCCTAATCCTAACCCTATAGTAAGTACATGTAGTTATTTTTACTCAGTAATTAAATGTATAATTACACTGTAACAGTGTAACCAAGATTACTAATATTTCTTTGAATTGTACAATATTGGTTATATAGGCCAATGTCTCTCAAAAGATAGCTAATAAAGGAAAAAAAGCTGGCCATGAGGCTAAAAACAGCTTAGACCAGCTTGGTCAGGCCAAGAAAACCTAAATCAACTGAGACTATCTTGTCTCTTGTCTATTATTTTGGACATTGATATTTTGGCATGCAGAGGGCACTCTCGTATCCAGACCTATACAAAGTACTGACTACGCCACCTCAGCCTTAATCATCCAGGGCACACAAGTTCGATTTCCCTCCCACATTCCTGAGACAATGAGGAGTGGATACGTACAAAGCGAAACTTTATTGAATCATGAAAGCTAGTTTAAAAGAAAATCACAGGGCTATATACAGTAGCAATAAAATACTGGTGGCAGCAAACCGCACCAGACTGCTAATATTTATGTATATGACAAATGGATCAACACAAAAAGACAGAAAGAAAGATTTCACCACTGAACTGGTGTGTGCCAAGAGTAGAGCAGGCTAAGCAGCGGGCTTCAAAACAGCCCACAGTGAGTAACCTCCCGTGCACAAAATCAGATGTCCAGGCCAACAAGCGGGACTTCCTGTCAGATATCCGGCAAACCAATTCCTTATAAAGTTCACTAGCAGAAGAACAGCAGTCACTCACAGCACTCAATATATTTTTGCACAAAATTATTATTTAACTGTTTCAATGTTATGTTATTTGCTTTCTTTTAAGGTAATGCCATATACTTGGATATAAAAATGCTTAAATGAAATTTGAAAGTACCTGCAATCCTTTGTTTGTAGAGGGTATGCATTGATGTCACTTTCCCGCTGGAACATGCTGGACTGAGTGGCAAAAGGACCTTCTGCATGACTGGATTTAATAGGGGAAACTGAGAAAACGTGAGTAAAACAAGCAAGGTTGGACTCCTTAGTTGTCCTTATAACATGTCAAAGAAATCTAATCCATGGATATTGACATGCAGCCAGGTGTTTCCTGACATATATATGTGCCTGATTTCGACGCCGGGGAAATACATAAGGCAAATCTGCCTGTGAACACTTAATATAACTACAATTTAGGTAGGTCTAAATCGGAGTGATCACTTACCAATGTTATATATATATATCGTCATACCGTCCAGCCCTAAAACTTATAGTTTTAGTCAGTGTTTATTTAAAAACACCCAATTATGCAGAATATAAGGTGGTAAATATTTAATTGATGAGTTGAACACAATATATAACAATACAATATATATAGGGTATGATTTTACCCCAAAAATCCAACATTTTGACAGAATGATAACTGCAAATCTCTGCCTGGAGTCCAGTTGTTTCTGTGAATTGCAGTGATCCATTTGCTTCTTTTTTTCTGTAGCTTTCGGCAGTCTGTAAAAATATACCCCAGATTTTGTGTCAAAGCTATTTGTACAGTAAATCGCAAAGCTCTTTCCCGTTTTGGATGTGTTTTGTGTGTTTTTTGCGGCATTCACGCTGAAAACCAATGCTGCCACTTAGTCTTTTTGCCACTCAGTGGGCGTAACCGCAGTCATAGCGGCCGACGGTGACGTCACGTGCATACCCTCTATTATATGATAGGATGAATAAGCAACAGTTGTAAAAGTTAGGCTCCTGAGTTTGATACTTTTGTAACCAACCACAGAAGGTACACAGGGATGAAGAGAGTGTTGCAACCTGAGGTCAGCCAGAAGAAGACTACAGTGAAGAAGAGGAAGAGTGCTAGAAGAAAACAGCAGCGTAAGTGACAGTGGAAGGACATCTGCTTGAGTCTCGCCACACAAATTATGGATGAGCATAACAAAAACATTCATATTAATTTGGGTTACATTAGCTATATTTTTTTTTCCTCAAGCATTTCTTTAAAAAATTTGATTAATGATTTATGCATTTTAAGGGTAATTTTGCCAATTAATGCCAAACAAAATACACAAACATAGATTTATGTGGGGTTTTGTAGGCTACATTCTAAGTGGGCGTTATAAAACGACAGGATTTTTTTTTTTTTTTTTTTTTGGATTTCCTTTTGATGACGCACTTTTGGTTTCAGCAGGCTATCATTTTCCCTCACCGCCATTGACCTTCAAGGAGCTGTGTGGACACAGTTCAGAGCTTGTCACACGTACGACAATGTAAGCAGATATATACGTCAATATTCATTGCTTACTTGTTTGCTTTGCAAGGCCTTGCCACTAAGTATATTTGTGTGTTTTCTGCGTTCAACTTGTCAAATATGTTTTTTTTTTTTTCTCTCTCTCTCTAATGAACAAGTCATCCTGAGGAAATCCCAGATGGGCGTAGGCCTACATAGTCTACAGCTATAGGGGTCAAACACGACACTGATTTGTGAAAACTTTCTTTATCGCATGTTGTCTTGTTTCGGTGTTTCTCACTGCTCTTCTGATTTCCACTTGCATTAATATCCTCCTGGGACCCAGGAATAGACTTTTGTTCGTTTTAGTGAATTTCTCTGATACTATAGATGTCACAGTTTTAAGTCTGGATGTCCTGTAAAGAGCACATTCAGGGCTTTTCAGAGATACCAAATGTTTGGAGGTTTCACCATGACAACTCATTTTCCTTGGTCTTTAAATATGTCTGATATTAATTTAGTGATCAAATTTAGCACTCTTATGGAAATGATCCATAAGAAAAAAAAAATCCCATTGTTTAAACATCATTTCATGTCTTTTAATTTTTTAAACAACTGAGTCCTGGTGTCAGATTTGTGGACATAGCATAACATGAATTAAACATCTTTCTTCAAAAATGTTTTTCCCCATTTGTTTCTTATGCCCTAAACAATGTAATGACATGTAAAAATACTAAATTTACAAAACTTGTTTTTTCCTGGTTCTCAGGAGGATATGATCAATAAATTAGGCCTATCGATTTTGTGTATGATTTCTATCTCCTGAGAAATCTCAGGTATATGAACACTATAACTGAAGACTATCCAGTGCCCTAGACAAAGATTATTGTATATGTTCAAAGAAATCAATAACATTTCCAATATCTGTGTTTTTGCCTCTTCAGTTTAGAGTCCAGTGGGTGTACGGGCACAAGTTCTTCTCTGCTGGCTTCAGGGTACGATTTTAAATTTCCAAACATTATATGAAAAAAATATTTTTTACATTTTATGAGGTTATTTTTTGTATTCAGATGTTAACTTTTTTTAATGTAAATTATTTATTTATTTATTTTTAAGTTTATTAATTTCACTGATTTCATTATTATGATTTTGTCGTGTTTGGTGATGTTTGGAAGGTGAAGGTAGACTCTGAAATGGAGGCTCTGGTCTCATCTTGTGTCGTGTTGCCCTGTTCATTCAAATACCCTGCTCAACAACAGCCCTCCAGTCATATTAAAGGCATGTGGCACATGAAGGACAAATGGGAGGATTTCATCTATCACAATGATCATACAAAGGTTCTAGACAATTTCAAGGGTCGTACAAAACTGATTGGTTCACTGGGTGATTTAAACTGCTCCTTGGAGATTGATGAAGTCAGAAACCATGACAACGGCCCGTATTGTTTCAGGGTGGAATTAGAGACATCTGAAATAGACAAGTTCTCCTTTGTGGATAACTGTGTGACAATTAAGATGATTGGTAAGTGTGCTTTTGAGCTGTTAACCTATAATTACAACACATATAGGGTAAAAAATAAGAAAGCAGATTAAAAAAAAAAAATGGAAAGAGTCCAAATGATATTTTTGTGACTAAATAATTATTAAATAAGCTCATTTTTGCTTTTATTTACTTTTACTATATAAAATATATGTTTTGTCATTCAAAATATGTATAGAGCAAGCATCAAAACCTGAGCTGCAACAAAAGAGGATGATCACGGCTCTATCACATGCACAGTCAAGTACCACGGGAGTGTCCAGGGTGAAATGCAAGCCACACAACCTCTCTTTGTGAAAGGTATAACAATAAAACTCTTCTGTGTATATAATGTGATAGTGATAATTTTAACTAATAACAATTTTTTTTTTTTTTTTTTTTTTTACCAGAACAAGCAACTCTCAGCCACTTTCTGCCCCTTTGCAACCCTAAGCCCAGGTTATCTTAACCCTTTCATGCATGAATTATTAAATCACAAAAGTAATAATTCTGATGCAAAAGAATCTTCCAGGTCAGCTTACTAACCTATGCTTTCCCTGTATTCTAATTTAACTAAACAAACCAAACTCACCATCCTGTACAAAAGAAAAGAAAAACAAACTCCAAAACCACCAACAACAGGTTTCTTGAGGTAGGCCAAAATGAAGTGCCACCAGCAGCTCTTAAATAGGCAGAGGCCGCAGATGTTAGGGATAATCAGGCTCCGCCCCCATCCAATTGGGAACTATGCTCAGAAAGAAAAGAGACAACAAGAGAAAGAGCAGGAGCTCGTAACAGCTGGTCAGTGATGAAACATTATTGATAGCATCTAATTGAATTCAATAAGCTCTGTCTAAACTTTACTGATGAACATCATCTACTTTGCATTATGCCAATAAGTTTGCGGTAACACTTTATTTTAAAGTGTCCATATTACACCTTACATGTAGTTACTTTTGTAATAACTATAAATTATGCATAATTACATGCAACTAACCCATAACCAAACCCTTATCCTAATCCTAAACCTATAGTAAGTACATGTAGGCTAGTTATTACTCAGTACTTTCAATTCAATTCAATTCACATTTATTTGTATAGTGCTTTTCATGATACATATCATTTCAAAGCAGCTTTAAAGAGAATGCATGTCAACATTACGATTTAGAGAATGCAGTTAGCTAACAATGTAATAATTTAGGCAATTTAATTTACAATCACTGTTAGCAGTTTAATTTAAGGTAGAAGCAATGAGCTCCTGGAAATAATGAATTACATTTAAATGTTAAATGTATGATTACACTGTAACACAGACACCTTAAAATAAAGTGTAACCAAGTTTGCTAATATTTCTTTGAATTGTACAATTGTCAGCGGATAGACGAGGAACACAGAGGTAAGTGATATAAACAACAGCAGGTTTATTGAATGGAGACAAAACAACAACACAGCAGAGAAAGCAGTCCAGGTAAGTGGGTTGGGATATGGAATGTCTTGGTACAGCTTATCTGTGAATGATACAGTCCTTGTTTCTTTTCAGGAGATCCAGTAACAAACAAGCATAAAGACGATGGAGAGCAGGGGATGTGGAGAACCAGGACTGCTGGTGGGAACAACTGGTGAGTAGAACACAGGTAAGATGGTCGTGGAGTTTGACATAGGCATAGACAAAGACATTGTGCTTATCCATAGACAAGACCAGACAGTGAGTGGAGTGTGTGAGGACCTTAAGAGTGGTGCAGAAGATGACTGGCAGCTGGTGGTGATCAGTGATTGGAAATGGAGTGCAGGTGAGGAACCAGAGGGATGCTGGGAAGTGGAGTCTGGGGAAGGTGAGACAGACGGTGACGGTGACAACAATATTGGTTATATAGGCCAATTTCTCTCATAGCTAATAAAGGAAAAAAGCTGGCCTTGCAGCAAAAACAGCTTGGTCAGGCCAAGAAAACCTTAAACCAACTGAGACTATCTCGTCTATGGTTTTGGATATTGATATTGACATTGCTATATTGACCCATTTCAATGTTATGTTATTTGCTTGCTTTTAAGGTAATGCCATATATGCTTGAATATAAAATGCTTAAATGGTTATGAATTTGAAAGTACCTGCAATACTTCCTTTATGTATTATAAAATAGGATGAATAAGCAACAGTTGTAAAAGTTAGGTTCCTGAGTTTGATACTTTTGTAACCAACTACAGAAGGTACACAGGGATGAAGAGAGTGTTGAAACCTCAAGCTGAGGTTAGCCAGATGAAGACTACAGTGAAGAAGAGGAAGAGTTCTAGAAGAAGACAGCAGCGTAAATGACAGAGGAAGGACACCCGGCTTATTAAGCATGAGTTGCAGAGACTACGCTTACAACAGGAAGCCTGGATCAAAAAAAAAAAAAAAGTATAAAAAATACTGAGGAGTAAAGATCTCCTCAGACGCTGCCTGCATTAAGCAAAGAGGAAACCTGAAAAAGAAATATTCTATATTGCTGTAAAGAGCTTTTTTTCCATTAACTGCTTTGTATTGTAACCAATAAAATGAGTGTTTTTGTTGTTACAATTGCCTCTTGTGAGACTGGTGAAAGTAAGATAAAAGGCCACACCAAATAACAGTATTTTATCTGAGACTACACTACCAGTCAAAAGTTTGGACACGGTAAGATTTTTAATGTTTTTAAAAGAAGTTTCGTCTGCTCACCAAGGCTGCATTTATTTAATTAAAAATACAGTAAAAACAGTAATATTGTGAAATATTATTGCAATTTAAAATAACTGTTTTCTGTTTGAATATATTTTATAAAGTAATTTATTCCTGTGATCAAAGCTGAATTTTCAGCATCATTACTCCAGTCTTCAGTGTCACATGATCCTTCAGAAATCATTCTAATATGCTGATCTGCTGCTCAAGAAACATTTATTGTGTACAATTGTACAAAATATTTGTGTACAATATTTTTTTTTCAGGATTCTTTGATGAATAGAAAGTTCAAAAGAACACCATTTATTTGAAATATAATATTTTATAACATTATAAATGTCTTTACTGTCACTTTTGAACGATTTAATGCATCCTTGCTGAATAAAAATATTAATTTCTTTAATTTCTTTTAAAAAAAAATTAAAATTAAAATTCTTACTGACCCTAAACTTTTGAACGGTAGTGTATAATGTTATGAAAGCTTTGAATTTCAGATAAATGCTGTTCTTTTGAACTTTCTATTCATCAAGGAATCCTGAAAAAAAAAAAAAAAAGTACACAGCTGTTTTCAACATTGATAATAATCATAAATGATTCTTGAGCAGCAAATCAGCATATTAGAATGATTTCTGAAGGATCATGTGACACTGAAGACTGGAGTAATGATGCTGAAAATTCAGCTTTGCCATCTCAGGAATAAATTACTTTATAAAATATATTCAAACAGAAAACAGTTATTTTAAATTGTAATAATATTTCACAATATTACTGTTTTTATCTCCAGGGGGGGATTTCCTTCTGATGACGCAAAGGGGAAAAATCATTTTATGCACTTTTGGTTTCAGTTTTCCACTGCGGTCAGTTGATTTCCCTGACCGCCGGGGACCTTCAGGAAGCTGTGTGGGAGCAGTTCACCATCGGAGCTTGTTGCACGCCAACCCAGCAGATACGTCATTATTGCTTACTTGTTTTGGTCGTGCCAGTAAGTAGGCCTATATTTGTTAATATTTGTTTGTTTTCTGCCTTCAACTCGACAAATATTCTTTTTTTTTTTCTTTTCTTTTGTTTAATGATCAAGTCGTCTTTCCAGCTGGGTGTAGGCCTATATACAGTAGTTACAAGGGTAGTTATTTTTTAATTTATTGGTTAAACATTCCTTCAAAGGTGTTTTTCTCAAGTGGTTTTACTTTTGAATTTGCCCCATAGCCTACAGGATGCAAGATATGCCTTTAATTCCTGCGGTTTAAAATTCCTGTCTTTTGGCTAATTGCGCAGTCTTACACTTGTAAACAATATCGCGTAGCCTACATAGCGAGTCTTAATTTTATAATGCGTAGGTAGTCAAACTCTAAAGTTGGTCACTAAGAACCTATAGTGTCATCTTGTCCTGCCAGATTTTTTCCCCCCCATAGTGAAGCTTCTGCTGCAAACGCTTGTAAGTCCTTTAGTCAGGATGTCAGGAACTTGATTTGTGAAAACTTTCCTTATCGCATGTTGTCTTGTTTCGGTGTTTCTCACTGCTCTGATTTCCACTTGCATTAATATCCTCCTGGGACCCAGGAATAGACTTTTTAGTGAATTTCTCTGACACAATACATCACAGTTTTAAGTCTGGATGTCCTGTAAAGAGCACATTCAGGGTTTTTCAGAGATGCCATATGTTTTGAGGTTTCACCATGACAACTCATTCTCCTTGGTCTTTAAAGATGTCTGACATTAATTTAGTGATCACATTTAGCACTCTTATGGAAAGATCATATTTTGTAATTATCATTTAAATCTGACTAATTTTCAAAATGTCATAAATCAACATGTCAGGAAAATTTTATGGGGTTTCTAATCAAAATATGACTTTCTGTAACAAAACAGGGCATTGATTTCATACATGTCCACTGCAGAGGACACCAGAACTTAAAACATGTTCATCAGGCATTTTGGGAGACAAGTGAAAATGGAAAGAAATTATATACCAGTATTTCTATGAAATATTAGATATTATTATGAAAATGTTGCCAATTATAACTCCCACTATTACACTTCTTTTTCCATTACATGTTGCCCCAAGAACACATTAATAAGCAAATTAAATACATTATATAGATACATTGTATTGAATAAGACTAGCCCATTTATAGCCATTTTACCCACATATTGCATAAAGTAAAATAGTAAATCAGTTAATTCTGTTATATCTTTCATAACATAGTTGATAATCATCTTAATACAAAGTTTGATTTAAAAAAAAAACCTGAAACCTAAAAATTGATTGGTGAAGGAAAAGAAAAATCCTATTGTTTAAATATCATTTTGTCTTTTTTTAGTCCTGGTGTCAGATTTGTGGACATAGCATAACATATGAATAAAACATCTTTCTTCAAAAATGTTTTTTCCCCATTTGTTTCTTATGCCCTAAACAATGCAATGACATGTAAAAATACTAAATTCACAAAACTTTTTTTTCCTGGTTCTCGGGAGGATATGATCAATAAATTAGGCCTATCGATTTTTCGTTTACGATCTCCTGAGAACTCTCAAGTATATGATCACTATAACTGAAGCCTATCCAGTGCCCTAGATAAAGATTGTAAATATGTGCAAAGAAATCAATAACATTTCCAATTTCTGTGTTTTTGCCTCTTCAGTTTCTAGAGTCCAGTCCAGCATGGGTGTACGGGCACAAGTTCTTCTCTGCTGGCTTCAGGGTATGATTTTAAAGCATTATTTCCATACATTATACGAATAAATTATTTTTATTTTTTGTAAGATTATTTAAAAAAATATATTAATATTAAAAATGTATGTGTAGATTTTTCATTAATTGTTATTATTATTATGATTTTGCAGTTGTTTGTGCTGTCGTGTTTGGTGATGTTTGGAAGGTGAAGGTAGAGTCTGAAATGGAGGCTCTGGTCTCATCTTGTGTCGTGTTGCCCTGTTCATTCAAATACCCTGGACAACAACAGCCCTCCAGTCGTACTAAAGGCATGTGGCACATGAAGAAGAACAGGGATCATTTAATCTATCACAACGATCAGACAAGGGTTCAAGACAATTTCATGGGTCGTACAAAACTGATTGGGTCACTGGGTGAATTAAACTGCTCCTTGGAGATTGATGAAGTCAGAAACCATGACAACGGCCCGTATTGTTTCAAGGTGGAATTAGAGACATCTGAAATAGACAAGTACTCCTTTGTGGATAACTGTGTGACAGTTACGATGATTGGTAAGTGTGCTTTGAGCTGTCAGCTGTAATTACAACACCTAAATAAAAAAAAAAAGAGAGAGAGAGTTTATATTTAAATTAGCTCATTTTGGGGTTTTTTTACTATGTGAAATATGTGTTTTATCATTCAAAAAAATATGTGTAGAGCAAGCATCAAAACCTGAGCTGCAGGCTGAGACATCTGTGCAAGAGGGTCAACCCACAGTCTTCAAATGCTCTGTCCGGCACACCTGTCCATCCCATCAGCCCACTCTCAGCTGGAGCCACTCTGGAAGCACCATCATGAGCTATAAGGACATTGGTCATGGAAAATGGGAAGCAGAGTCTATCCTTACCTTCACCCCAACAAAAGAGGATGATCACGGCTCTATCACATGCACAGTCAAATACCACGGGAGTGTCCAGGGTGAAATACAAGCCACTCAGCCTATCTTTGTGAAAGGTATAACAATAAAACTAAAATGATAATGTAATAGTGATCATTTTAACTAATTACATTCTTTTTTTTTTTTTACCAGAAGAAGCAACTCTCAACCACATCCTCATACCAACCATCTCTGGTCTTGGAGCTGCTCTTTTGGTTGGATTACTGTGTTTATTTGTTGTCATGAGATACAAGTGAGTCTGGATCTGACTTTAACATAAATATCAATGAGTAATATTAGAACACATCCCTGGAAATGGTTTACACTGTAATTGTAATAAATGAAAATAACTAATTTGATGTAAAATTGATAATTTCTTTAAAAATACTGCATTTTTATGTGAGCATTTGATAATGCATTGCAACATTCTGGTATCTTTCAATATGATTTTGCTCACACAAATCTTTCACAGGAAGCGCATTGCAGACCTCCAATCCAGAAACAACTTGTGAGTAAATCGTAAGTTAGCATTTAGTTCAGCAGTTTTGAATCTACTTGAGAACATTATTGTGCCTCAGTCTGATTCTTTTTTAAAAGGTTTTGTGGCTTTAAGTAGTGTACCCTTAAAAGGTGTATATATATCCCATCATAATGTCTTTTTTCAATAAAAATGTATCAACACAGCAGAGAAAAGCATATATTGTAGATCTGTTTACAATATATAATAATTAGTTCTGTCAATTTAAAAAAAAAAACTAACTAATCGCAGATTTTTCTGTAAGTAATCATGATTAATCGCACCTAACATTAAAGTTTTAAAAGGGACCTATTATGCTAAAATCACTTTTATATTGATTTTGAACATATTACGGTGGCCGAGAGAGCTCAACACGCTGCAAATGAAGAAAACACATGCAAATAGAAAAAACACCAGCAAATAAAGAAAACATCTTCATCAGTTTGACAACACATGCACTGCAAAAGTTTACAACACATGCCAATACAGAAACACGCTGCAAAAGTCCACAACACATACAAATAGACAAACGCGCTGCAAATAGGCCTGCTCATAATGCACATACGATCAAAATGTTAACAAACAACAGTATAAACAAAAAAACTTCACACCACGAGTAAACACTGAACAATCCCAGCGGTCCCAGACAGGTACGTCACTGTGTTCCCTATAACATTTTCGTTGTGGTCTGTGCCAGTCCCGGCACCAGGACAAACGATTTGGGGGGTATTATTTTGCGTAAAAAATATTATTAATAAATTAGTAATAATAAATAATATATTTTTGTAATTATGTACTTGATTTTATGTCTCAAATCCCAGTCAATTATTCACTGCAGAAAGTGAAACTAAAAACTCAGCGATGAGAGCTCTACTTCAACATGTTCTGATAACACTATTTAACCTTAATTTATTTCTTAATATTTCTCTTGTGGCCCATATGTATTGAAAAAAATGAGAAGAGATGTAGGTGTTAAACAAGTTGTTATTTTTAAATGAGGAGTTAGCTAATCTTATTACAGTGCGTTGTTTATGCGTGTTGCGCTATAAAATATTAATTTAATTCTAAAAGTAGCCTAATCATCATCATCATCATCATCATCATTCAGATCATCGCAGAAGGGGCTTGAGATCGCTGGGCCTGGTATGTGCTATTTGCAGCACGTTTGTCTATTTGTATGTGTTGTGGACTTTTGCAGCACATTTCTCTATTTGCATGTGTTGTGGACTTTTGCAGCACATGTGTTGTCAAACTGATGAAGATGTTTTCTTTATTTGCTGGTGTTTCTTCTATTTGCAGCACGTTGAGCTCTCTCGGCCACCGTAACATACACTATATTGCCAAAAGTTTTGGGACGCCTGCCTTTACATCCACATGAACTTTAATGACATCCCATTCTTAATCCTTAGGGTTTCATATGGAGCTGGCCCACCCTTTGCAGCTATTACAGCCACAGGCTTAGTTGAGTGTTTATGGGAATTTTTGACCATTCTTCTAGAAGCACATTTGTGAGGTCAGGCACTGATGTTGGACGAGAAGGCCTGGCTCGCAGTCTTTGCTCTTATTCATCCCAAAGGTGTTCTATCAGATTGAGGTCAGGACTCTGTGCAGGCCAGTCAAGTTCCTCCACACCAAACTCACTCATCCATGTCTTTATGGACCTTGCTTTGTGCACTGGTGCGCATCATGTTGGAACAGGAAGGGGCCATCCCCAAACTTTTCCCACAAAGTTGGAAGCATGAAATTGTCTAAAATGTCTTGGTATGCTGAAGCATTAAGAGTTCTTTTCACTGGAACTAAGGGGCCAAGTCCAACCCCTGAAAAACAACCTCACACCATAATCTCCCTCCACCAAACTTTACACTTGGCACAATGCAGTCCGGCAAGTACTGTTCTCCTGGCAACCACCAAACCCAGACTCGTCCATCGGATTGCCAGACAGAGAAGCGTGATTCGTCACTCCAGAGAACACGTCTCCACGGCTCTAGAGTCCAGTGGCGGTGTGCTTTACACCACTGCATCCGACACTTTGCATTGCACTTGGTGATGTAAGGCTTGGATGCAGCTGCTCGGCCACGGAAACACATTCCATGAAGCTCTCTACGCAATGTTCTTGAGCTAATCTGAAGGCCACACAAAGTTTGGAGGTCTGTAGCTATTGACTCTGCAGAAAGTTGGTGACTTCTGCGCACTGTGCGCCTAAGTATGCGCTGACCCGCTCTGTGATTTTACGTGGCCTACCACTTCATGGCTGAGTTGCTGCTGTTCCCAATTGCTTCCACTAACAGTTGACCGTGGAATATTTAGTAGTGAGGAAATTTCATTAATGGACTTATTGCACAGGTGGCAACCTATCACAGTATCACGCTTGAATTCACTGAGCTCCTGAGAGCGATCCATTCTTTCACAAATGTTTGTAGAAGCAGTCTGCATGCCTAGGTGCTTGATTTTATACACCTGTGGCCATGGATGTGATTGGAACACCTGAATTCAATGATTTGGAGGGGTGTCCCAATACTTTTGGCAGTATAGTGTATTTATGTGTCTGCAGTGTGTGTACACAACCACCCTATTGTGGTAAAAATCTATCCACTCTGTTTGTTATTTTCCTCATAAATCTGATCAGGAATGTACTCCAATGTGACGTCACATTAGAACAGGCCCCGCCCATGACTGCCGACAGAATCTGCCCTATTGGTGCATATTTATGTGGTGGGAAGTCATGTTTACAACGTCAGGTTCGCTAACGTCACTTGCATCGGAGTAAGATGGCAGTGTACCTTCTTTCAATTAACAACACAAAAATACAGCAAGGTTTTTAACTCTAAAAATGAAGAACAAAGAATGTGTATCAGGTGTGTTTTACTTTTTATGTTTTTAATTAATTTATGGAGCCACTGTAAACTGTATCGGTACATATTATATTGCTATATTACAATGATATCATATTTTGAGCAGGCAATTAGCTTGCTTCGTTGTAAATAGAAAAGCCTGACAATATCACTGCAAAATACCTTTAAGTATTGTTGTATTCTGCCACATTTCTCACTGACACATCTCCAACTCTTAAACATCTGGGCCTAAAGAAAATCATGAGCTTCCCACTTGTATTTACAACATTGTGGCAGCGTTCATGTGCATTCAACTCATAAATACGATCTTTCCGACATGACTTGAAAGCACCATACCTTAGCTCATCCGCATGGTGTGCTGTACATAGTCTACCATGTTTATCTCCTTGCCAGAGCATTTAACAGCATTATCCAACGAGAAATGTATTCTTATTAAAGATACAAAAGTTATTCAGACAAGAGCAGTGACTGATTTTATGTTTTTCTTTTGTTGTTTGATTCTGTTTATTATGCTGACTAAATGACGTGGATCTGACACATATCCTATTTTCTCACAACTCCTTACATTCATTTAATACTGTGCTTAAAAGGATACTTGACAAAATGGGAATTTTGACATAGTCTTGTGTTTTTGTCTGTTCAAGTGTAAAGGAAGTGGCATTCTGTGCACATTTCGGGTGTTTATTCACAGAGAGCTGCTTCACAGACAGCATGCCAGTACAGATTTGAGTTCTTTTTTTGCATCTTATTGTGCTTGAATGGTTTATTACACTTGAATGAATGATAGCATGATCATATACTGTACTGCAGCCAAAGGTTGACAGAAAAAAAGATGCTTGTAATTGCATTAAATATTAAAACACATTAAACTGAAAAAGAAATATGCATGCATTAACACATTTTGACAGACATAATAATAATAGTTAGAATATGTTCAACCCAAAAGTAAACAATGTAATTGAAATTAAAGTCATCATAATTTTACTAAAAATGATAATCTCAAGTGTTAAATGTTTTTTAGAATATGGAGTCGACTATCAAGAATGTTTCGCAGACAGTTACTATACTTTTGAATTTAAAAAAAAAAAAAATACATCTGAATTACATTCAATTAAAAATCCATCAGTTATGAATGAACTTGAACTAAATGAAACAAATCTCTATTTCTCCCTCTCTCTCTCTGTGTGTGTGTGTGTGTGTGTGTGTGGTCCAGAGAGCAGAGGCAAGGACACAACAGCTTTCTAATGTGCCCTTCTGCAACAAACCAGGAAAACACAAATCCTCTGGTGGACATATACTGAATCTATGGCATGTTTTGTATTATATTCATGGTATAAAGACTTTTTATAACTTCAGCATAATTGCAATCCATCATTTGTATAAAAAAATGTCAAAAGTTTATGTATCAAGGAATTATTTTAGATTAACCTTTTCAGCATGTTCAGACAACAGAGTGACTTGTGCAATGTTGTACTTTTCTCATGAAATGTGTTTTTCCTTCCTCTTTCTCAAAATAGATCAGCAACATCAGATAGAAAAAAAAAAATCTTTTTGTGGAGAGAATTTTTTTTGGTGTTGGTAGTTAATAATGGGCATATAGTTACAAGGGAAGTTACATAAAAACTAATTATTTTACATATTGTGTCATGAAACTGACGTTGTTGACATAAGACCTTCAGTGTCACATGATCCTTTAGAAATCATTCTAATATACTGATTTGCTGCTCAAGAAACATTTCTTATTATCAATGTTGAAAACAGTTTTTTTTTTCTGCTTAACATTTTTGTGGAAACAATGATACCATTCAAACATCTGAGGTAAGATAAAAAGAGGGAGAAATAAATAAACCTTAATTCATCAAGGATGCAAAAAATTGATCAAAAGTGACAGTGAAGAAAAAAGATGTTACAAAAGATTTCTTTTTACATAAATGCTTTTCTAAATTTAATACATACATTTAATAAATGCTGTTCACCGAACTTTCTATTCATCAAGGAATCCTGAAAAAAAGTATCACCATTTCCACAAAAATATTAAGCAGCACAACTTTTTTCAACATTGATAATAAGAAGAAGAAATGTTAACTGAGCACCCAATAAGCATATTAGAATGATTTCTGAAGGATCATGTGACACTGAAGACTGGAGTAATGATGCTGAAAATTCAGCTTTACCATCACAGGAATAAATGACATTTTATAATATTTTCGAATAGAAAAATCAGTTCTTTTAATTTGTAATATTTCGCAATAATACTGTTTTTGTATTTTTTGATTAAATAAATGCAGCCTTGGTGAGCACGAGACTTCTTTCAAAAACATAAAACATTTTAATGCTTCCAAACACTACATATATATATATATATATATATATATATATACACACAGAGTATATATTTACGAAACAAGAATTTTTTTTTTTTTTATGTAATCAATAGAATATTTTTGAATATAAATGTTACTGTATTATGAACACAGTATTAATGTTTGTGTCTTGTTTGTAATCAAAGCTTATACCGCAGTAAAGTTTTTTTTTTTTTTTATCATTAAATTTGACATTCAAACAGTCAGAAGCTGTTGTGTGTTACTTATCCTGAGGGGCCGTTTACATGACACCATTTTCAACTTTTCTGTTTTTAGTACATTGTTGTCGGATAAGCCTAGTTATTGACAAAAAAACCCACAGTGCTGTTTCATATGTGAACACCTGAATCCCTTCATGAAGGGCCCTACCACAAGTCTGTTAGAGATGGTCTCTTCAAGGAAGTAATTTTATCATTTATGGTCAAGTGACCTGAATGGCGAATCCTCGCGATTCACTTTAAAGCTAGATATGGTGGGAGAGTTTGAGTTAACGTATAAACAGAATAATTCAAGTTGTTTTGTTGTGATATATTACACACATTTTCATCATGCATTTCATAAATACGTTTTGTAGGTAAGAAATGTTTTAAAAGGATAGATCACCTAAAAATGAAAATTATCCCATGATTTACTCTCCCTCAAGCCATCCTAGGTGTATATGATCTTCTTTCAGACAAACACAATCGGAGATAGATTTAAAAATATCCTTAGTCCTCCAAGGTTTATAATGGTTCTGAATGGAGGGCCATGTTTAAAAAAACAAAAAACAAAAAAATGCATCCATCCATAATCAAAGTAATCCATACACACTATTGAAATACTTACATATAGGGTATAGCCTACATATTTAACAATACGTAGACTATACCCTATTTTGAGCCTAAAACTGAGGTTCTGCTTTTGAGAGAACAGAGAAGTTGTCAAAATCAATGCGTGTCATTTTTTTTTTTTTTTTTGGTCAATATGCACCACTAGTGGCCTGACTGTGACCACTATGTGGCATAAACTTGACCTCTATGTCTTCATCTGTGTTTGAGATACTGTGAAGAACAAATGATAAAATAGAGACTGCAAACTCTTTCAATGTTTATTTTTGCTGAACAGAACATTTACTGTATCTTTATTCAACTTGGCTACAAAAATATTGGTAACAGTGAAAATGTTAGAATTGTTTATGTATTATAATAAAATATCGAACAAGTGACTTATTTTAAAGAAAGTTTCATTAAAAAAAAAAAAAAAACACAAAAAGATACATTAATTAAAATCACCTTGGCATCAGGAAAGTTAGTTGTAAGAAAAGTCTAACATCAATTGTTTGCAGATACATGGTTTGATATCTAATGCAATACAATTTTATGAGTGGTTATTGCATCATTTTAAGATCATATTTTATTTACAGTATACTTGGATATTATTTTACGCAATAGTTTTATACAAAAATGTGTATTTGAAATGTTGCTTTGGCCTTGTGACAGACATGGTTTGCAGAAATGCAGTTCGTCAAAATGAATGGCTACTGCACTGACAATGAAAAAGGGGAAGTTACATTTTAAGGACAAACAGGAACTACAGTGCCAGAAAGTATTCACAGCACTTCACTTTTTCCACATTTTATGTTACAGCCTTATTCCAAAAGGGATTAAATTCATTATTTTCCTCAAAATTCTACAAACAATACCCCATAATGACAACATAAAAAGAAGTTTGTTTGAAATCTTTGCAAATTTATCAAAAATAAAAAACGCATAAAAATCACATGTACATAAGTATTCACAGCCTTTGCTCAATACTTTGTTGAAGCATCTTTGGCACCAAGTCTGGGCTCTGGCTGGGCCACTCAAGAACATTCACAGAGTTGTCCCGTAGCCACTCCTTTGTTATCTTGGCTGTGTGCTTAGGGTCGTTGTCCTGTTAGAAGATGAAACTTCACCTCATTCTGAGGTCTGGAGCAGGTTTTTATCCAGGATGTCTCTGTACATTGCTCCATTCATCTTTCCCTCTATCCTGACTAGTCTCCCAGTTCCTGCCGCTGAAAAACATCCCCACAGCATGATGCTGCCACCACCATGCTTCACTGTAGGGATGGTATTGGCCAAGTGATGAGCAATGCCTGGTTTCCTCCAGGCATGATGCTTCCTATTCAGGCCAAAGAGTTCGATCTTTGTTTCATCAGACCAGATAATTTTGTTTCTCATGGTCTGAGAGTCCTCCAGGCGGGCTGTCATGTGCCTTTCACTGAGGAGTGGCTTCCGTCTGGCCTTCTTCCATTTACGGATGATGGAGGCCACTGTACTCATTAGGACCTTCAATGCTGCAGAAATTTTTCTGTACCCTTCCCCATATCTGCGCCTCGATACAATCCTGTCTCAGAGGTCTACAGACAATTCCTTGGACTTCATGGCTTGGTTTGTGCTCTGACATGCACTGTTAACTGTGGGACCTTATATAGACAGGTGTGTGCCTTTCCAAATCAAGTCCAATCAACTGAATTTACCACAGGTGGACTCCAATCAAGTATGTACATGTGATTTTTTTCGTTTTTTATTTTTAATAAATTTGCAAAGATTTCAAACAAATTTTTTTCACATTGTCATTATGGGGTTGTAGAATTTTGAGGGAAATAATGAATTTAATCACTTTTGGAATAAGGCCGTAACATAACAAAATGTGGAAAAAGTGAAGCGCTGTGAATATTTTCCGGATGCATGTACTCGGTAATGATTTAAAAATTTGGGTGGAGCATACTTTTCTGAATTAAGAAACAGACTACTGTATGTTATAAATCCAACACACACCTGCCTGAAGCTAGCTTCAAGAGGTCCTGACATTCTCCACTAGGAGAATATATGCTCAGTATACTGATTGCTTTATGGATTGCTCTCCTTCACAAAGGCAGGGTTGCACATTTCCCAGTTCTGCACTGAAAATTGTTCCTGTTCAGGCTCCAGTGCTGATGGCAGATGGCAGTAACGAATGTGATTTCCTCTTGCAAGATTTAGTTTTGCCACACTGCAGTCTTTCTTTAACAGTACTTTCCAATGCTTGTCTTTTCCCAGGCCGTCCTTAAAAGGGACTTTGTCTTTTGGGACATCCTTAGTGAGCTTTTCATTTCTCTGAATATTTCTTCCTGGGTCTTGAGTCAACAGAGGCCTTGATGTTCCATTGCCCATGATATATAGTGAGATGTGATGCACTAGAAAAGAAAAAATGAACACAATAAAAGTATTAATAGTTACATTTAAGTTAAGTTTATTTACTTTCTTACACCGTAATTATAAAACCTGTACATGCATAAACCATTCAGCATGATGAAAAGTAAAAATGAAAAGTATTCATTGACATTACCTCAGCTGATTTTGAAAGGATGTCTCCTTTGGTTTGAAATCCGATTTGGATATAAATAGTGCCCTTAACTTCCTGTTTCAGCTCTCAGCGAGTGGTATGAACAGCTTTGTGTTAGATATGTGTTTCTGTTCTTTGAATGGATTGTGGAAATTAAATGAAAAATAGGATTACTGAGCACAATGGATCCTCTGATCCTTTAAATCAATTGTTCAGTGATGAAACATTATTCTCACAACCCTTGATCTAATTGAACTGATGGTGATTTAATAAGCTCTGTCTAAGGATGTGATTGCATCTGAAGAGTTTTCAAAGATTGTCTTATTCAACATTTTCATCTATATTCTCAAATGAGATAAACAGAGATTACATGATCAAAAAACCTTAAATCAAGAGTGTAAATTAACTAGGCTATAAAATAACTTTATGCAAATAGATGTTTGCTAATATTTCAATGTATTGCTTATTTATTAGGAGAAAGGCTGGCTTGTATAAAGGAAAAAGGCTGGCCAGCTGGCAACCTAAACCAACTGAGCCATCTTGTCCAGGTTAAGAGACCATCTTAAACCAGATAACACCAGATTATGCTGAGTTTCACTTTAGCCACACAAAATATGCATGAGTATAACAAAACATCCATCTCTATTAGCCTATATTGGGTTACATAAGCCATATTCTTTTCAAACATTCCCTTTAAAATTATGAATGATGTAGGCTTATGCATTTTAAGGTAGTAATTTTCAGCTTTTGCCAAACAACATTAACATTTACACAAACATACAGTACTTATGTGGGGTTTAAACAGGCTTTATAAAACATTGTAAAACTACAGCGTTTTAACGTAACGGGAAAAATCATGTTTGTTGTCGATAAATTCACTTTTGGTTTGGTTTTTATTTCCATAAACTGACCGCAGTGGACCGTCAGGTACCAGGAGAAATCGCTAATTATCACAGTCAGATGTCCTATTTTCTGACAGAGTTTGAACTACAGGAGGAGCTGTGTGGATGTTATTGAAACGACTCATAGAACATATTTTCCTGAAAAATGTATATTTTGCTGAGTTAGACACGTTCCTGGGTCAACATATTTTGTTGATCCTGGATCAACATTCCTGTCCGAAAATTTATTCTTAACCATATCCCCCTAAATCTAACCCTACCCATAAGTTATCCGTAAAATCAGAGGGAAATGATAGGTGAATAACACCAATGTAGAAGCACCTAACCCTCGTCGTAAGCCTAAACTTGACAAAGATGTTGATCCAGGAACATGCTGCACTTGGTGAAATCAGGCTCTGCCCACTCTACATTTTTTTTTTGTTCTAGGAAGCTGTTTCACTCAAATATACATCACAATAGGGAAGAAAAGATTATCTCATCTTCCGTTTCATGCCAAATTTATTTTTGAACAAAATTCTAATAAGAAGATATCTTAAGAATGCTAGGAACATTACATTTTTGCAATCCAGTTCGTTTCGATTGTCAGTCTGTTCCATATCATGTCAAACGTCTCTCCTTAAACCTTTGGTGCGAACCTGAGCCCATTTAAGGTCTATGAGACGACCACATACATGACTCCTTTATGTCAAAGTGTTTGCAGTAACCGCTGTCACCTATCAACTGAAAATATTATTATTCTAAAGTCTTTGTAGTGAAGAGAATGTAATCTTACTCGAGTTCTTAATATCAAAACTTTGTGTGGGCACTTCAAGAGAGCAAACAGAGTAACTCTATGTCATACTTCATTTTAACATCACAGGACAATGTTGTGAAGCAGTAATTTACAAAGAAAACTTTTTGAATCTGTTCTGGTCAGACAAAGTCTGCTCATTTTTACCACTTCATCTCCTGTTTCCTGCTGTTTCTCTGTCCCTTGGACTGCTAGAGAACTTAACATGATTGATTTTGGATGTCAGAGAAAATTCAGTGTTGACTGGTTGTACACTGTAAATTCAAATATTATTCCTTACTATAAAAACACTAGTATTTACACTACACTAGTGTTTACTTGATTTTAACCAAAATGTTGACTTTACTACAAAATTGTAATTGTTGACTGAGGAATCAACGTTATGTTTGCAGAGTGGATCTACTTTGGTAAAATTAGCAAATAGGTTAGCAAATAGACTTCACTCATTTCCTTCACTCTTTTCCCAAAGTCATCTGTAATTTTTTAATTTGTCTATACAACTGAATAATTTGAGAGAACATCACATAAGCTGGCTTCATAAATTGATGTTGATTTTCCTAAAAAGTTCATTTTGGTACAGCCATGCATCAAGAAATAACAGTTCAAAGGAAGAGAAGTAATAAATAGGTCACTTCTAAAAGGTGATCTTATTTCTAACTGAACCTAACTGAACATTGTTTAGTTAGATGTTTAATTTTCATATTCAATAATGATGTTTTAAAATTTTTGTTTTAACGCTGATGTTATGAACATCTATGAACATCTATGAACAAAGCTGACAGCGCTTGAGTCACACACAGATTTCAATATTCAGCATGCAAACCACAACAATGGTAACAATTAAAATACTCTCTACAGTTCTTTTTTTAGTTACTAGAACATGTAAGTGAACTATACTAACAAAGCTTTTGGCAGTACTACATACTATTCCTCTTTCACTTTACTTGAAGAAAATGTGGAAGCTGATTGCACATAGTTTTTTAAGTCACCATAGCTTAAAATGGCAGATTAAAACCATGTTGAGAATAATAGTATTTAAGATGTTTGCAGAACACAATATAACACTGTTAGTTAAATGGAATTCGTCCAGTAATCTTACTGTTAAACCTTAAGTAAAATTAGTAAGTATTCTAGAGTACGTTAACTAGAATTGACATTAAACTAACTTGATATTTATTACTTAATTTACTTGGGAAGAGTTTGCTTTCTTTACTTTTAGCAGATTATTAACTTTTCAGCAGATTATTAACCTTTTTTAAGTTTTCCGTTTAAGTTTGCTTTGCAAAATAAGACAATCGGTTTCCAAACTTTTTTTAAGTAAACTGAACTTGTTAGAATTTACAGTGTAAATACCAGATTAAACGGAAATCTTCTGATGGGAGGTGTAGTAAAGCAGCTAAGAATAGGAATTCTGCTTAGTTGGTCAAACCACCTAAAGATGAATGTTGTTTGTTTTTGTCATAAACATTCATTCTCTTCTAGATCTGAACTTCACTCGGATGTCCAGCATCCTCAAGGGATGCATGAGAAAATGAGAAATGAAATAAAGGTCTGAATTGTCAGAAATCTGTATACTTCCTTTTCTTTTTTTAAACAATCTCTGGTTTGCATTAGAATTCAATCAGTCAGTCAGTCAGTCAGTCAGTCAGTAAAGGCACACCAGTCACACTCTGAAAAATAAGGTAAGCTCCCTTTCTTTTTTAAAATAATTATTATCATCAAGATAAAATGAATGAAAAATATTCCTGATTCTAAGCATAGTGATAATATTTCGATCTAAAAACAAGTGTCTGTGTATATAAAATTTTATGAATATATGATGAATGAGAAAATACAAAATATACATACAGAGGCATTGCCTTGTATTATTTCATATATTTAATATGTTCTTCTGTTAATATAACTTAGCATACAGACACAGTTATTTATTAAGGTTAATTTCCATTATTTATATCATATTTGATTGCTTATTGATTATTGCAAGATGTTTTATCTAGTGTATGATTCATGTTAGATGCATATGTATCATTATTATTATTTATTTTATTTTTTGCAGATGAAAAAGTCCTTTTACTCTTAATTTACTCACATGCATATTTCTAGAGAACTGAAACAGGTTGTTGTATTAACGTCAATAACAAAATAAAATAAAATAAATAAATAAATAAAACTTCACACTTGCCCTCTTAAGCGAGGCTCATATCTATCTTTATCTTCTTCTTTTTTTCTGTTTGTCCACTTTTGCTTGTAACCTAGTAAGCACAGGCAAATGCTAATCTTAGAATGATGTTAGACTTGCACATACTTCTCTTCTGTCTAGACTCTCTGACTTATGAAATCTCATATTCTCTTTGTATTTGCTTCAAGTAACCATTGATTACATTTGCTTTTACTTTATCAACAAATATCAGTGTCTACCAACCTTGTCCAACAACCTTGCATCAATATCAATAAATTATAAATTTTTGTTTCCAGTTTTTATCTCCTGAGAACTCTCAGGTTGATATACTGTATAAGATCACTATAATCAAAGCCTAAATAAAAAGATTGTTGTATGAGCAAAGTAATCAAAATAATCAATATGTTTTTGCCTCTTCAGTTTCTAGAGTGCAGTCCAGCATGGGTGTACGGGCACAAGTTCTTCTTTGCTGGCTTCACGGTATGATTTTAAAGCAGTATTAAAAAAAATAATAATAAAAAAAAAAAATGTAAGAGCAGCTCTTAAAGAAAATGATGTCATTGACCAGCTTAAATAAATTCAGTATTTATTCATTACATTGTAAAAATCAATAGTTATATTAATTTAGTTAATTTATCTATATATCAGCACTGGAAAAAACCGTGATGTCATCGTCCAGCTCAGTTCAGTTCAAATACAATGGTTTCAATGCACACAGATCAAAAACATTGTTGAATATCAAGTGTCCCCAACTAATATGAATAATATGAATGTATGAATTATATAATATTAATTATATGAATAAATTATTTTTTTAAAGATTATTTAAAAAAATATTTCTATTAAAAATTTGAGTGTACATTTTTTCAAGTTTAACTTTCACTGATTGTATTATTATTATTATTATTATTATTTTGCAGTTATTTGTGCTGTCGTGTTTGGTGATGTTTGGAAGGTGAAGGTAGAGTCTGAAATGGAGGCTCTGGTCTCATCTTGTGTCGTGTTGCCCTGTTCATTCAAATACCCTGGACAACAACAGCCCTCCAGTCGTACTAAAGGCATGTGGCACATGAAGAAGAACAGGGATTATTTAATCTATCACAATGATCAGACAAGGGTTCAAGACAATTTCAAGGGTCGTACAAAACTGATTGGTTCACTGGGTGAATTAAACTGCTCCTTGGAGATTGATGAAGTCAGAAACCATGACAACGGCCCGTATTGTTTCAGGGTGGAATTAGAGACATCTGAAATAGACAAGTACTCCTTTGTGGATAATTGTGTGACAATTAAGATGATTGGTAAGTGTGCTTTTGAGCTGATAACCTATAATTACAACTCCTAAGGGTACAAAATAAGAAAGCAAACTAAAAAATGGAAAGAGTCCAAATGATGTTTTTGTTACTAAATAATTAGTAAATAAGCTAAATTTTGCCTTTTTACTATGGGAAATATATGTTTTGTCATTTAAAATATATGTATAGAGCAAGCATCAAAACCTGAGCTGCAGGCTGAGACAGCTGTGCAAGAGGGTCAACCTGCAATCTTCAAATGCTCTGTCCGGCACACCTGTCCATCCCATCAGCCCAATCTCACCTGGAGCCACTCTGGAAACACCATCATGAGCTATAAGAACATTGGTCATGGAAATTGGGAAGCAGAGTCTATCCTTACCTTCACCCCAACAAAAGAGGATGATCACGGCTCTATCACATGCACAGTCAAGTACCACGGGAGTGTCCGGGGTGAAATGCAAGCCACTCAGCCTATCTTTGTGAAAGGTATAACAATAAAACTCTTCTGTGTATATATTGTTATAAGTGATGATTTTAAGTAATTAATTTTTTTTTTTTTTAACCAGAACAAGCAACTCTCAACCACATCCTCATACCAACCATCTCTGGGCTTGGAGCTGCTCTTTTGGTTGGATTACTGTGTTTCTTCATTGTCAAGAGATACAAGTGAGCCTGCATATGATTTTAAAATAAATATCAATGAGTAATATTAAGGAATGCATTACTGAAAATATTTAATATTTGAATAAATTCCTTATATTGAGTAAATTTAAAATTTGAGTAAATTTCATAATTTGATGTATAATTGGTTTCTTTTAAAACACACACACACAAAAAGAAAACTGCACACCAAACAAATTAAAAGTTCAAGATCCACTGAAAAGTAATATTTTACTTATTCTCATATGACAAGTGACAACAGAAGCAGGTGTCTATTTTTGTTAAGATTTAAGCACTGAATATAGTCCAAGAAACATTTTTCTTTTCTTTTTGCGCACACTCACTTTTTTGTTAGTGCTCTTTGCTATTCTGTTGTCACTTTATTGCTAATTTTCAGTGGATCTTGAACTTTGGAATTTGTTTGGTGTGTGGTTTCTTTTTTCTTTTTTCCCCTTTAATGTTTTGTAAACTGAATCTATGCACCCATAAAATATTCTTCATGTACACATCGGTGCAGGACTTTTTCTTATTCTTTTAAAACACTGTACTTGTGTTTTAATTAGTGAGACATTTAAAGCATTCTGGTAGGTTGGTCCTGAGGAATGGAGTTGAGAAACACTGCATTACAACATTCTGGTATCTTTCAGTTATATTTTGTTTTAAATCACCCAAATCTTTCACAGGAAGCGCATTGCAGATCTCCAATCCAGAAATGACAATGGGTGAGTATTAACAGCAGTTCTAACATTATAGTGCCTCATTCTGATTTTAAAATTTGTGGCTTTGAGTCCATGTCTGTGAACTTTGAGTTATTTACCATAAAAAACAAAAAAACAACAAAAAAAAAACAGTCATGGATCATCCAGGTAATGACGCACAGTATTAACAATCAATGGTTCACAAATTTTTTAACAGGGTTATTTTAATAAATTCAGCTATTTTTTGTCCTGTGAATTATCTTTTATGTAAAATATCTTACTCAGTACTAAATAAAAATAACATGCATTTTGTATGATCTCTCTTATTTTGTTACAATTTTTCACATTTTCACAGATTCTGCAAGTGGTTTACATTATTTTTCTTGCAACTGTATATATATATTAGGGGTGACCCTGAATAGTCGAAGATTTGAAGCTTCGATAGGAGGAGCCTAATTCGACTACCAATCTCACAGTTGAATCTTCGCAGAGGTGTTATGAGACGAAATATGGGGGCGCTCAATATCTGATTTTACACAGACCTACCGGTTTTCTCCCAATAAGTTAATACAGCCTATTATGATGATGCTGTAAATAAAAATGTGAAAAGAAAGAAGCTTTTAATAAATATTTTTAATGTGCGTGAGTAAATCCAACCACTCCTGTGGCAAAGTTAAGTTTCACTTTCCATGATCCGTGACCGACAGAGGGCATCTTGGCGGCAGGGATTCAATCTTTAACAATGTCTGGGATAAGAAAATCTAGAGTGTAGAATTGGATGCACTTTGAAATGGTAAAAGATGATCCAAAAAAAGTAAAATGCAAGTTGTGCAAACAGCTCATGTCCTACAGACATTGAGGAGCACTTCTGCTGGCCAAAAAGACTCAAACGGACACAGGCAGATCGCGTAAAAGACTGGATTTTTTTTTTTTCTTTTTTCGATCAGGTAGGCCTACAAGAGATTTCAAAACATTTCAGCCGGTTGTAATTTGATTTTTGGATGCTGTGAATGTTTAGCTAAAAAGACTGCCACAGTTTAGCATTTATTGTCTCTGCAGTTAAAAAGACAAAGTTGACAATTCTTTCATTATTTTAATAACTGATAATTCTTTCGTTATTTTAATAATTGCTTTAATTTTAATTGATTTATTGATCACTCTGGGTTATCTAATTTAACTATTTGTGGCTTGTGTTTTGAATATACACTATATTGCCAAAAGTTTTGGGACGCCTGCCTTTATGTGCACTTGAACTTTAATGACATCCCATTCTTAATCCGTAGGGTTTAATATGGAGTTGGCCCACCCTTTGCAGCTATTACAGCTCCAGTTCTTCTGGGAAGGCTTTCCACAAGGTTTAGGAGTGTGTTTATGGGTATTTTTGACCATTCTACTAGAAACACATTTGTGAGGTCAGGCAGTGATGTTGGCGAGAAGGCCTGGCTCGCAGTCTTTGCTCTTATTCATCCCAAAGGTGTTCTATCGGGTTGAGGTCAGGACTCTGTGAAGGCCAGTCAAGTTCCTCCACACCAAACTTGCTTATCCATGTCTTTATGGACCTTGCTTTGTGCACTGGTGCGCATCATGTTGGAACAGGAAGGGGCCATCCCGAAACTGTTCCCAAAAAATTTGGGAGCATGAAATTGTCCAAAATGTCTTGGTATGCTGAAGCATTAAGAGTTCCTTTCACTGGATCTAAGGGGCCAAGCCCAACCCCTAAAAAACAACCCCACACCATAATCTCCCTCCACCAAACTTTACACTTGGCACAATGCAGTCAGGCAAATACTGTTCTCCTGCCAACTGCCAAACCCAGACTCGTCCATCGGATTGCTAGACAGAGAAGCGTGATTCGTCACTCCAGAGAACACGTCTCCACTGCTCTAGAGTCCAGTGGCGGTGTGCTTTACACCACTGCATCCGATGCTTTGCATTGCACTTGGTGATGTAAGGCTTGGATGCAGCTGCTCGGCCATGGAAACCCATTTCATGAAGCTCTCTACGCACTGTTCTTGAGCTAATCTGAAGGCCACACGAAGTTTGGAGGTCTGTAGCTATTGACTCTGCAGAAAGTTGGTAACTTCTGCGCACTGTGCGCCTCAGCATGCGTTGACCCCGCTCTGTGATTTTACGTGGCCTACGACTTCGTGGCTGTTGTTCCCAATTGCTTCCACTTTGTTATGATACCACTAACAGTTGTCTGTGGAATATTTAGTAGTGAGGAAATTTCACGAATGGACTTATTGCACAGGTGGCAACCTATCGCGGTACCACACTTGAATTCACTGAGCTCCTGAGAGCGACCCATTCTTTCACAAATGTTTGTAGAAAAAGTCTGAATGCTTAGGTGCTTGATTTTATACATCTGTGGCCATGGAAGTGATTGGAACACCTGAATTCAGTGATTTGGAGGGGTGTCCCAATACTTTTGGCAATATAGTGTATGTTCCCCAGCACTTTAGGCATTTTGCACTTGTGACTTGATTATGACTATTTCATTTTTTATTATTATTATTATTATTATTTTTATTTATTAGAATGGTATATTCTGTTCTAATTCAATTCTTTAAATTAATTTGATTGTTTTTCGGTGCATCGATGTTGAGCTGTAGAGTTAAAGCTTGCTCGCACAGGCAATTTAGCCGATTTAATTTGTTTTGCCGACGTGTGAAATGCATACCTATCTGCAGTGTGGCCTTTCTGCAGTTATTTATATATTTCTCTGTGCTGTGTGTGAGAGAAAATAAAAGTTGTCTTAAGGCCCGGCTATAGGCCTTACTTCATTTTCCGTGTCCCGCTCCATCTCCTGCACATTTGAGCGCACGAGCCTTTCAAAGTAGCCTATACTCCTTTGGCCCTGAGCACGGAAAGAGTTCTAGTGGACTGCTGTTTTTCAAAGCTCACACATATATGATTCGACTATCAGTCGACTATAGGCAATCTGATTCGAATCTGATTCGACTATGTAAATCCGTAGTCAGGGACACCCCTACAATTTACCTTGATCTTCAAATTCAAAAAGTTTTCACCACCCGGTTCTTAATGCAATGTGTTTCCTTCTGGAGCATCAGTGAATGTTTGAACCTTTTTTAATAGTTGTGTTTGAGTCCCTCAATTGTCCTCAGTGTGAAAAGATGGATCTCAAAATCATACAGTCACTGCTGGATCGCTGAGGATCCTTTAAAAGGAATTTGTGAAATGTTATTGGTGCATCTCCGTTTGATTTCGGCGCTCGTAATCTTAAGACTTTATTGAAGCTTTGTTGAAGCAACCTGGCTATTCACACAAATTCACCATTTTAATATTAATAATGTAGAGTATAGTTTAAACAATTCGCTTCTTCACGTGTCTGTATGTGTTTTTAATGTTAATGAAACAACAAAAGACAAGGTAATCACTCATTGCTCTTCTTGACTGAATAGCTTTTGTAACTTAATTAATAATTAATAATGATTCATCTTTATTTAATTTATACAGTCAATATTATATGCAATGTTATTTTATGTTATATGTAATGTTATTCAATGTTGATTAGCTACTTTATTCAATTTCTGTACCAGAAAACTACTGTTGGATACCTGAAAAACACTGTTTATTTTATTTGTATCTTTGGTATTTATTTGTGCTGTTGCTTGTAGTTTGATTATTTGTTCTTATTTTCTTTATTTTTATTTGACAGTAGAACTTTTTTCCCTGAACATCGCACATACCGAACCGTACCGAAACCATGACTCTAAAACTGTGATAAAAACTGAACCATGAGTAATTTGAACCGCTGCATCAGTACTGGCCAATGACATTGCCGCGTTTGAATCACATGCTTCAGACACCTGTCACGCTGGAGGCTTTCCCCAAAGTGTCTTCGGACACAGTGCAAGTTCCCATTCGAAAGGAAACAATATTTATGGTACTCAGACAGGAATGCAATTGTTCCCTTTCGAAAGGGAACTCAAATCTGCGTTTACCGCATTTGGGGAACGGCACATGTGAACCGATGTCTGAAAGCCAAAGAATCAAACCACTCCAATCCTATTGGCCGGCGACAGTCTATGACGCAACATAGCGCGAACCCGGAAGTATAAAAGGGGCGCCTAGAGAATCATTTGGAATCTTTTCGTCTTTCGGAACTGTTCTGTCTTTGCCATTGGTTTCAAATCCGGTAAGGTTACATCCTTATTATGTCTGAGAAACGCTTTAGGAAGTGTGCCGATCCGTGTCCGAGGTTTCTGACACTGGACGATACTCATACCTTGTGCATTTTCTGTTTGGGCGAGGAGCACGCGCGGATAGTGCTTGAGGGGGCTGTCTGCGTTAACTGTGAGCGTCTTCCTATGAAGACGCTCCATTCTCGTCTGGCCCTCTTCTCGAGGGGAGAGGCGTCAGCATCTGTGCCCAGCGGTTCTGGCCCTGCTCGTGCTGAGGCAGAGCGGCAGCTGAAATCGTGGGGTTCGCAGGTGGAGCTCGCCGAGGAATTTGAGAGAGGTGTAAACCTTTCTCAGGCCGAGGCGGCTGACAAGGACAAACTCCTGGGTGATGATGACGTCTTGTCTTTGACGTCATCGGATCCAGGAGTGAGCGCTCTTTTGGCTGCGAGCCCCAGAGAGCAGGAGATGGCTGTGGAGGAAGAGGCAGGTGAGCCTGCTGCTCCCTCCAAGCCTCCCTGCGCTGCGTATGCAGAGTTATTAGAGGTTATGGAACGTGCTTCTGGCAGGCTACAGCTGCCTTGGGAGCGTGTCAGGAAGGAAACTGCGCATGGCAGACTTGACGAACTGTTTCTTTCCGACCATAACCCAATAACTCCAGTGAGCCTTCCATTCTTCCCCGATCTACATGTTGAGATCAAGAGGGCATGGAAGAACCCATACTCGGCTCGTATCCATTGGTATCAGTGAGCGAATTTCGCTGATGTTGAGGGGTTGAGCCAGCATGGGTATGTGTCGATGCCTCCTATTGACGAGACGTTTGCGAACTATCTCACCACAGGGAGTGCGCCGAGACTAAAAGCTCCGTTCCTGCCATCTAAACCGTTGAAAGTGACTTCACGTTTAAATGGCGGGGCATACGCGGCGGCAGGTCAGGCTGGTGCGGCTTTGCACACTATGGCGGTGCTGCAAGCGTACCAAGCTGACTTGCTTAAGGATCTGGATCAGGGGCAGGGTTTGTCCCCCGAAGCGGTAGAAGAGATGCGCTGCACCACAGATCTCGCTCTCCGGGTCACCAAACAGACTGCCACCTCGATCGGTCGATCTATGGCGGCTATGGTGGCCACAGAGAGGCATCTGTGGCTGAACTGTGCGGACATCGGGGAGAAAGAGAAAAACTTTCTCCTCGATGCCCCGGTTTCGCCCTCTGAACTTTTTGGCACCTCCGTCGAGACGGTGGTTGAAAAGTACAGGGAGGCGAAGGCGCGCTCAGCAGCGTTTAGATTCTGCATCCCACTCAGATCCCAATCTGGGCCCAAACAGCCAGGAGGTCCGGGCCTGTCTCGAGCTGATGCTCAGAGACGGGCTCAGAAGTCCAGTGTCGCCGCTCGTGCGCCTCCTCCTCCGCGGAGCAAGTCACAGAGACGGCGGGACACAAGGAGGAAGAAGCAGGATTTGATGGAGGTGATCGAGCATAGGCGTCAGCAGCGCCAGTGATCGATCTCCTCTCTTGTGAGGGCGATTAATTTTGCCCTCACTTCTTCTTCTTCCTCCTCCTCCCGGGAATATGCTCTTCGGATGGACTATGTGCTCAGGAGCTTCTTACAGTCAGACTGACGCCCGGGCCCATAATGAATTTTTTCTGAAGGCTCACCTTCTGGCTTGATGGTAAAGAAGCTCTTTTAGGCCTAAAAGAACTCTAGATTTTCCTTCTATGTGGAGATATTATGAAGGAAGAGTCTTCATTCTGCAGGCCGCAGGAAGGTAAGCTTGGTCTATATTTATGTTTTAAAATATGCAGACCATGTTTTTCCTGTATAGTTTTTCCTGAGCATATAGTCAGTAAAGTGTAAGGGTTTTTTGGGCTTAACTGAAGTATTTATTGGTTGGCTAGAACGATACTTATTGTGCAGGCCACAAAATAGCCACCTCTGGGCCACCTATTGTTTTGAGTAGCTTCTCATTTACTGTTTGCTAAGAGTAGTTTGAGTTAGCACTCCTTACTTCAGTAAGCATCTCTGTTTAGGTCGGCCTACCTCAGCCGCCTGACTTTGGTTGCTACTCTGCTGTGTTTTTGGCCTTTGGCCCACAGCTAGCGGCTTAGGCTAGGACTAGTTTAGGTGTGTTTTATCACTCCCTTTGTATTACTATCCCTTTTCAGGTTATATAGTTACTACTTCTGGCCTCCTCATGAGGGTGTTGCAGGCCGTATACCCATTCCCCCTTTTTATGTGTAGGTGCAATGGCTGAGTTTAACAGCTAAGGTTGTAGGCTGTTATCTCAGCCTCCCTGGTGCTGTTTCTCAGGTGGTAGGCCCTTATGTTCTTAGATAAGTTTAGGCAGTGTATGCTAGGCCCCACTATTCAGAACTTCTTCATGCTTTGAATTTGTTCTCCCTGAGCCCCTTGAATCTCATTCAAGTTTGAGCTATGGCGTTAGCTTTTTAGCTCCCATCCTCTAGGGCCCAGTTCAGACCTATGGTTCTGTTTAGTGATGAACATTTATCCTTTTTGGATGGCATGTAAATACAAAGCTTGTTGCTTTGGGTTCTGAGCTATTGCCCTACATGTATGTGAGCTTTACTCTAGTGCTGCCACAGGTTGGCACCTGTTCTCATAATAGTAGGCTGTTGTTGGCCTCTATTTAAGGATGTGGTGTTTTTGTACTCCCCTGTTAGGGTTTAGGTGTTTCACTGAGTGCATCACCTGTTGAATTGCACACTCAGGTTGAGTGTAGAGAGTCATGCTTTTGCTACCTCTGTTAGCTCCCTTTTTATCATTGCCACAGTAGCTATATTTCATATGTCTGTTGAAGTTGTTGGCTCTTTATTGTTTAGCCTCCTTCTATTTTGCAGCTTGTGTTTATGGCGCTGTTTGTTTATGGTCATGAGTTTTGCTCACGTATGTTAAGCACTTGCACAGGTTTTTGTCTGTTTTAGGTTTTAGGCGTTGCGGGCCTTCCTTAAGACCATGGTAGCATCTTACGGTACCCTGTTATTATTTGAGTTTCTGGTACATTGCCTGTTGGAATGTGTAGACTTAGCTCAGGTTGTGTATAGCTAGTTGCCCACAACTGTTTTTGGGTCTAGAGCTGGTCCCCTGTAGCTTGGTCCCCCTTACGACCATTAGCTTTCAGTACGTGTTGCTGAAAGTAGTAGGCCGCTCCAGGCCTCCTTTTTAGTTTACATGTTGGCACAGTTGTTTTGGTCTTCTTTGTTAGAGCTATCACTGGCTGACGCCATGTGCTCTTGAGTTGTAGGCCTCTCCAGGTCTCCTTTCGGGTTGCATGTTGGCACAGCTTTGTGTGGTGGTTCTTTATATGACTCATCTCCATGGGTGAGTCGTTATTTATACTATGACCCCTTCTGCCATTGGCCACGCCCACCTCTGCTCAGAGTAGGCCTTAGATGAGGCCTCTCATAGAGTTCTGTGGCGGAGCTGTACTCCTCTTTTAGAGTTAAGGTGGTTTTACTGAGTACCTGGCCTGCTGGCTGATCTGGTCATTAGACTTTCACTGGCTTTGTACTCTTCTCACTCTGAGAGTAAAAGGTGCTTTTACTGAGTACGCTTTTGAGTGGCTTGCCTCTCAAGGTTAACTTTTGTGTTAAACCACACCGTGGTTGGTTTTTCTGCATTTGCTGCCTTGAGTTTGGTTTTTCCTTTAGCTCTAGTTGAGCTAAGTAGTTTCCTCGTAAGTAACTTGGTTCTATTTGCTCCTAGAACTTTAGTGGCCGCTAGTCTCGCGCCGCGTGTTGATAGGTAGGCCCTCGGGGTCTCCTTGCTTAATATGCTGGTGTTTGTTCTTGTATACTCCTCTCGCTGAGAGAGTTGAAGGTACTTTACTGAGTATACTGCTGGTTGGCCAGGGCCCCAGGTGACTTATTAACCTTCTTTGTAGTTCGGTTATTTGTTCTCCTCGGAGCTTGAAACACTGCCATGGGCTGATGCCACATGTTTGACTGAGGTTATAGGCCCTGTTTGGGGCCTTCTTTAGTGCATGTTGGCGTATGTTGTACTCCTCTTGTTTAAAGAGTAAAAGGTTCTTTTACCGAGTACACTGCTCGTTGGATTGTGTTGGATGGACTGCTACGTGGGCACTCACATCGGCTTTATATTTGCTACTAGGTCAAGTGGCTTTTTGCTTTTAGCAAGGTTTTTTAAGGCCAAGATGTACGGCCTCGTCAGGCCGCTCTTGGACTCCACTATTGACTAGTATTCTGGTGTGTTATGTAGTTCTTTCAGAACTTTTTGTCATGTTGCAGGCCTCCTTCCGGCCTCCGTGATTTGTGCCTACAGTTTGGTCTATCTGTTAGGTTGAGCTTTGTACTCCCCTTTTGGGTTGTTTGTGTAATTGTGCTTAGCTCCCTAAGCTGATCATTGGTTGAAGACTTCCATGAAGCCTCCCGTTGAGATCAGCCCCCAGGCTGGTTTGTGCTCCCCTGTATCAGGGCTTCTCAGCGCACAGCCTCCTCAGTGCGTTTGTCAGGCACTGAGTAGATCCTAGGATTGAGCAGAGTATACTCCCCTCAATATGAGTGTTCATAGCACTCAGCTGAGTTCTGCTCTCCAGGATGCCCGTCTCTACGCGTGGGTTTGAGTTGCTTACTGCCCCTTCTGCAGTCGCTCTTACCTGCTCTCTTCTCTGAAGTATGTGTTTTGAGATTCTGTATTCAGACAGGGTTGGCCAAGACTAGGTTTGTCCTCCGTCAGATCAGGTCGGCCTCCCTGGTGGCATTGGGGGTGACTTCGTTCCCCTCTAGTGACTGGCCGGGGCTCCTTTTGGTTCACTGGTTACATTCCCTTTAAGGGACCACTTTTCCTCTGAAAAGTTGGTCCCAGAAGCCTTAGCGGCCTTGGTAGGCTTTCTACAGAAGGCCTCTTTGAGGCTCAGCTTGGGCTGTTGGCTGTAGGGAATGCTGTCACTGACAGCCTTGCGTGACCCGAGGGTGAGTTGAAGCGTCTTTCTTGAAGCTGCTTTCTCTAGCCGTCTTTGGCATGCACTCTCCTCAGCATGGCGGCGTGGGTATATCGTTCCCCAAATGCGGTAAACGCAGAGTTGAGTTCCCTTTCGAAAGGGAATGTCTCAGGTTACGTATGTAACCATGGTTCCCTGAGAACAGGGAACGAGACTCTGCGTTGCCATGCCATGCCTCGGGCTGCCTGCTGAACAGTCCCTCAAGACGATATGATTCCAAATGATTCTCTAGGCGGCCCTTTTATACTTCTGGGTTCACGCTATTTTGCGTCATAGGCTGTCGCCGGCCAATAGGATTGGAGTGGTTTGATTCTTTGGCTTTCAGACATCGGTTCACGTGTGACATTCCCCAAAGCGGTAAACGCAGAGTCTCGTTCCCTGTTCTCAGGGAACCATGGTTACATACATAACCTGAGACGTTTTGATGAAGGGAAAGAAGAAACATTTCTAGTTTCAACATTATTTATTGTTCAGATATTCATCTTTAAAATAAATAATTATCAGCTGTATTCAAAGTGTATGCAAAGTGATCCACATTTGGTTTTGGACCACTGAAAATGTGCAATTTAACAGTTTACTCATGGAGCCACATTGAAATCCCCATATGTCTGGTAATGAATCATATAGAGCATTAAAATATAAGATACCAAAAGAAAAGTTTGCTAAGAACCAAAATCTAAAAGGGTATTAAGATATCATTAATACTTCTTGACATTTGGCATAGAATGCAACAAAGAATCAACAGATTTTACTAACAGACTACCAATCTCTGTGTACAAATAAAATAATGCTGCCATCTTTCTAAAGTCATACTCCCCTTTAATTTGGCTCCAAATCTCCCCCTTCTACTCTGTTAATATTGGTCCATGACATTTAATATTTTGTCTTTTTTCTGCTTTTTCTTTTTCTGTTAAAAAACAAAAGAAAAAAAAAATGAGAGAGATCAAACTGTATGTCTTATCTGACTGGGGTGGAGAGGGGAATTACATTGTGTTTAAAGATGCTTCCTGCTGATAAAACCACATAGATCTGTTTAAAGTCTAATAATACAGTTTCTAATTAGAATATGTAATGAAAAATGTAACAATAAGAACCCATAAGTAAACAATGTAATTGAAAGTAAAAAGTCATCATAATTGTTTACTATGATAATCTCAACTGTTAAATGTTTTTTAGAGGATGGAATCGACTATCAAGAATTTCTCGCAGGTAATTAGTATACTTTTGAATATATTTTTATTAACATCTGCATTGAATATTTCATCAACCTCCATCAGTTATGAAAGAACATGAACTTAATTAAATCCTTGACTTTCTCCTGTGTGTATGTGTGTGTGATCTCCAGGTTTCGTCGTTCAGGTGAAGGCAGCGGTGGTCCAGGTGGCAGAGAGCAGAGGCAAGTACACAACAGTTTCTAATGCGCTCTTCTGCAACAAGCCAAGACAAAACAAATCCTCTAGTGGAAATTTACTCAATCTGTGATTTGATTTGCATTTTAATGATGGTATAGAGTTGTTTTTTATGAATAGAGACTTAAAGTTTATCAGCAGGAATTAAAGTTGTGGGACCGGATACTATCTGTAATCCATACTTTATACTAGGACAATAAATGGATAAAAGTTTATGTATTAAGGAACAATTTTAGATTAATCTGTTAAGCCTGTTCAGATGCAATGTTGTACTTTTCTCACAAATGTATTTTCTTCCTGTTTCTCTGTAGAGATCAGTACTGTCATATAATTTGTCAAATATTCACTATGAATATTGACAAATATGGTATATATGGTATGCAGTGGACATTTTTGGGTATTGATAGTAAATAATGGGTCTAGTTACAATAAGGAAAGTCACCTAAAAATATATATGTAAACTCAGCATCTTACTCAACTAATAGCAGGTAGGCAATATATATTATTTGGGTCTTTAATACACTTGTTACCCTGAAAAAAAAATATTACTAAATTATTTTTATGCTATAAAAAGAGAAAGAGATCAGATAAAGAGTCAAACTGTATATGGTGCTGATGTGTTATTTATTTTGGATCATCTGACTGAGGTGGAGAGGGGAAGTACATGTGTTTATAGATACTTCCCTGCTGATAAAGCACACAGATCCATTTCCAATATCTATACTGGCCTATATATTAGTGCTTTCAAAATTAACAATAAATTATTGTGATTGATTAGTGTCCTCAGTTCAGGTGTGTCTTGTTAATTAGTCTCATTTGCTCCTCTGTTTCCTATGTATATAAGCCCTTAGTTTCTGTCGGTTCCTTGTCTTGCATTGGTGTTATGTTAAGGTATGTTTGGTTGTTAATTTCCCCTGTTCAAGTTCTTCACTGTATTAAAAGTTCTATGCAAAGATTTCCTTCATTGTGCAATCCTTATCAACCACAGACCGTAACATAAAAGACAGTTTACAAGGTTACATGGGTAAAGAACAACAAAAGCAATAACTTGTAGATTTGTTTTTTGAAGATTTTTAAACAATTTAAATAAACCATGTTGTTTCTACATTAATTTGGATGTTTAATGTGAAATCATTGAAATATAAAAATAATTGAGTTGGTCTGATGACAGGTGGTTTAAGGGGGAGTGAGCTGAGTTTGACTTGTTTGTCATTTTGAGAAGTATTAAATTTAATTGTGTCCCATGTCTAGAATCAATCGCCCAGTATTAATGTTTTGGTTTCTTAATTGTAAACAAAACTGCTTATACAGCACAAAAGATTGTTTTATCATTAAATTTGACAAATTCAAACAGTCAGAAGCTGTTGTGTTATATTTAGTTATTGAAAAAGTCCCCACAGTACTTTTTTTTTAATCTATATTCAGCACTGTTGTTGAGGCAGAATCTTCAGTACAGTCATAAGTCACCAAAACAATGTCTCTTTTTTAATATGGAAATATTTCACTACCATTTCACCAGTTTGTGGTTGTGTCAATTAATGCTTTACTGTATTTCTGTGCAGTTGTTAGTGGCATGTCAAACATTAATCTGTAAATGAACAAATGACAAGATTAAATTCTCATTTGCATTTTTTCTGTTCCTCTTTTTGATTTAGGAGGTCTATTTGGAGTAGATTTTCAAGGTATCCACACACTGCCTCTTCAGTCTGCTAAGGACAGTCTGTTTGCTTGTGTCACTGCAAAGACTATATTGCATATATATAACTATATGGCATCTTTTTGAGCCCAGTATCTGCTTTTAGTAAAATAAAAAGCTTATAATGAACAAAGTGAATTAAGTGACTGTTACGCTCTTGAAACAAATACTGTGTTTCTAGTTATGTTAGTTAAATTAGTTAGGGAACCATAGATCTAAAACATGAAAGAGCTATGTAGGCCAGTGTTTTCACAAAAAAATAAAAATATAATAATAATAATAATAATAATAATAATTTGACTTGGAAATATATGTTCTGCTGATCCTAAAGACTAATATCTATTTTTACATTTTAAAGGAGAGGTCAAGGGCATCAAATTGACAGGAATTTTGACAACAGGTTAGTATCTGCATTCTTAGTATGATTTTTTTTTTTCTTTTTAAATTATATCTTTTTTTTAAGGATTTTTGATCAGTTTTAATTTAACATAGTGTATCAATTTAATTGCAGAGGTCTGATGCTAATAAATGTTTTTTGTAAATGTTTTTGTTCTGTAAAACAGTAGATTATGGTGATAGCAACACCAAAGTCATGAGTTTATTTTTTCAGGGAATGCATGAACTGATGAAATGTCTAAAAATATCAATATAAAATCTTTTTTCCTGTTAAATCCACTGTGTTGTGGACCGTTACTTTAATACCTATCAGTATTTTTTGTCATGAGCAACTTTTACTATAGGGTAAATTTATATAAAGCTATCGTTTACTAAAGTGTGACAGAGGTTTCTGAATCTTAACAGGGCAAACAACGCATGTATGGTGTCAGGAAACAAGCCTTTCGACAAACCTCATATGCCATCACCAAAGAGGTACAGTGCATGTGAACTAAATTCCAGTCTCTGGATCGAGTCATGGGGGGGTGGGGGGGGTGCTACTTCATGCATTCTGACTTATTTACACTGTTAAAGAGTTGGATTCTCATTAAACATGGCTAAAGTTTCAAAACACGAGTTGGACGTATGATAGAGTATTTACGGTTCTGAACATGTTTTTTTTTCCCGAGTATGGCCTTTATCACATATAGAGGACGGAATTCCTTGTATGGGCACTTCTCCCTGATAAGCGTGCACACACACATCACACAGAGCAAGAGCAAGAGCAAGAGCATGCCCATCAATGCGCTTCGGTCAGGATACGAAAGCCGAGAGATTTTTCAACAATGTCTGTCCCAATTCAGGGGCTGCACCCTTCGACGGCTGCATTTGAAGGCTGCATACATCATAGAGGCAGTCTCATTTAAGAAAGGTAACCGTTAGATTGCAAAGTAATCAAGAAATTACAGTATTTTACACCTCACAATGAATATCTCACCCTGAAACCATGGAGGTGACTGGCAAGTGAGTAGGATGGTGCAGGCAGGTAGGGAGCCTCCAGGGTGGCTCCAGGAGCTCAGGAGACCAGGGTAGATCTGGCCCTTCGGGAAGCTATGGTGGATCGGGACGTTCGGGGCGCCATGGCAGTATGGTCTCCGTGGCCTCGGCCCCAACCCCAGGTTTTGCCACTATGGCCACAGGTATATGCCCCCCGCCAAAATTTCCTTGGGAGGAGCCGTGAGTTTCTGGGCTGGAGCGAATTCTGGAGTGGGCTTGTGGGCTGGAGCTGACACTTGAACGGGCTCAGGGACTGGAGCGGAGTCTGGAGCTGACTCGTGGACTGGAGTGGAGACTGGAGCTGACTCGTGGACTGGAGCGGAGTCTGGAACAGAGTCTGGAGCTGACTCGGGGACTGGAGCGGAGTCTGGAGCTGACTCAGGGATTGGAGCGGAGTCTGGAGCTGACTCAGGGACTGGAGCAGAGTCTGGAGCTGACTCAGGGACTGGAGCAGAGTCTGGAGCTGACTCAGGGACTGGAGCAGAGTCTGGAGCTGACTCAGGGACTGGAGCAGAGTCTGGAGCTGACTCAGGGACTGGAGCAGAGTCTGGAGCTGACTCAGGGACTGGAGCAGAGTCTGGAGCTGACTCAGGGACTGGAGCAGAGTCTGGAGCTGACTCAGGGACTGGAGCAGAGTCTGGAGCTGACTCAGGGACTGGAGCAGAGTCTGGAGCTGACTCAGGGACTGGAGCAGAGTCTGGAGCTGACTCAGGGACTGGAGCAGAGTCTGGAGCTGACTCAGGGGTATGGAGCCATCTCTGGGCTCTCGATGAGGCAGGGAGTTGCCTCTGGACTCGGGACGAGGAAAGGAGTCGCCTCTAGGGCCATCTTTGGACACTGGTCAGGGGCTGAAGCCATCATTGGACTCTGGTCACGGGCTGAGGCAGACACTGGAGCAGATTCAAGGGCTTGAAGAAGACACTGAAGTGAACTCAGGGGCTGGAGAAGACACTGGAGCAAACTCAGAGACTGGACAAGACACTGGACTCTGGTCAGGGATGGTTCTTGGCTCTGACCAGAAGTCAATCAGCCAGAAGTCCTCCATTAGCTCTGGAGAGGACTTAGGCATGACGGCCATTTTGGCTGAGGGCTCAGGTGTGGCGGCGGCCATTTTGGCTGAGGGCTCAGGCATGGTGGCGGCCATCTTGACCGAGGGCTCAGGCGTGGCTGCGGCCATCTTGACCGAGGGCTCAGGCGTGGCTGCGGCCTTCTTGACCGCTGGACTGAGGACGTGGATGGTTTTGGGTCCTGCAGATGGACGGAGGCAGGCTGACTTCAACGCTAACCTGACCAATGTAATAGCTGAGTCTGCCACTTTGGCCCACAGGCCAGTGCTGTTAGAGACCCATTTACGTGCTCGGGGAAACACAGGAGGGCAGAAATTGACCGATCCATTGGAGCGGTTTGTGGAGGGTACCGCGTGGGGTGAGCTGGTGAGGCCACGTGTGTTTTCGATGGGGCTGGATGAGGAAGATACTTTTCCTTCTTAACTTCTTCAACTTCAAAATTAGAACCATTTAAATAGAGAATAAGATTAATAGACTCAACTAGAGAGAAATAACAAACAGTTTCACTATACCGAATGGTATCCTTATCCAGTCCCATACGAAAACACACATTGAGAGAAGCGTCAGGCCAGCTCACCCGATGGGAGAGCTCGAGAAACTCCTCCACATACCTCTCCAAAGGCCTACAATTCTGCCATAGGCCCCAAAGATCGTCCTCAGCCAGGATCATGCTTTAGGTGAGGTCAGTTCTTCTGTCACAGTTGTGTTCAGGCAGGATGAAGACAGATGACCAGATCAAAATACTCAAAGTTTAATTATTAAATCCAAACAGGCAGGGGAAACACAACATAACGCAACGTAGAACTGACAAATGAACAGAACAAACACAGAGCTTAAATACACAGTGAACAGAAGAACTAACAAGACTAAATAAGACACAGCTGAACTGAAGACACTAATCAAATGAGTAACCAAGGAAACAAACAAGTGTCGGGAAACTGAACATAGGGAGACATGTGACAAATGAAAATGCAAACAGAAAGTCCAGACACGTGACAGCTGCATCAGATGTCTGTGTTTTGTTGGCAATCGGCACGCAAGTGCATATAATTTTAAACAACACGAACGTTTTTGTTCCCTTTTTATTTATAATGATGTCGCAGTTTGCAGATGATCTCTACGCAAAAGCTGTGCACGCTCGCGACACTTTAGCTCTGCCCACGACAGGCACGCCTCCAGGAGCTCGGCTTTTTTTGGCAAGACTCTGTACAGCGTATCTATCTTTTATAAATATGATAAAACTAAAGACTTTTCGGAGATATGAAGGATGCAATACTACTCTTTAGGTACTCAAGATTAACATGAGCTTGGCAGAAACTGTCTGTGATACCTCCCCTTTAATGATGTCTGTCTGTGCTCAGTGCTCAAATATTGTTCTATTTGTTACAACAATCCAATGTATGTTTAAATCTTGTACAATTAGATTTTTTTTATCAATGTTTTATTGTAGTTAGATTTAGCATTTTTGAAGCATTTTATTAAAATGGGGAGCAATGAAAAATTTAAATCAGCCATAACCATTGTTGCTTAAATCAATTATCAATAATTAATTTGATTAATGCTTTAATCAATTTATTATTGATTTACAAATTCCTTTTTTTTCCCCACATGATTCACCTCAGTAAGACCAAATGCTACTCTGTGAGTATATACTTTATTCTTACGTGAACATCAGTTAACTGCTAAGTGTTTGATTTCTTGTCTTGTAGATCATACATATATTTCATCTCATAATTTTTGATTCATAGTATGTGCATATCTGATGTGTTATTGCCTGTCTAATCTGACTTCTGTATCTCTTTTTCCTGTTAAAATCTTTCATTTGAAGGGTGATGATTTTGATGATGATTACATCAACACGGCAGACCTCAACTTATAAGGAAATGTTTGATGAAAATGCTGAGTGTTGCATTTTAAGCCTGGCATAATTGCCTAAATATGTATGCATATAATCCCTATTACTGTATTTACATATTTTGTTATGTTGCTTACGCTCTTATAAAAAAAAAAAAGGATCATCATGTAATCATTTTATGGATTTTTTAAAATAATTTTATTAATATTTTTTAAACATTTTTTGCATATTTTTTCACTGTTGAAATAACCCATTAACCATGAAAATACCGTATTATGCAATCATTTTAGACATTTTTTTTTTTTTTACTTACATAGTACCTTTTTGCCATAAAGTGTTCTTTAAAATTGAGTCAAGAACCATAGGGCTCTACATAGAACTCCACTGAACATTTTATTAAGATTGTACATTTTAAAGGTATAAAAAATTCATTATTAATGTGCATAATAGTCATATATAGCAGTGGTGAGCGGTGACTTTTATAACCGGGGTATGCTGGAATAAAAAAAATATGTAAAAAAAATTAAAGTTAAATCTCCAATCTCCTCTGGAAGATCCAGAAAAAAAGTCCTTTGGTCCTTCAGTGACTACTTCGCTCAGAGAAGATGTCAATCTCAGCTGTCTATAATGACATCAAAACTCACTTTTATAGCATCACATAACTAACTAAAAACAAACTAATTTAAAGAATGAACACTTTAACTAACATCAGCGTGATAACTGCCTAAAATGACAGAAACCATCTTTGGAAAAAAAATATTTTGATGTGTAATTTGACTATTTAGTTTGCCTCACGTTCCATTACATTACATGGAGAGGGCTGGGTTTATGACCTATACTGCATCCAGCCACCTGGGGGCGATCAAGACGCTTTGGCTTTCTTTTTTCAGGACTCGTGTGGCACGCTTGGTGCAGATACATTTGATCGACAGAATGTTATAGCTGCTCAGTTGCTTACTCTCATGACACACATAGCAACACAGCTGAAAGTATTCCTTGTTTGAACTTTTGAAAGTAGCCTAAATTTACCTGTTGATGTCTTCACGAGCACCCGTAAAAGCTGTTGTTTTGGGTTTGAGTTGAGTCAGGCAAAATATGCTGTATTTTTGTAATTGTGCTAGGTGGCACTATACTATATATATAGTACACTAGGTGTTGCAGGAACTATGCTTCACCTGCGGTATGGCGCATCGGCTGAAGACACACATCTAAATCAGAGACGACAAATAAACACCATGGCATGTGTCAATTTAAATGTATGGCAGAAGTGTTTTTTTTTAATTAAGTATTAAAAATAAGTTGGCCTATTATATAATAAATATTAGTAGCCTATTATAAATAAAATGTAATTCAATTATATTTAGAATAAATGTAAGTATAATAAAAAATAAGTATTCTTTAAAAATAAGTTGAAATAATGCAAATTGATGACTTTAACAAACGCATAGCCATAGACTTTTGATTAACAGCCTCGGATAGTTACAATAAGTCTACTTACTGTAGGTCTGTCTTTAACAGTTTAAAGTTTTCGCTAAAAAATACATTTCCCTGTGGAGAAAATGAAATATTATGAAAATAGTTTCAGTTATGACTTTTTTCACTTGATTTAGTCTAGTTAGTTTTGTCTCAAATACAATGTGATTTTCGTTTGATCGAGATCTGGCACACTTTTCCTCTTGGGCGAGCGATCCGCTCACAGCTTTTCCAGCGCACGGAATCCCCCGCCAACAAACAATGAGAACGCAAGGCAATGACGATGATGCATAACAGAGCGAAGGCACAAAAGCTGCTGTAGATCCGCTTACCCGGAAGCCTCTGTAACTGGCAGATTTAAAGAAAATTACCCTCGTTTGGCAAATAAATACATAAAAAAGTACTTTAATAAGTATTGACCAGTATTTGCCAACATTTTATCATGTAGGCTTTATGGTACACCTCATACAAAGGAATTTATAGTAATTTGTAGTGTTAATGTTAATCAGTGAGTCCACGAATGGCTTGGGTATGCAGAGCATTCGCAGCTTATATGGACCACTGATATGTACAGTGCATCCGGAAAGTATTCTCAGCACTTCACTTTTTCCACATTTTATGTTACAGCCTTATTCCAAAATTGATTAAATTCATTATTTTCCTCAAAATTCTACAAACAATACTGCATAATGACAACATGAAAGAAGTTTGTTTGAAATCTTTGCAAATTTATTAAAAAAAAAAAAAAAATCACATGTACATAAGTATTCACAGCCTTTGCTTCAATACTTTGTTGAAGCACCTTTGGCACCAATTACAGCCTCAAGTCTTTTTGAGTATGATGCTACAAGCTTGGCACACCTATTTTTGGGCGGTTTCTCCCATTCTTCTTTGCAGGACCTCTCAAGCTCCATCAGGCTGGTTGGGGAGCGTCAGTGAACAGCCGTTTTCAGATCTCTCCAGAGATGTTCAATCAGGTTCAAGTCTGGGCTCTGGCTGGGCCACTCAAGAACATTCACAGAGTTGTCCTGTAGCCACTTCTTTGTAATCTTGGCTGTGTGCTTGAGGTCGTTGTCCTGTTGGAAGATGAAACTTCACCCCAGTCTGAGGTCTAGAGAGCTCTGGAGCAGATTTTCATCAAGGATGTCTCTGTATATTGCTGCATTCATCTTTCCATCGATCCTGACTAGTCTCCCAGTTCCTGCCGCGGAAAAACATCCCCACAGCATGATGCTGCCACCACCATGCTTCACTGTAGGGATGGTATTGGCCAGGTGATGAGCGGAGCCTGGTTTCCTCCAGACATGACACTTGCTATTCAGGCCAAAGAGTTCAATCTTTGTTTCATCAGACCAGAGAATTTTGTTTCTCATGGTCTGAGAGTCCTTCAGGTGCCTTTTGGCAAACTCCAGTAAAAACCTTTTACTGAGAAGTGGCTTCTGTCTGGCCACTCTACCATACAGGCCTGATTGATGGAGTGCTGCAGAGATGGTTGTTCTTCTGGAAGGTTCTCCTTTCTCCACAGAGAAACGCTGGAGCTCTGTCAGAGTGACCATTGGGTTCTTGGTCACCTCCTGACTAAGGCCCTTGTCCCCCGATCGCTCAGTTTGGCTAGGCAGCCCGCTCTAGGAAGAGTCCTGGTGGTTCCAAACTTCTTCCATTTACAGGTGATGGAGGCCACTGTGCTCATTGGGACCTTCAATGCTGCAGAAATTTTTCTGTACCCTTCCCCATATCTGTGCCTCGATACAATCCTGTCTCGGAGGTCTACAGACAATTCCTTGGACTTCATGGCTTGGTTTGTGCTCTGACATGCACTGTTAACTGTGGGACCTTATATAGACAGGTGTGTGCCTTTCCAAATCAAGTCCAATCAACTGAATTTACCACAGGTGGACTCCAATCAAGTTGTAGAAACATCTCAAGGATGATCAATGGAAACAGGATGCAGCTGAGCTCAATTTTGAGTGTCATGGCAAATGCTGTGAATACTTATGTACATGTGATTTTTTAAAATTATTTTTAATAAATTTGCAAAGATTTCAAACAAACTTCTTTCACGTTGTCATTATGGGGTATTGTTTGTAGAATTTTGAGGAAAATAATGAATTTAATCCATTTTGGAATAAGGCTGTAACATAACAAAATGTGGAAAAAGTGAAGCGCTGTGAATACTTTCTGGATGCACTGTAGTACTTAAATACTTTTTAATGTGTGAGAGACAATGAAACATTTAGCTGAACTTTCTGTCTTGAATATTTAGATGGCACAGACTGACAGGTCCTTAACTCAATCTGCTTGCAATCACATTGTTCTCTAGGGCACAGCTGATTGGTTCCTGCTGTATCAGTAGCCAATGAGCTCACTGCTCAGCCTTCAAATACTTTGTCAGCATTTGCTGTAGCAGCTGCAGCGCGCTTTTCAGAAACCCCTCTAGAAACCCCCTGCTACGGGTAATTCATGTATGCTATTTGGTACAACAGTAGCATGTCTTACTTGCTCACAGCAGCGTGTCATGTATGTATTGGCAATAGTAAGTCCCGTACTTTCTCTGCAACAGCAGCAGCAATCAATAACCAATAGCAGTGTAGCAGATCTATTCTGCCAAGACCAAACATATCAGCATTTTCATATCCATAATCATGCCAAACACTTAGGGCGTTGTTATGACAGAACTGTATTTGTGTTTATTTTCATTTTTGAGAAATAATTTCCTCATGCAACTTCCCATTGACACCGTTTTAGAGACAAGCTGTTATTAGTGTGTTTATTTCAGATTTTTATGACCAAAAAAAAAAAAAACTCAAATGTAAAATAGCATCTTGATGTTTAGTTTGTACCAGCCTAAATGTTTAATAAAGTGCACTGCAATACATACGCTGTTACTCTTTGCCATCTTTATTTCTGTAAGTCATTCCTGCTCTGTTTGGGCAAGTGGTTTCAGAATATGTTTTTTCCAGCATTAAGCAGAATGTCATATACCATCTTAAATTCTGGATGAATTGCCCTTCAAACAGAATATAATCTTTTATCCACCAAATATAGTGAGAACCTTATTAATAAGACACAGTTACGGCAGAAAACTGTAAACCAGTTTATCCTTGAGATCAATGATAACCTGGGTGTTGACAGAGTCAATCACAAAAAAAACAATACAGAACACTAAAATCAAGCAGCAAGACATTCAATTTGATCAGTTATATATTCTAATTAATAACCAATGTTTTGTTTTGCTCTATCCTCTGAGCTTCCGCGCTCATCATTACGTCATGTGTCAAGTCAGAGTTCACTCTTTCGCCGTAAATTGGCGTACGGCCGTCTGTCGGAAGCTAGTTATTTTAGTTTTTAAAGTTTTAAATATGAATGTTTTTCTTACACAAATGCATCGCTTAGCTTCAGAAGGCCTTTATTAACTCCCTGGAGCCGTGTGGTTATCTTTTATTATGGATGGTTGTACTTTTTTGGGCTTCAAAATTATAAAGCTTGGAAGAGCCAGGACATTATTTAATACCAAAAATGTTAATATAACTCTGATTGTATTCGTCTGAAAGAAGAAAGTCATATACACCTAGTATGGCTTGATGGTGAGTAAATCATGGAGTAATTTTTATTTTTGGGTGAACTAACCCTTTAAGGCTGTGAAAATGAGTTATTAATCATTTTAAAAAGATTAACTTAAAGTGATAACCATCAGTTAATACTTAAAGTCTGTTTATGAAGTATTAACATAGACGTTTAATGTGGATGAGCTTAAAGGGAGAACACTGAGCTTAAATGGAGCAGCAACAATTTTTAATTAATAAATATTAATACATTAAATTTAAAGTACAAGATTTTGCTAAATAAATAATCTAGGTCATGTATTAAGTTTATACATATTTTAATATGAACAATTATTATTGACAATATCTATGAAATTATACTTTTTCTTATTGATGTCACACTGAAGCTGTGTGATTTTCATAGTAGTGCATCCTTTAAGCTCACCTAAAAATAATATGAAGTCTTCAAAAATTGCAGCAGTTCAAAACCACAGACCATCAATAAACTTAAAATGTATAATAAAATTCAGATAATCAAGATTTTATGACCTTACTGAAAAAACATTGGAAAGATGAGCTTGACGTGCAAATGGCAGAAGAGTCTTAGCAAGATGCTTTATGTATTGACTGCATGTGTCCCCTAAAACAGAGAATTTTTTCATTCCTATGGAAGTTGAAAACGCTCTTCTCTGAGTGTTCCGTGCCAGTTTTTTTACCTGAGGGAGGGGTTCTAGCAAACCAATCACAGCACTTGCGGTCTGCGTAGAATTGACGCGTTGTTATATTTTTGAAGAGGTGCACGTCAGGCTTTGTCGTAGGCTACGTGTGGTACACACAGCCTACGCCGTAGCTACGGCGTACACTCGACGCAGAAGTATAAATGGACAAGCTTTAACGTTCAGGAAAGCAAGATCTCGCACTCGTGCGGCAGTACCAGGGAGCCTCGGAAGATAGATACGGTTTCAACAAGTCACTATATTTGTGCGCTTTCTTGGAAAAAAAAGTCGCTAAGTTGGCAACACTGATGCAACCTTCCATCTCCAGGTCCCAGCCCGCCGCTGGCAAGTACAGGTCTCTGCAGGACATTAATGATTGATGGGCGAGGCCATAAACAGAGGGGCATTTTTGAGAGCGTTACCTGATTTGCCCAAGTCAGAGTGTGAGTAGGGTTTATGGGTGGGGTCGGGTGAAGGGGATCATTTTCATTGCATGATATATAAACACCCACCAGTTTGAAAACACCCACAAATATAGAAACGCCCACTTTTGTTCCGCAGAGACCTCATACTCGCCGCTGGTGCTGTCCAAAATGGCGTTATGGCAATTTTGCACCGGCCGGAGGCAATTACCAAACTGCGTGTGTATCACACCAATGTACATATTTTGCTACAGCAAATCAAAGTTATTAATTATGTAGGCTATATTCAAAATAAACTGGTAGTATAATTTTTCTTCAAAACTATCTAAAAAAAATGAATGCCTGTAGGAATAAAATTTACTGTTTTTTAATGCCATTTAAGGCCTTAATTTTCGCAAATTCCATATAATGACTTTTAATGCTTTTTAATAAAGCCCGACCGATATATCGTTTTGCCAATTTTATCGGCCGATATGAGCCTGTCACCGATATATCTGCATCGGCGTATATGGCGCTGATATGCCACTGATATGAACGTTTATTTTTACAGATCATATAACACAGATACAATGTTTGTAAATGGTGTGATTACGCAGCAGAGCGCACTCCATTGTTCGTTACTGTAAGTTATGGTACGGTAAGTTGCTAACTAGTTTGTGAAATACATAACTAAAGTTAATAAACAATGACCCCATAAGTTTCCTTTTTCAATATAAGTCCATCCAATATAACATTAGCCCCATCCCTTAAAACTGCTATGTCACTCATGCATATCACATTGCTCACATCACATATCCTAAATTAGCATAGTTTGTCAGTACAGTCAGTTAACATACAGTAGCAGATTGAAAAGTTATGCAGTCCATAGACCGCGGTGCGGTGGTGGCTTGAGTCTGTTGAATGGTGATTTAACGCTACGTTGTCGCCTAATTGATAAAACGCGTTGCTATAAAGTAAATAAACATCCCCATCTTTTACTCTTACAACGAGCTTATCATACTCGCTTGCTACATTTCCGAGTAGGATTTCCGTGATGCGGAAAACGCGGACGAAATCACGGAATCCAGTCATAAAACAAATTTTACTGTATACCAGAAATAAATACCCTGCCTTCATTACATACATTTATCACGTCAGTACAAGTGTTTGATCACCACATTTGAGTGATCATTACAAAAAAATGTATTTATGTATACATATTCTGTTTATTTATATATGGTATTCAATAGGCTTGCATCGCGGTTCATCCCAAATCTGACGACGCATCTATAATATGTTTTGTTGAAAACAACGTGTAAAACAGACAGACGGATTCGGCTAATGTATGTTTCAGTAGATGGATATGCATTCTAGTTTCCCAATACGTTACAACAGCGATGATCAAAAGAACATGGACAAAACAGTCACTCGTTGTAAACAAATGTTGAATGATGTGCCGAATGCTCTATGACCAGTCATTTACGCCGTCATTACCTGGGTGTTGATAGCCATATACAGTACCAGTCAAAGGTTTAGACACACAAATGGGAAGTGTGTCCAAACCTTTGACTGGTACTGAACTATAATGTACACATAAAGAATATCAGCCGATATATCGATATCGGACTTTTTTTTTACTTCCTAATATCGTTATCGGCCCCCAATTGAAAATGAATCGGGGAAAGTCACATGAGAGGAGGCAGTGCCTCCATTGCACTATGATTGGATATGACTGGTTTGTGCGATAAATCCCGCCTTTTGTTTTCGTGCGCATTCTCGTCGATCGCCCTGAATGAAGACAATTATGGTGTTAATGTAAGGCTAATTAAAAAGTAAGTAAACAACTGTCACCACTTTATGTCAGGTCAAAAATCAAACTTTAAATGGCCTGAAAACATGATGACTGTGGGGGTTTTTAGTGGGCCATCAGCTTGGGGAAATTAAAGATTCATCTTCATGTCTGTCTGTTACTAGTGTGTACAAACTTGATGACTGCTGAAAATAAGTTGACTATTATTTATATTATTTAAATTGTTACTGCCTTTGGTTTGGAATAAATGTAAAAATGCATAAAAACACTAACTTGATGAGATGTGTAACTTGGTTTTAATAAATAGAACATTACATATTGTAAAAATACTAAATAGAATTGTATTTGGTCTCTCTTTATTTAACCAGGAAAATTAAGTATAAAAGGGACATATATTTATATATAAAATTTATTTGATACATTAAAATAAAATTTTGATATATACAAATTTGAGGACTTTGCGTCCTTATTTTAAAACACCACCACTGGTACATATCTATATCACAAGTGTTGTTGTTGTTATATATATATATATATATATATATATTATAATGCATTATATAATTATTATTATCACATATATACATCCTAATTTGTCTATTTTATATATGAAAGGTTATTTAAATAACACATATGCAAACATTCGGTATGCTTATATAGGATGTTATATAGGTTTATAGTATATATGAAATACCCATAGTAAAATTAGTACATGTACATATATTAAAAATAATTATATGATGAATTTTTATATGGTACTGTATGTTAAGACCATGCGAACAATATATGTCCAATTTATATTTGAAAGTTTATTTAAACAACACATATGCAAACATTTGGTATGCTTATATAGGATGTTATATAGGTTCGTAGCATACTGTATATGAAATACCCATAGTAGAATTATTATATATACATATATTAAAAATAATTATATGATGATTTTTAAAAAGGAACTATGTTAAGACCATATATGTGAACAATATATGTCTAATTTATTTATGCAAGTTTATCTAAACAACATATATGCAAACATTCAGTATGCTTATTTGAGTTTTATATAAGTTTATACAATATATGAAATACGCGTAGTAGACATAGTGTATGTACGTTTATTAAAAATATTTATATGATGAATCTTTATATGGAACTGTATGTTAAGACCATATATGTGAACATACTTTGTTGTTTATATATGCAAGTTTATTTATAGAACATATAAGCAAATATTAATTATGTGTGCTTATAGGATTTTGTACAGGTTTATACCACATATGAAATAATTTTACCCATAGTAAAATTAGTATAAATGCATATATTTTTATAATGTATTGTATGTTAATGCCATAGCCTATATGTGAACAATATATGTCTCATTTATATAGAGAGGTTGATTTAAACAACATATATGAAAAAAAATACTGTATGCTTATAAGGTTTTATATTTATAAGGCTTATAAGATTTTATATAGGTTTATACCATATATGAAATACCTATAGTAACAGTAGGTTTAGTACCTATAGTAGTATATAGCCTATATTAAAAATATTTAGGCTATATGATGTATTTTTATATGGTACTGAATGTTAAAGCCATATATACTATCAATATATATCTAATTTATATATAATACGTTTATTTAAACAGCATGTATGCATGCTTATAGGATTCTCTTGTTAATTCTTATTCATTTTATACAACTTGAATTTTGAACCACATTTCATAAGTTATATCCGATTTCAAAACTATCACAATTTTCAATAAATAGTAAATAGTAATAATTAAAATAATTTTTTTTTTTCTTTTTTTTCAATTGGATTGCATGGATAGCCTATGTGATGGAATTTTTTAATTAATCATTATTTTTCCTTGCAGGAATAACATGCTTTTGAAACCTAAATGTCCCCAAAACTTGGGCCAAAGTCAGAGTGTGTCAATCATATCTGGATATAACAAAAGGGGAAATGAAACTTAGGGACAGCAACACAACTATCTAAGTATAATAGCCCCATTATATTGAGTAACCATCGAACTAATAAACACATGATTTGGACAGATCTTGCTTTACCTAGTAACAGAAGGGTTTGACACATAGGCAGAGTTTCACATTTGTGCTTGGAGGGACACCTACCTACCTTAAGGGAATACATGAAAGTAAAAATTGTAAAATAAGTTCTACTGCAGTTGTGAAGTAGGCCTAATCAATTTAAACTATTTGCAAATACGGTTTTTGTTTTAAAATATGCACATGTTCACTCTTACTGATATCTGATCTGTCGCAAACACAAAACGTTTCTTGTCTCGTCACTTTCAGTTATGAGTTACATGAATCTAATGTAAATTATATCATATTTTACATTCAAAACAGTGACATTTTTTAAAAAAGTTGAGTTGCTTGCATCCCTGGATATTACTGTCGGTCGTTCAGCATTCCTCTTGTAAAACAGTTAAATATTAATGTTTAGCTGCTACTTTCCACGCACTCTTTCTTTCAGAAAAAAAAATAAAGCGTTGCGCAGGAATACTCGTCTTCTCTAAGACCCGCCTTCTTTGATTTGATTGGCCATCTCACTCATTTTGACATTGACGAGCGCTGTTAGGCTAATTACCAAGTCCGCGGTTTTCCCGCGGAATTGGGCTATTTTTACACTGTTGCCGTGGGTGGTTTTTCATGTCCGCAGGTTTAATCGACTCAAAATAACATGATATTAAGCCCCTGGAATGCGAATTTTACCAGGGGAGCTCCTCCAAAAATGCAAATTTTGCCACCCGGAACATGATTTTTATGAAATGTGATTGGGCTAGTTTTGAGGAGTAATTGGGTGGGTTTTGTTGTGAAAACCTGGCAACTCTGATTGAGACAGAGCAACCTAAAAACTTTTAAAACTTTTTGTCCTCCAAATAACAAACAGAGTTGTGCGTAACGAAGTGCAGCAGAGCAGCATCAAGGGTATCAAATATTGAGGGGCAATTTGGTCATTTCTAATTTTTGGGGAAACTTTGGGGAGTCCCTCAGTCTAAATGTCCATGGTAGCTATATATCTAACATATACTCGACATTTCATAAAAGATATGTATCATATCTTCTATATTTAAAATTTATATATATATATATATATATATATATAAAAAACATCTTAGGCCTAATTTACCTAACGCAGAGGAAGCCGCCTCTTTTCCGAGTTGTGCCTCTGAAGCGTCAGAGTTAGAGTCCATTCTCCTTTAGTTGTGGGTTTATTTAAAAAAAATAAAAATAACGATGAATTAATATGCATTTAGTTTAGTTAGCCTGCTATTTAGCATAAGCATAAACTATAGCGGGAACAGAACGAGAAGTGAGTCATCTCGCGTACCACCGTGATATGATTCGTGAGTTGGGACTTGGGAGAGAATGGGTTTCTTGCTATGGTTTCTTGTTTTTTTAGTATAGTATTTAAAAATGATTTAGCCCTAATTTACTCATTCTACTCACTAAAATAATTGGATAAGACAAATAAAATGAGAATTCTATAATTTATTTTTATTTTATTCATAGCTCCCACAACATCAACTGTCTCTGGTCTAGGGGACCAGAGCCTATGGTTTGACATATGAAGAACCAATCATATTGTAGAATGTTTTGCCATGCTCCTATCCTATATAAGCTGTTGTATTCTTTTTGCTGGTGGGATTCTCTGTGATTGACATGAGGTCCTCCGGCCATTAAAGCATATTCTAAGGCATAGTCTGGAGTCTGTTTGGTTTTTTGACTGTGCAGCAGACTAGTGTATGTTATAAATCACACCTGCCTGAAGCTTCAGTTTCAAGAGGTCCTGATATTCTCCACTAGGGGTCAGTATACTCACTGCTTTATGGATTGCTCTCCTTCACAAAGGCAGGGTTTCATTAACATTATTTAACTGCATTAGTTAACATTAACTAATAATGAACTGCACTTCTACAGCATTTATTAATCTTTGTTAATGTTAATTTCAACATTTATTGAATACATTTGTAAGATTGAAAATATCTAAAAGATATTTTAAAATGAACAAAGACATTTGCTTTACTGTTTCAACCCCCTCTCTCTTGCTGCAAGGGCCATTTGGAAGTCAAAGAGGTGTTGATAGTGATCAAGCCCTGTAGGCCAAGATGTGTGTACATCGGGGGTCTACAAATTGTCACACCTTTAGTACAATGGGGGAAGTTTTAATCTCCTGATTGGTCAGTTTGAATGTCTCATATTTGGGTTTCAGTCACATGGTCAAGGAAGGGATAAAAGACGACTGTAACTGTTTCTCTGGCTCTTCTTTGATTCTTGGCTTTTCTTGGGCATTCTCTTGCCCTCTCTCTCTCTCTCTCTCTCTCTCTCTCTCTCTCTGTCTCTTTCACTCTCTCTCTATCTCTCAGGTAACTTTTTTAATACATGCTGTGTACGATTAATGGTATATGATTTTATCATCTCATACATCTATTTTGTAATTATTTTAAGTGTAACCATAATCATATATTGTCATTACACCCTTTCTATTACAAATGAGGTGCTAACTAGTTTTGATTTGGTATTAACATTAATGTGCTCCCTATTGCAATATAATATCGTCACCCTATAGCAATGCTCTCCCACATATTTTGCTATTATAACTGCGCTTATTTCCGTCGTTGGTATAAGTTGCAGTGGGTGGTAATAGACAAGAAATGTACAGTTTTCTACCATCTTGTTGATAATGTTTCTTTAGTCGTTCGGCAACCTTACAGCCTGAACCCCTGTAGGAGTTCTACCCTTACAGATGGTGCCAAAACCCGGGATCCCTTGCAGTGAGTTTTCTGAAATCTACTTTGATCGGTCGTCAGAATGAGGACATTTTTTCACAGTTTATCACAGAGTTAAAGATTCAGGATCTTCAAACACAGCTAGATAATTTACTAGCTGAACAGTTAGCTCTGACTGAAAAGTGTAAAAAAACACAAAGAGACCATTGCAGATCTCAAGGCTAAGCTAAATGCTCAAAAGTCTCCCAAAACGCTTAACAGCGATGGGGCTAAAAAGCATGTTCACTTCTTAGATGAGGTGAATTGCTCTGATGAATCTGGAATGTTTCGTTCAGAGGCCACTGCTCAAGAAAGTGTGCCTATTTCAGTTCTTAAGGTGATGCGGCACCGGAATAGCACAGAGTCATGTACCAGAACGCATGGTGTACAAGCATTAGAGAGTCATGAAAATCCTCAAACTCCAGGAGAACACGGCAAACAACCCTGTGGCAAAGAGAACAGGTTTTGCAGTTCCTGTCAGAAAGTAGGCCATACAGAGGAATAATGCTGGTCACTGGGTAGGGGTAGACCTCCACCTTATTTTCAGAAAAACAGGAAACCACATTTTAAGGGCAAAGATCAACGCTCAATTGCAGGTAAATCTCTAAGTGAATTAACTGCATTGTTTATGCAAGGCCTCCAACTATTAACTTCACTTGCTAGTGGATTAGCAGCCCAATAGCAATAAGTTTAATAGTTAAACATCCAAATTGCTACGATCCTGTTTGTATTTTCAAATTTGTATTTGTGCTAAAAACATTGTGTGCACAGAACACACATTAAAGTTGTTTGTGATACTATATGTACACATAGACTAGCTGAGTTTATTCTTTAAAACACATGATTGCTTTACTGTAAGTGTTTTATGAAACACTTAGGTTAAAGGTTGTAGATGTTATGCATTCTAGGCCATGTATCTTGTGTAAATTGGAATAATAAGTGTAGTACTGGAATTGTATTGCAATTTCTAGTTGCATGTGTGAATTATGTTAAATTTGTTTGCCTCGTAAGTGGAAAACTCTGCTATTTTCCATATAGTTAGAGTAAAACCATGTACAGGAGCACAGAATTGCCATGTGGCTACAATGTGATTCACAATTGTATTAACCATGAAAATGCTTTCCTCACAACAGGATTCAGTAACTCTGAACTTTGCACTTTATCATGCCCCTTAACAAAAACATTGGTGTTGAAGGATTTTGAGCCAGACCACACCTCATACTCACATCTTCAAGCTGGCTCCCTGTTACAAAAACAGGACCAAATTTGCATCACAATTGTTAAACCTCCTCACCTTTGTTTGGAGCATGATTGAATTTACACATAGCCACAGCTAAATGCAGTCACATAGATTTGATCTTCACACACAAAGTCAAATCTACATCTACATATGCCTCACAAAATGTATGCATATAATGTTTTTTAAGTCTTTAAGTCTAGACTGCACTATAACTGTGAATTTCATCCAGTTATGGTTTCGTTTTGTTTTATCTTTGGATTTAATAAATTACTTAGTTATCATTTGTCTCACCAAGTTAAATATTAAAATGTATGTATTTCAAATTCTTACCTAAGCACAAAATTTGTATTATCATTAATGCCTTTGAAACATTTCTGAAACTTATTTGATTTGTTTCTTTGTATTTTGTCCATTTGAATTGTAACAATGTTTTCGGACATCAATCCAATTGAATCTCTGTATTTGGTTACACTGAATATTTTGCTGATACTCTTCATGATAAAGGGGGGTTAAATACCAACAATTGTTGTTTTGTTATAATGCAATTTATTTAAATGTTTCCAAAAACAGTGTAAGAGCTTGTAGGATCTTCTTTTATTCTCGCCTTGACCACTTTATCAAGTGCATCGATTTATGGGCTTATTGCCAGAGACAAATTTAATCTGACCATATCAAACCTCTGACCAATGACAAATGCCATATGTATGCTTTTGCTGTTTGTTGTGCTATATGTTCTTTTAAATCACAGGATCACTGCTGCCAAAGTTCAAATCTTGTGTCTTGTCTCAAAAGAGGGACAACTGAGTTCTACCATCATCAGTGCCTGATTCTTGTGGAGGTGTGAAGTGTTCGATGGATAATTTGCATAACCATAAACGGTGCAACACCATTTGATGGACCTTCTCATGCAGGACTGAAAGGAGAACAAAGACTGAAGACTGACCAACTGTTATTGAAACAAGTGTGGACAAAAGTCTGAAGTTGACATCTACATACAACAGAAAGCATGTCTTCATAGACTGTGCCACCTTTGGACTCCATGAGTGTGGCCAACGGTGCCAAGGAAACGGTTCAACCAGCGTTTCAACCAGAAGCAAATTAATTTCTGCAAGAGCACGGAGAGATTTGCGAGCGCACAGGACACAGTTTGAGCGTGCACACGCAATATCTGAGCGAGAGGAAAGGCAGTTCATAAGAGAGCACTGTATATTTGAGAGCGCGCGTCCAGTTTTGTGCGAGAGCAAAGGAAATCCGCGCGCGAGCGGAGAGATTTGCACTCGCGCATTACATTGATGTGCTCTCGCGTCACAATAATGCGCTCTCGACATTTCACAGTAAAATAACTCCATATTTCTGTTCTTTAAATGGACTGTGGAAATTAAATGAAAAATAGGATTACTGAGCACAATGGATCCTCTGATACATTATATCAGTTTTTCAGTGATGAAACATTATTCTCACAACCCTTGATCTAATTGAACTGATGTTGATTCAGTAAGCTCCAGGTTAAGAGACCATCTTAAACCAGATAACACCAGATTATGCTGAGTTTCACTTTAGCCACACAAAATATGCATGAGTATAACAAAACATCCATCTCTATTAGCCTATATTGGGTTACATAAGCCATATTCTTTTCAAACATTCCCTTTAAAATTATGAATGATGTAGGCTTATGCATTTTAAGGTAGTAATTTTCAGCTTTTGCCAAACAACATTAACATTTACACAAACATACAGTACTTATGTGGGGTTTAAACAGACTTTATAAAACATTGTAAAACTACAGCGTTTTAACGTAACGGGAAAAATCATGTTTGTTGTCGATAAATTCACTTTTGGTTTGGTTTTTATTTCCATAAACTGACCGCAGTGGACCGTCAGGTACCAGGAGAAATCACTAATTATCACAGTCAGATGTCCTATTTTCTGACAGAGTTTGAACTACAGGAGGAGCTGTGTGGATGTTATTGAAACGACTCATAGAACATATTTTCCTGAAAAATGTATATTTTGCTGAGTTAGTCACGTTCCTGAGTCAGCAAATTTTGTTGATCCTGGAACAACATTCCTGTCCGAAAATTTATTCTTAACCATATCCCTACCCCTAAATCTAACCCTACCCATAAGTTATCCGTAAAATCAGAGGGGAATGATAGGTGAATAACACCAATGTAGAAGCACCTAACCCTCGTCGTAAGCCTAAACTTGACAACGATGTTGATCCAGGAACATGCTGCAATTGGCGAAGAAAGAAGACAAGCAGAAGTAGTCCCAACCCTATACGAATAAAGAAATGTCCTTATTTACACCCATATATCTTAAGAATGCTTGGAAGCACAATCCAGTTCGTTTTGATTGTCAGTCTGTTCCATATCATGTCAAACATCTCTCCTTAAACCTTTGGTGCGAACCTGAGCCCATTTAAGGTCTATGAGACGACCACATACATGATTCCTTTATGTCAAAGTGTTTGCAGTAACCGCTGTCACTATAGTGACAGACTCTTAACACATATGTGTTAAAAACAACACATCCTGTGTTAGATCTTAACACACCCGTGTGTCTAGTTAAGGACAACACATTTTGTGTTACTTTTAACACAAACATGTGTTACTCCTGCTCATTTTCTACACACTAATGTGTTATATTTACACACTTTATGTCAATTATGTACACAAAATGACACAAAATGTGTCACAAAAAAATAACACAAAAAATGTGTTATTAATTAACACATCTTTTTTGAGAGTGTATATCAACTGAAAATCTTACTTTTCAAATGTCCAATTATGCCACTAAGTCTTTGTAGTGAAGATAATGTAATCTTACTCAAGTTTTTAATGGCAAGCCTGTATGTGCGACTTCAAGAGAGCAAACAGAGTAATTCTGTTGTACTTCATTTACATCGTTTTTTTTTTTTTTTTTTTTCAATCTCTTTACTTTGTTGTCTCCATTGCAAGGTTTTTAACATCACAGGACAATGTTGTGAAGCAGTATTTACAAAGAAAACTTTTTGAATCTGTTCTGGTCAGACAAAGTCTGCTAATTTTTAACACTTCATCTCCTGATTCCTGTTGTTTCTCTGTCCCTTGGACTGCTAGAGGACTTAACATGATTGATTTTGGATGTCAGAGAAAATTCAGTGTTGACTGAATGTAGATACCAGATAAAACGGAAATCTTCTGATGGGAGGTGTAGTAAAGCAGCCGGAATAGGAATTCTGCTTAGTTGGTCAAACCACCTAAAGATGCATGTTGCTGTTTGTTTTTAATCAAGTAATAAACATTCATTCTCTTCTAGATCTGAACTTCACCCTGATGCTCAGCGTCCTCAAGGGATTCAAGAGAAAATGAGAAATGAAATAAAGGTCTGAATTCTCAGAAGTCTGTGGGGTACAATATACTTCCTTTTTTTTTTTTTTTTTTTTTTTTTTTTTTTTTTAGGCAATTTATATCTCTGGTTTGCATTAGAATTCAGTCAGTCATTCAGTCAGTAAAGGCACACCAGTCACACTCTGAAAAATAAGGTAGGCTCCCTTTCTTTTTTTAAATAATTATCATCAAGATAAAATGAATGAAATATATTCCTGATTCTAAGCATAGTGATTATATTTTGAACTAAAAACAAATGTCTGTGTATATGAAATTTTATGAATATATGATGAATAAGAAAATATTCATCATATATGAAAAAGAGTTATTGCCTTCATACATTTAATATTCTTCTGTTAATATTTAGTATACGGATACAGTTAATTAATAAAGTTAATTTCCATTATTTATATTATATTTGATTGCTTATTGATTATTGCAAGATGTTTATCTAGTGTATGATTTATATTAGATGCATATGTATCACATTATTATTATTATTATTTATTTATTTTTTTGCAGATGTAAAGGTCCTTTTGCTCTTAATTTACTCACATGCATATTTCTAGATAAGTGTAACAGGTCGTGTTTTAAAGCTGCAATATGTAAAATTTTTGCAGTAAAATATCCAAAAACCACTAGGCCAGTGTTATATATTTTGTTCAGTTGAGTACTTACAATATCCCAAATGTTTCCAACTATTGTAAATCGTGAGAAAATTGCTATTTTAACCAAGGCTGCGGGACGTCTGAGGAGTCAATTGCGCCATACCCGCGTTACCCTCGGTTTCCGGTTTTATTTTGTAGAAACCATGGAAACACCAAAGACACTTTAATATTTACATGTTTTATAGACAAGGGAACAACTGTTTGGTTACATTTATAGACAGAAAACTATTGTTATATAGCTCAGCACGTTTAGTCTTATTGTTTAAATCTAATTTTCTTGATTTTTTGCGAGTACCATGCTTTACCATGCCTCAGAGAAAAACACTTTTGTGAGGTAGCTAACATAGCATAATCAGATGCAGCTTTATTTTTAGTAACAGTAATACAGCATTTTCTCAATCATACAATACGTTTTAAAATTAATTGCATGCCATTTATCAACACAAGCCATCCAGCATTTAATATGATATTCTAAAATCGATCTAGCTTATTCAAACAAGTGTCTCACAGCAACCGCCAAGTGAACGCTCAGAGTAACATAATAACATCATTTTCAACACACTCAAATGTGTCTAATATAATAAACAGAGTTACCACATACTCAGGACCGGAAAAGTGGAAGCGGCGCCGATGACTGTGGCATAATAAAAGTTCCGCTGCTCGCGGCGTGTGTTGCGCAATCGCTCCGGCGGCTTCGTTCAGCTCCCACAACACTCGGTCCTGCTCTGCTTCATACTACAGTAACGTTAACAATCGCATCCATGAACATGATTTCTGCCCGAGTCCTATCCCGATTTATTTTCACCGGCTGTGAGGTGAAGACCACATGTCCGAAGATTCCGTGCTCAAACTTGGCGTCAACAAGCTACGCCTTTGTTTTAAATAGGAGCCCCCTAGCGGATGGGAAAACTACATAGCGCACCTTTCACCTCAATAAAAAAAAAAAAAAAAAAAAAAAAAAAAACCTTCACACTTGCCCTCTTAAGCGAGACTCATATCTATCTTTATCTTCTTCTTTTTTTCTGTTTGTCCAGCATTGCTTGTAACCTAATGAGCACAGGCAAATGCTAATCTTAGAATGATGTTAGACTTGTACATACTTCCTTTCTATCTTGACTCTCCGAAATCTCATCGGTATTCTCATTGTATTTTCTTCAAGTAATCATTGATTAAAATTGTTATTCCTTTATTAACAAATTTCATTGTCCAACAACCTTGTCTACTGATTCTACTTGCATCAAAATGATCAATATATTATCAATTTCTGTTTCTAATATGTATAACCTGAAAACTCTCAGCTAGATATATATGATCACTATAATTAAAGCCTATCCAATGCCCTAGCAAAAGATTGTTGTATGCGCAAAGTAATCAGTAAACATTTTTTTGATCAATTTCTGTGTTTTTGCCTCTTCAGTTTCTAGAGTCCAGTCCAGCATGGGTGTACGGGCACAAGTTCTTCTCTGCTGGCTTCAGGGTATGATTTTAAAGCATTATTTCCATACATTATATGAATAAATTATTTTTATTTTTTGTAAGATTATTTAAAAAAAAATATTTCTATTAAAAATTGATGTGTAGATTTTTCACTAATTGTTATTATTATTATTTTGCAGTTGTTTGTGCTGTCGTGTTTGGTGATGTTTGGAAGGTGAAGGTAGAGTCTGAAATGGAGGCTCTGGTCTCATCTTGTGTCGTGTTGCCCTGTTCATTCAAATACCCTGGACAACAACAGCCCTCCAGTCGTACTAAAGGCATGTGGCACATGAAGAAGAACAGGGATTATTTAATCTATCACAATGATCAGACAAGGGTTCAAGACAATTTCAAGGGTCGTACAAAACTGATTGGGTCACTGGGTGATTTAAACTGCTCCTTGGAGATTGATGAAGTCAAAAACCATGACAACGGCCCGTATTGTTTCAGGGTGGAATTAGAGACATCTGAAATAGACAAGTACTCCTTTGAGGATAACTGTGTGACAGTTACGATGACTGGTAAGTGTGCTTTTGAGCTGTTAACCTATAATTACAACTCCTAAGGGTACAAAATAAGAAAGCAGACTAAAAAAATGGAAAGAGTCCAAATGATGTTTTTTGATTAAATAATTAGTAAATTAGTTCATTTTTTTATTTTATTTACTATGTGAAATATATGTTTTGTCATTTAAAATATATGTATAGAGCAAGCATCAAAACCTGAGCTGCAGGCTGAGACGGCTGTGCAAGAGGGTCAACCTGCAATCTTCAAATGCTCTGTCCGGCACACCTGTCCATCCCATCAGCCCAATCTCACCTGGAGCCACTCTGGAAACACCATCATGAGCTATAAGAACATTGGTCATGGAAAATGGGAGGCAGAGTCTATCCTTACCTTCACCCCAACAAAAGAGGATGATCACAGCTCTATCACATGCACAGTCAAGTACCACAGGAGTGTCCAGGGTGAAATACAAGCCACTCAGCCTATCTTTGTGAAAGGTATAACAATAAAACTCTTCTGTGTATATATTGTTATAAGTGATGATTTTAAGTAATTAAGTGATTTTTTTTTTTTTTTTTAACCAGAACAAGCAACTCTCAACCACATCCTCATACCAGCCATCTCTGGGCTTGGAGCTGCTCTTTTAGTTGGATTACTGTGTTTCTTCATTGTCAAGAGATACAAGTGAGTCTGGATCTGACTTTAACATAAATATCAATGAGTAATATTAAGCAATGCATTCCTGAAAATAAATTCCTTATATTGAGTAAATTTTAAATTTGAGTAAATTTCGTAATTTTATATATAATTGGTTTCTTTTAAAACACACACACAAAAAAGGGAAACTGCACACCAAACAAATTAAAAGTTCTAGATCCACTGAAAAGTAGTATTTTACTAAAGATTCTCATATTAAGTGATAACAGAGGCAATTTTCTATTATATATATATATATATATATATATATATACACACACTTTAAGCACTGAATATAGTCCAAGATGAACTGAAACATTTGTTTGTTTGTTTTTTGCGCACACTTACTTTTTTGTTAGTGCTCTTTGGTATTTTGTTGTCACTTTATTACTAATTTTCAATGGATCTTGAACTTTGAATTAGTTTGGTGTGTGGTTTCTTTTCTTTTTTTTTTTTTCTTTTTTTTCTCCATGTTTTGTAAACTAAATCTATGCACCCAAAAATTTATATTTCACGTAAACATCGGTGCAGGACTTTTTCTTATTCTGTTAAAATACTGTACTTATACAGTGAACATTTGAGAATGCATTACGACAATGTAACTCAACTCTCAGTCTTTGGGACCCACCTGCCAGAATGAATTAGATGTCTCCCTATTTAACACATTAAGAAGTTGATGAGTTGAATCAGGTGTTTTAATTAGTGAGACATTTAAGGCATTCTGGTAGGTTGGTCCCAAGGACTGGAGTTGAGAACGTCTCAGGTTATGACTATAACCATGGTTCCCTGAGAGAGGGAACGAGACACTGCGTCCCGAAGGGAGCGCTATGGGAACGCCCTCAGCGTGAAAGCGTCTGATGCACGTGTGTCAACTAGTCCAATGGCGAGAGTGAACGTCACCGGTGGGTGACGTCACGACCAGGAAAGGATAAATACACATCCGGAAAGACCGGCTTCAGCTTAAATTGCCGAAGCAAATCGATCACAGGGATGCAGGGAGTATGGCAACGCGACGCAGTGTCTCGTTCCCTCTCTCAGGGAACCATGGTTATAGTCATAACCTGAGACGCGTTCCCTTTCGAGGAACTCGCACCGCGTCGAAGGGAGCGCTATGGGAACGATATCCCAAAACGCCATAATTCCAAAATGCCTGTCCGTGTGAAACTGTGGCACACTAAGACGAGCACTGATGAGCCTGGAGCTGCGTCCAGGTCGAGATATATCATCTCACAACGTGAGTGGCGAGGATCAGCCCACCACATCACAGACTTCCTTGAGGAAAACCCCAACAGCAAGGCTGTGGAAGCCGCCATACTCCTAGTAGAGTGAGCTCTGACAGACAGTGGATACTGCTGACCAGAGACCTCATATGCAAGTGACATAGTCTCAACTATGCACTTGCTAACCATTTGTATGGACGCAGGGAGACCCCTTATTGCACGGTCCAAAACAAACAGTTGATCTGGAAGTCCTCCACAGGGCAGCCTTGTGGATATTAGGTGTCCAGTGCTCACACTGGACACACAAGATTCAACTTTTCCTGGTCTGGATCTGAGAACAGAGGACAGAAAGCTTGCAGCACTACAGGCCGTGGAATAATGGCCAGAACCTTAGGTATAAAACCCGGTAGGGTAAAGGAACACTTGACCATCCCTGGTGCACACTCAAGGCACGTAGGGGATACAGATAGGGCCTGAAGGTCTCCTACTCTCTAGGGGAGAAATGGCAAGGAGGAAAACAGTTTCCAATGTCAGAAATTTTTCTGAGACAGAATCAAGCGGCTCAAATGGAGCTGCAGATAAGCCTTCCAACACAAAGGCCAACTCCCAAGCAGGAACCCTAGTGCATGTTGCAGGCCTCAGCCTCAGAGTGCCACGAAGGAAACGATACCTCAAAGGGTTATACCCGAACTGTACCATCCACAGGGTCATGGAATGCAGAAATTCGAGGATAGTTTCCTTGTGGCTGGAGTTCTGGAGTAAAATATGGTCTCCACAACCTCGATTGAGAGACCAGATACTATGAGTTGGGCCCTCAGGGGCCAAACCCACAGGTTCAATACTTCTGGGCGGGTGAAATATCAAGCCCTTCACCTGAGATAGAAGGACTCTCCTGATCAGAATCTCCGAGGAGAGCCGTCGAGGAGAGACACAATTTCCAAGAACCATATCCGATTTGGCCAGTAAGGTGCTACTAACAGTAGACTTATCCCTTCCGGGCGAATTTTGTCCAGAACTCCTGGGAGCAGAACAATAGGGGGAAAAACATACAGACATGGCCCTGGCCATGTCTGTACCATGGCATCCAGCCCAAGAGGAACTGGATGCGTAAGGGATAACCACAGTGGACAGTGCGTCGTATCTTGAGACGCGAAAGATCCACTTCCACGTGGCTATAAATCTCCCATATGAGCTTCACCACTTTGGGGTGAAGTCTCCATTCCCCTGGCCTCAGCCCCTGTCTCGACAGGACATCTGCTCCTATATTCTAGGTCCCTGGAATAAGATTGTTCTCATGAGAGCATCTTTCCCAGGGACCACAGGAGGATCTGGTGTGCCAGATAGTGGGCGCGAGCGCAGACCCCCCTGTTGATTTATATAAGAAACCATCGATGCATTGTCTGTCCAGACAGCTCGATGACCTCTCAGGTCTGGGAGGAAGAACTTCAATGCATTGAAGACCGCCATCATCTCCAGGCAATTATGTGCCACGCAAAGATGATGACTCCTCCACAGCCCTTGAGCTGAGCGGCCTTCCATTACCACTCCCCAGCCTGTGAGAGAAACATCTATCATGAGAGTGACCCAATGATATTAAGCTCCTAACACAGGGCCCTGGGACAGGAACCAACTTTTCTTCCGTATAACCAAGGTGCGGAGACACCGCTGCGTGATCTTGATCATACAGTAGGCTCCCTCAGGAAAACCCTTGGTCCTGAGCCACTACTGTAAGGGTCTCATGAACAGCAGGCCAAAAGGTATCACTATTGGACGCAGCTGCCATCAGACCCAACAGTTTTAGAAAACTGTTTTACAGTGGGTGACTGGCCTAGATATATCTCCTGTGTGACTGAAAAGATTGCAGAAATACGAGTGGGCGAAGAACGGCCCGCAGCGCCACTGAATCCATACCATGCCCAGGAAGGTGGTTCTCTGTAATGGAGAAAGCACACTCTTCTTGGCGTTCAGCCACAACCCCAATTTTTATATGAGCAAGAACGACATCTCGATGTCGAACTGACCATCTGTTCCGACTGCGCTAATATTAGCCAGTCATCTAATCAGTTCAGAATGCGTATGCCCTGCAGCCTGAGCAAGGCCAGAGCTGCATCTACGCATTTCATGAACATGTGGGGTGATAGAGCTAGACCGAATGGAAGAACCTAATATTGGTATACTTTGCCCCTGAAAGCAAACCTGAGGAACTTCCTATGCTGTGGAAGGATAGAGACATGGAAGTATGCATCCTTTAGAACTATCATGACAAACCAGTCCTCGGATCTGGTTTAGCGTCAACATTTTGAACCCAAGTCTCCTGACTGAATGATTCAAATGATTAAGATCTAATATAGGACACAACCCTCCATCCTTCTTTGGAACAAAATAGTAGCGGTCCTAAAAACCCTAACTCTCTGCTGGGAGGAGGAACCCATTTTGTAGCTCCTTTCGCAAAAGAGTTTACTTTCTGTTCCATTACCAGAGCCTGCCCAGTGAGATAAATTTGGCAGAAGCCTCAACTCTGCCAGAAAATCCACAAAAGGGAACCAGCCTCTCAAAGCTGGTCTCTGGTATACCTAGAGCAGCCACTTTGGTGACCTGAAATACACTGGCAGGAAACAACCCATTTGACTGCTTTCCGACCCTCCTCAGAGGGTGCGAACCTGACACAGCGTCGTGTGAACGCTGAGTCATAGCTTGCTGGAAACTGCTGCGCCCTGAAGCACCAAGGGTGCCAGGGTTGGTAGAATGGCCCCATACGGACAATGAAGTTGAGCGGGCACCGTGATACTGAGGTGTACACCGCTCTATCCCGTATGGGGCTGCCCTTAGATTTCATTCAGAGGGTGCGAGCCTGACGCAACGTCGTGTGAGCGCTGAATCAAAGCTTGCTGAAACCGCTGCGCCCCAAAGCACAGAGAGTGATGGGGTTAGCAGATCGGTCCCCTGAGTGGCACGGGCACCGTATACTGAGGTGTACACCGCTCCACCCCACAGGGGGCTGCCCTAAGAAGCCTAACACCACTGGCGTCAGGATCTACATAAAAGGCTGAAGTAATACATGAATCTAACTACTTAAAGTCAGATAAATATGCATTATTTTAATTTCTCAAAATTAAATTACAGCCAACTGTGCACTTAATTCCTGAAAAATTAAATGCAGCAAATGATCTATCAGACAAGTAATACGGTCTGAAAGAAATGCTAAATATAGTATGCATATAGGCCATACACACATCAAATTTCATTTAATCTCTCAAAATTAAATGCAGCCACATATCAACCAGACAGGTAAAAACGGTCTGGATGAAAGGCTAAATAAAGAGTTATTAGTGCAGACATATAGCTTTTAAAAAACCAGGCAATAACCCATTTAACTCCTAAATTAAATGCATCAATGAACCACCAGACAAGTGTACACGGTCTGAATGATTGGTTGAATATTTATAACTGCCGTCTGCACACCCTAATCTACGCGTTGCCTCGCAAACACGAGATCAGAGCCACTAGAATCTTTATTGCAGTTTGCAGACACGAAATCTCTGGCGTCGCCTCGGCAGACGCGAGATCCGTGCCACTAGATTCTTTATTGCATTTTGCAGACTCGAAATCTACGCGTCGCCTCGGCAGACGCGAGATCCGTGCCATTAGATTCTTTATTGCATTTTGCAGACTCGAAATCTCGCGTCGCCTCGGCAGACGCGAGATGAGAGCCACTAGAATCTTTAATGCAGTTTGCAGACTCGAAATCTCTGCGTCGCCTCGGCAGACGCGTAGATGAGAGCCACTAGAATCTTTATTGCAGTTTGCAGACACGAAATCTACGCGTCGCCTCGGCAGACGCGAGATCCGTGCCACTAGATTCTTTATTGCATTTTGCAGACTCGAAATTCACGCGTCGCCTCGGCAGACGCGAGATCCGTGCCACTAGAATCTTTAATGCAGTTTGCAGACTGAAATCTACGCGTCGCCGGCAGACGCGAGATGAGAGCCACTAGAATCTTTATTGCAGTTTTGCAGACCCGCAATCTCACGCGTCGCCTCGGCAGACGCGAGATCAGAGCCACTAGATTCTTATTGCAGTTTGCAGACCCAATCTACGCGTCGCCTCGGCAAACGCGAGATCCAAGCCATAGATTCTTTATTGCTTAAGACTTTATTCCTCGAGAAAAAGCCAAAAGGAGCAGAGCTAAAAATCTCGATAGTGCATCACATCGGGAAATTTATGAATGAACACTGTCAGATGCCAATACAAGAGCTGACATGTATGCTCTGCTCTCAAACAAACAACACATGAATCGCGTGTATCCCCACTCGTATAGTAGCGAGGGCAGGGAAGCACACACGACACAAGTTGCTATTTGCTCGCCAATAAACTCCTGTCTAGAAATATATAATGCTTGAGGACAAACAACAATAAATAGACAGAGACAGTTACACACAGAGCGCTTTGCTGAGGCACAAAAAGCTGAAGCCGGTCTTTCCGGATGTGTATTTATCCTTTCCTGGTCGTGACGTCACCCGCCGGTGACGTTCACTCTCGCCATTGGACTAGTTGACACACGTGCATCAGACGCTTTCACGCTGAGGGCGTTCCCATAGCGCTCCCTTCGGGACGCAGTGTCTCGTTCCCTCTCTCGAAAGGGAAACACTGCATTACAACATTCTGGTATCTTTCAGTTATATTTTGTTTTAAATCTCTCAAATCTTTCCCAGGAAGCGCATTGCAGATCTGCAATCCAGAAACGACAATGGGTGAGTATTCAGTAATTCTACCTGGGAACATCATAGTACTGATTTTAAAATTTGTGAGTCCATGTCTGTGAACTTTGAGTTATTTATAGTAGTGCACTGTAAAAAGCTGATAAAAAAAAACTTTTACATATATATATATATATATATATATATATACAGTGCTTAAGAAATTTATTAGATCACCACCCAATGTAAGGTTTGTGCCAGATCTACCCTAAACTAACAGTGTTGGTGATTACCAAAATCTTTTTTTTATGTTTCTGTAATGGTTAATCCACAACAGTATATGTAAGCTCTTTAGTCACCGTAATGTGTGTAATGCTAAAATATAATTATTGTTGGGATTTAATGGATTCAAAATAGATTGCACAAAAGTTTCAGAAAAAGCAAGTCTTTGGGAACAACTATAAACTATTTGGAAGTCAGCAACAACAGAGTACATAAAAGCAACGGCAGCAAGAATAATGCAAGCTGTTATCAAGGCCAAAGGAGGCCATACACACACACACACACACATGCACGCACACGCATGCACACACAGTAGTGCAGAGGTTAAAAAGGTGAAAAATTACGTTACAAAAATAGGGTATTTAACAAATAGAATTAATACAGTATTGGTGATTATTCCTGTAACTGCTAGGGAAAGAGTCATGATGGAGACAGCGCCATGTAAGGATGCTACCTTTTTTCTTTTTTTTTTCGCACCCGTCCAAGTAAAGATTGAGGTTTGTCTAGACATTGTCTGTAATTTTGCATTAATGCAATATCAATAGACATTGAGGGGGACACACGTTACCAATATCTATTTGATTCTTAATGGTGCTTTGTTGCACTGTTACGCTTTGCATGTTGTTGGGACCACAAGTGGTTTCAGTCTACTTTTTATATACTTCTCAGAAATATAAAATGGTGGTGCTGGAGACTAAAGGGTTCCTGATGGTTTCACACTTAATTCTTCACATTAATTCTTAATTCTTTTGCAGTTAATGTGTCTTTTCTTCTCCACCTGTTTTTGTCTGACCCTGCTGACCCAATGAGCATTTCACTGTCCAATGGTCATGCCTTAATTCTAATTTCTAGTATTGCATTAGTATTACATCAGTCTTGCATCTTTCTTATGGGCATTTAATAATTTTTGACTTTTCAGTCTGAGTTAAATCTCTTTTTTGGCTCATTTTATCTGTAAAAGAAAACATACCTAATAATTATGCACACCTGAATATTAGGTGTTTTTCATTTCCAGCCTTCATGAACAATTATTACTTATATTTACTATGGTATTGTCACTTATAACAGTAACAGTACTTAAAAATAACAGTAGTTATTAAGTAGTTAGTAGTTATTCCATTAATGTGGTTTGGAATTGGTAAGATGTGCCTGGAAAAAAAAAATATGATCAGAAAATCCTGCCTAATAAGTCTGCAGGCACTGTAGTTTACTGAGAGTATATACTTCAAAGTGTACTTTCATAAACTAAAAAGTGTACTACAAGTATTAAAATAGTAAACTAGTATACGTATAAGTTGCAAACACTTGTAGTACAGATGCAGTACAAATGAGAAATGTAGTTGTGAACTATTGTGCACTTAAAGTTTGCTACTGTTACAAACCTAAATCTATTATTTTATATACTAAAGAGTGGGCAAATTTAAAGCCAATCAGTATTGAATTAGTACACTTACAAGTTTACTACTAGTACATTGATATTAGTATACTTACTATATAAACTATACTTAAAACATACTTGATCATTACTTAAGTATACTTAATAAAATGAACTTGAAATGTACTACTTTTTCATAAGGAAATGTTAAACGACCGACAACAATCCAGTGATCTACTCGACTTTTTTCAAATGTTGCCATTTTGATTTTGAAGTGAAGATAGGCTTATATAATTTATGTGATTCTGATTCATGTAATTTGTTTGAATGTGACGAGACAAGAAATTAACAGAGCTGTTTTTCGGCATAATATGCATATGGTTTGAGTGAATGTGTGCATATTTTAAAATAAAACATATTATTTACAAACAATTTAAATGCATTACAATAAATTCTAGTTCTTTTACTATTTTATTCTCTGAAATCCCTTTAAATCCTGGGCCACAGTCAATTCATGATACTTTCATCAAATTTTGCGAGGCCCCCTAAAGCGCAAGGCCCCGTGCAGATCCCCGTCAAAGCAGAAGAAGAGCCTGTTTCATTCTTACCTTTATAGTCCAAAATGTCCGTTCAGTAGGCTATAAACTCGATAGTACAGTTGGCAATACGAGGATGCGCAATGCTAGAGCTTTTATGTAAACAGGTCGCGTGTTGCGTTCATCCAATCAATGACACTGACACTGCAAATATGCAAATAAGAAATTATTGCTTCAAATTAAAACAGTTTAGAGTGAAAGAAATTTAGAGACAAAATTGCTCATCCTTTGCTATAGTTATTTGTTTTATTTATATTATACGAATTATAATGTATAATTCATATAATATATTCGTATAATTATTATATTAATTGACAATTAATAGTAAACTTTGCTTTTAAATTAATATAAATATAATACATGCATTAATATATAAAGCTTTTAAACAAATTACAGGATTAGTTAACTTTCAAATGAAAATTAGACGCTTTACTCACCCTCAAGCCATCCTAGGTGTATATAACTTATTTCTGATGAACACAATCGGAGAAATATTAAATATCCTGATGCATCCGAGCTTCATAATGGCAGTGATAGGGATCAGTATGAGTATGATAGGGATGAGTATGAGCTGAAGAAAGTGCCTCCATCCACATCTATCCATCATAAACGTACTCCACATGGCTCCAGGGGGTTAATAAAGGCCTTCTAAAGCGAAGCAATCCGTTTGTGTAAAAAAAAAAAAAAAATCCATATTTAACAAGTTATGAAGTAAAATATCTAGCTTCCGCCAGACCGCCTTCCATATTCTACGTACGAAGAAAGTGTAAATGTCTTGCCGTTCAAAAAGCTTACGCTGCGTCCTATGCCTTCCCTATTCAACTTACGGAAAAAGTGTAACTGACGTGAAGCCATTTTACACTTTCTTCTTAACTTCAATATGGAAGGCGGTTTGGCAGAAGCTAGATATTTTACTTCATAACTTGTTTAAAGGCACCATTTGTATTTTTTTTTTTCGCCGCTAGGGGTTGCTAACTTCTTCGAACATTAACAAAGGCATAGATTGATGACCCAGTGAACGAGCGTGGAATCATGGAACTTGTCATCATGCCGATGGATCTAATGATGTTTATGGGGAAATAATATTTAATGATAGTGAATGAATTTATGCTTTTAACATGACCGTGATATGAAGCAGGGCGTGGCCGAGAAACTCGGGTGTGATTGCTAATGAGAGACAAATCAGTGCCACACGCAAGTCCCAGGGGATATAAAGGAATGGGGACATTTCATTCTACTGAACTACTCGCAAAGCTGAAATACTACTAATACAGGTCAGTTTATTTGACGAATTAAAATTGTGAGGTAACGCAGCTCTGTTTCACTTGGTCTAACATAACACTATCATATTAAACTGCATTTGAGTGTGTTGAAAGTTGTAATGTTATTCTATGTATTAGTTTGTTGGCTGTATGAGACTAAATGTAAGCTAGATCAACATTAGAATATCATACTAATGATATTCTAACATTTCATTGTGTATATATATATAATGTTAGCTATAGGCTATAACATTAATTCGTCTGTACATTTGCTTACCTGTCTAATAACGTGCAAGAGCGGTGTCTCTGTCAAGTCAAAGTTTGTTGCAAAAGCAATATATTGATATTGATCCTCGTTTCATTTCTCCTTTTGTCCCAAAGTTTGCTTGCCATGGTCCATAATGTTTGAATGAAACAACAACAGCTTGCCGCTAGACCTTATGCAGCTGTCCACGTCTGTTGCCATGGTTACTATGCAGCACAAGCGGATAATGCAGATATTACGTCATTGACAGGCAACAAGTGACAAGGGAGGGACGGGCACTATTTAAAATTGTGAATTTCTCTAAATTTACAAATTCTTAGAAACATTTAGGATAATGTAAGCACACAGTTGAACGAAATATATAACACTGTGCAAGTGGTTTTTGGATATTTTAATATAAAAATCTTACATATTGTGGATTTTTTTTTTTTTTAAACAAACGCATTGCTTCGCTTCAGAAGGTCTTTATTAACCCCTCGGAGCCACGTGGAGTACACGTTTATGATAGATGGATGTGGATGGAGACACTTTCTTCAGCTCATACTCATGACCCCTGTTCATTCCCATTATAAATGCTCGGATGAGTCAGGATATTTATTAATATTTCTCTGATTGTGTTCATCAGAAAGAAGAAAGTCATATACACCTAGGATGGCTTGAGGGTAAGTAAATCTTGGGGTTATTTTCATTTGAAAGTGAAGTAATCCTTTAATCTTATTTGTATTCTTAAGTATCAATAAATAACATAAGGATTAGCTGGGAAGGATTTGCATGCAGGTATGATGTTAGTAATAATAATACGTTTAATAAATATAGTGCCTTTCCCAAGCTCAAGGATGCTTCACATTAACAGTAAGGAACAATCATTTTACACACACAAAAAAAAATTTCATTCTATTCATCAGCAGCAGTTTCCATGTTTCATTAACGGTTCATGTTAGTAGCCTATTGTGTATTTACCATGGTAACGGTTGTTTTCATAACCCTAAAATGCCACTTTATTTTCACGTTGTGTTATTTTGTATATTTTTAAATTACTGCGGTGGCTCATGCCAACTTACCAACTTTTTTGTATTAACAAAAGCTAGTTTGGGTCCGCTGTTTAAATGCCTTACCTTATAGATCTATGTATTCATCAGTATCAGTCATATTCCTACAATTTATGTGTATGTTAAGTAAAGTGGGACAGTACTCACAGAGGGCTGTCTCACTTTACTGAACAAACCTCAGATTGGGAGGAGGTCAAACTACACTCAAACTTATCCTTTCTTTATGATATTCACGTTCACATGTAGGCAAACAAACGGATACTGAAGACAAAAGAAGATGTTGACATGTACTACAGGTGCCCTCTTGTACTCACGGTTGCACATGTAGACACGTCTCGGGCAGCCAATGACATTGTCGCATTTGAATCACATGCTTCAGAAGCCCGTCGCGCTGGAGGCGTTCCCCAAAGTGTCTTCGGACACAGTGCGAGTTCCCATTTGAAAGGGAACAATATTTATGGTACTCAGACAGGAATGTTATATTCAATTGTTTTGATAAAGATAAAGAAGATACATTTCTAGTTTCAACATTATTTATTGTTCAGATATTCCTCTGAAATAATTATCAGCTGTATGCAAAGTGACCCACATTTGGTTTTGGACCCCTGAAAATGTACAATTTAACAGTTTACTCATGGAGCCACATTTGAATGGAAATGAACCATATAGGGCATTCAAATATAAGATACCAAAAGAAAAGTTTTCTGAGAAGTTACAAGAATGCAAACTTTAGGGGGGAACACAAGTGCTTTTTCACATTTTTGAAATGGCATATAGTGCAACAAAGAGTCAATGGATTTTACTAATAGACTACCAATCTCTGTGTAAAAATAAAATAATGTTGCCATCTTTCTAAAGTCATTTTTACCCCCCTTTAATTTGGCTCCAATTCTCAGGTGAAAATGGCAATCATTTTCACATTTGTCACCCCCATCTACAAAATATTGGATTGCTCCGTTAATATTCATCCATGACATTTAATATTTTGTCTTTCTTCTTCTTTTTCTGTTATAAAAAGAAATAAAGTGAGAACAAACTGTATGTCTTATCTGATTGGGGTGGAGAGGGGAAGTGCATTGTGTTTAAAGATGCTTCCTGCTGATAAAACCACAATCTGTTTCCAATCTAATAATACAGTTACTAATTAGAACCCATAAGTAAACAATGTAATTGAAAGTAAAAAGTCATCATAATTGTTTTACTATGATATTCTCAAGTGTTAAATGTTTATTTATTTTTTTTTTAGAATATGGAGTCGACTATCAAGAATGTCTCGCAGGTAATTACTATTCTTTTGAATCTATTTTCAACATCTGTACTGAATGATTCATCAACCTCCATCAGTTATAAATTAACTTGAACTGAATTAAATCCTTGACTTTCTCCTGTGTGTGTGTGTGTGTGTGTGATCTCCAGGTTTCGTTCAGATGAAGGCAGCAGTGGTCCAGGTGGCAGAGAGCAGAGGCAAGTACACAACAGGTTCTAATGCGCTCTTCTGCAACAAGCCAAGACAAAACAAATCCTCTAGTGGAAATTTACTCAATCTGTGATTTGATTTGCATTTAAATTATGGTATCGGGTTGTTGTTTTTTTTTATAATTAGAGACTTTATCAAATTATTGAAGTTTATCAGCAGGAATTAAAGTTGTGGGACTGGATACTATCTGTAATCCATACTTTATACCAGGACAATAAATGGATAAAAGTTTATGTATTAAGGAACAATTTTAGATTAATCTGTTAAGCCTGTTCAGATGCAATGTTGTACTTTTCTCACAAATGTATTTTCTTCCTGTTTCTCAGTAGAGATCAGTACTGTCATTTGATGATTTGTCAAATATTCATTATGAATATTGACAAATATGGTAGATATAGTATGCAGTAAAAACTCAGATCAGTTGTTTTACAGATTGTGTGATGATTGTTGTGACAGAAAATATAATAATCAAAAATTTAGTAATAAAAATATTAAATTATTTTTATGTTATAAAAAGAGAAAAAGATCAGACAGTCAAACTGTAAATGGTGCTGATGTGTTATTTTGAATCATCTGACTGACTTGGAGAGGGGGAAGTACAATGTGTTTAAAGATACTTCCTGCTGATAAAAGCATACACTGTTTCCAATGCCTATACTGGCCTATATATTAGTATTTTTTATTGAGATTTTTTTTCTGTTTAACACGTTAAAAATATTAAACGCAATTAATGCAGAATCCTTTTTTTTTTTTTTTTCTGGCATCCTTTGGCTAGTGTTACAGTATATGATCACACTCTTATTCACTGAAGTGCTTTTAAACCATTCAAGCGCAAAAAGAGAACTAAGAGATTAGTTTATTCAATTCCTGTATATTTCCTACCTGAATATTACTGTTAGACCTACCTGAAAATCTTAAAGGACTGTTACATGGGTCAAGAACAACAAAAGAAATAACTTGAAATTTTTTTTAAAGCTGCAGTCCGTAAATTGTTTTGGTTAAAAACGATCCAAAATCAATTTTTAAGCAAGTACATAACCAGCCAGTGTTCAAAACTATCTCCTTACCTTAGCCTGATTCACAACGGTAAGCTTGTAATGACGTTTTCAGATAAGAGCGGTACTGGTGGGTTTCTGTGGGAAATTCGAGCATGTCGCCGTTTGTCTTTGCGTCATTAAGTCATGTCTGTTTACATGAAGAAGGAGTCCCAGCTAGTAGGCTAAATCACATGTGAGGATGGCGGATCATTTATAGCCTGTTCTCACAGCAGCTGAAGTAATTAAACTTATCATTTTGATGGCGGATTGTAATCCAGAAAGGTCAAAATAACAATCAACAGTGACAACTGGAGATTCACCCGTAGTCAAAAGCAAAAGACTTCATACTGCGGAGTGGCTACAGAAATTGAAATCTACAGGTAACAATAATACACTCTAAATACACATAGTCATGCAATGCTGATGTTGTTAACATTAACAATTTGAGAACAAAGTATAACAGTAATAATAATTTGCACGGTTTGATGTGATATGAGTTAAGTGATCATTATATTTATTCACCTGTTATGGAGTGAACAAACGATACTTGCGGATCCATGTGCAGGCTTTAATAAAGCAGGAAGAGCGTAGTCGTACAGGCAGAGGGTCAAACACCAGCAAACAGATACAAGAGGGCAAGGCAAAAGAGTAATCCAAACACAGGCAATGGTCAAGGCAGGCAGCAAACGATCATCAACAAGGAATCAGTCCAGGGTCAAAAACACAGGCTAGGCTAGGCAGAACAAAGAACAGACGGAAATACACGGAAACAAGGCAGAAACAATACTCAGCAAAGAGTGCATGTGTGAGTGCAGCTTATAAAAGGGTCACTGATGGGAAACAGGTGTGAGTGCATGATTAGTTCCTAGATGGGGAATTGTGGGAAATGGAGTCCATATGATAAAACAGAACACAGACCCAGGGCACATGTAACAGAGCCCCCCCTCAAAGGAGTGGCTTCCAGACACTCCTACACAATCCCAGAGGGAAGTGGAGCGGAGGCGGAACAGGGGGCGGGATGGAGGGCCAGGTCCGTGGAGAGGAAGGAGGCCTGGAGACTGAGGCAGGGCAGATGGCCAGGGCAAAGAAGGCTGGACAGACGGCCAGGTAGACAGGCCTGAGAATCCCCACGGTGGAGTAGACGACCACCATTGCAGATCAGACGGGCTTAAGAACCCCCACGGCGGAGCAGATGACCACCACTGCAGGTCAGATGGGCTTGAAGACCCCCACGGCGGGGCAGATGACCGCCAAAGCAGTTCAGACAAGATTGAAGACCTCCACGGCGGAGCAGATGACCACCACAGTCGTGCAGATGGTCGTGGGATCTACATAGTCTGCACCACTATGTAGATCCCCATAGTGGTGCAGACGACCACCACAGCAGTGCAGATGGGCTTGAAGAACCCCACGGTGGTGCAGATGACCACCACAACCGTGCAGACGGTCTTGTAAACCTCCACGGCGGCGCAGACGACCACCACTGCAGCTCAGATGGGCTTGAAGACCCCCGCGACAGAGCAGATGACCACCGCTGCAGCTCAGACGGGCTTGAAGACCCCCACGGCGGAGCAGACAATTCAGGAACAACCTCTGCGGTTACGTCAGGACAAACGAACAGTTCTGGTATGACCTCTGTGGTCATGAGGCTGAGTTCTGGGACTGGGGCAAACTCTGGAATGGACTCATGGACAGAGGTAGGCTCTGGAGTGGACTCATGGACTGCAGCGGGCTCAGGCGTCGATTCATGGACTGGAGCAGGCTCTGGGACTGGAGTAGATGTGTGCGCAGCCCACATGCACCAAATGGCTGAGGCCATAATGGCCAACGCTGCAATCTCTGAGGGCTCAGGCGTGGCAGCCATCTCGGCTGAGGGCTCAGGCGTGGCAGTTGTGGTGACTGACAGCAAACATTAGATTCATCCGCGCTGAGGGTTAAACTTACTGACTGCAGCTTTAAGTTTGTGTAAATTAAAAATTGTGATACTTAAAAGGCTATTAAATGTAAAAAAAAAAAAAAAAATTACTTTCAATTATACTTTACTGTTGAATGGCTGAAAATGAAAAAATCAGTAGCAGTATTTGTATCAGTGATACTGGCCTTCATTCATATAATGCTACTTAGTAAAAAGATGCAATTAAACATTATTTAAATAAACCATTTTTAATGTTGTTTCTACATTAATTTAGAGCTTCAATGTGAAATTATTGCAATATAAAAATGTATTGAGTTGGTCTAATGACAGGTGGTTTTAGGGGGAGTGAGTGATCATGTTGTTTTAATAAATTATGCCATTAATTGCTTTTAATTTTGACTTGAATTTTGAGAAGTATTAGCACTTAAATTTTATTGTTGTGTCCCACGTCTAGAGTCAATTAAATAATTCTTGTAAATTTCACTGTATTATGAACACAGTAGTAATGTTTATACAGCACAAAAGATTGTTTTATCATTGAATTTGACAAATTCAAATAGTCAGAAGCTGTTGTGTGTTACTTATCTTTAGTTATTGAAAAAGTCCCCACAGTACTGTTTTTTTGATATTCAGCACTGTTGTTGAGGCAGAATCTTCAGTACGGTCATAAGCCACCAACACAATGTTCATTTTTAAATATGGAAATGTTCCACAGTTTGTGGTTGTGTCAATTAATGCTTTACTGTATTTCTATGCAGTTGTTGGTGGCATGTAAAACATTGATCTGTAAATGAAGATATGAGCAGATTAAATTTTCTCATTTGCATTTTTTCTGTTCCTCTTTTTGATTTAGGAGGTCTATTTGGAGTAGATTTTCAAGGTATCCACACACTGCCTCTTCAGTCTGCTAAGGACAGTCTGTTTGCTTGTGTCACTGCAAAGACTATATTGCATATATATTACTATATGGCATCTTTTTGAGCCCAGTATCTGCTTCTAGTAAACTAAAAAACTTAGAATGAACAAAGTGAATTAAGTGACTGTTACGCTCTTGAAACAAATACTGTGATACTAGTTATATTAGTTAAATTAGTTAGGGAATCATAGATCATAGAATCATAGAAGAGCTATGTAGGCCACCGTTTTCACACCTGAAACAAAAATGTAATTTGACATGGAAATAAATATTCTGCTGATCCTAAAGACTAATATCTATTTTTACATTTTAAAGGAGAGGTCAAGGGCATCAAATTGACAGGAATTTTGACAATAGGTTAGTATCTGCATTCTTAGTATGATTTTTCTTATATCTTATATAAATTATATCATTTTTTTAAAGGTTTTTTGATCAATTTTAATTTAACATAGTGTATCAATTAAATTGCAGAGGTCTGATGCTACTAAATGTTTTTGTAAATGTTTTTGTTCTGTAAAACAGTAGATTATGGTGATAGCAACAAAGTCATGAGTTTATTTTTTCAGGGAATGCATGAACTGATGAAATGTCTAAAAATATAAATATATTTTTTTCCCCCTGTTAAATCCACTGTGTTGTGGACAGTTACTTCAATACCTATCAGTATTTTTGTCATGAGCAACTTTTACTATAGGGTAAATTTATATAAAGCTATCATTTACTAAAGTATGACAGAGGTTTTTGAATCTTAACAGGGCAAACAACGTATGTACGGTGTCAGGAAACAAGCCTTTCGACAAACCTCGTATGCCATCACCAAAGAGGTACAGTGCATGTGAACTAAATTCCAGTCTCTGGATAGATTCATGGCATTTAATAATGTCTGTCTGTGCAGAGTGCTCAAATATTGTTCTATTTGTTACAACAATCCAATGTATGTTTAAATCTTGTACAATTATCAATGTTGTATTGTAGTTAGATTTAGCATTTTTGAAGCAATTCATTAAGGTGGAGAGCAATGAAAAAATTAAATCAGCCATAACCATTGTTGCTTAAATCAATAATCAATAATTAATTTGATGAATGCTTTAAACAATTTATTATTTATTTATTTAAAAATTCTTTTTTTTTTTTTTTTTTTCACATGATTCACCTCAGTAAGGCCAAATCCTGTGTGAGTATATACTTTATTCTTACGTGAACATCTGTTAACTGCTAAATGTTTGATTTCTTGTCTTCTAGATCATAGGTATATTAGCAACACTGTACAATAAGGTTCATTAGTTAACTACATTAGTTAACATAAACTAATAATTAATTGCACTTATAAAGCATTTATTAATCTTTGTTAATGTTAATTTCAACATTTACTAATACATTATTAAAATCTTGTTAACATTAGTTGTAGCATTTATTAATTTTTATTAATGTTAATTTCAAAATTTACTAATACAATATTAAAATCTTGTTAACATTAATCAATGCACTGTGAACTAATATGAACAATGAACAACTGTATTTTTGTTAACTAATGTTAACAAAGATTAGTAAATACAGTAACATATGTATAGCTCATGGTTAGTTCATGTGAGTTAATACTAATGTTTAACTAAGGAATCTTACTGTAAAGTGTTACCGATATATTTTATCTCATAACTTTTGATTCATAGTATGTGCATATCTAATCTGACTTCTGTATCGCTGTTTTCTCTTAAAATCTTTCATTTGAAGGGTGATGATTTTTATGATGATTACACCAACACGGCAGATCTCAACGTATATGGAAATATCTGATGAAAATGCCAGTAGATTTCACATCAAGATCTTCATGCAGAGATCCTGCCTACAATCCTACAGGCAATCCTGTTACATTATATATATATATATATATATATATACACGTGTTGCATTTTAAGCCAGGCATAATTGCCTAAATATGTATGCATATAATACCCTATTACTGTATTTACATACTTTGTTATGATGCTTACACACTTATAAGAAAAAGGGATCATCATGGGATAATTTTATGGATTTAGTTTTAAATAATTTTTATTAATAATTTTTTAATATTTTTTTTACGTTATTTTTTACTATTGAAATAACCCTGTGAAAGTACCGTATTATGCAATCATTTTAGACATTTTTCCTTACATAGAACCTTTTTGCCATAAAGTGTTCTTTAAAATTGAGTCAAGAACCATAGGGTTCTACATAGAACTCCACTGAACATTTTTCTAAGAGTGTACATTTTAAAGGTATAAAAGAAAAAAATCATTATTATTGTACATAATAGTCGTATATAGCAGTGGTGAGCGGTGACTTTTATAACTGGGGTATGCTGGGTGGCGTGTTATGTCAAAAATGCAGCTGGTGCAGATCACACTCGCCCACACTCCTGCAGAATCGTGCTTACTCTCCTGCTTACTCTCATGACACATAGCAACACAGCTGAAAGTATTCCTTGTTTTTCCTTTTGGAAAGTAGCCTAAATTTACCTGCTGATGTCCGCAAAAGCAGTTGTTTTGGGTTTGAGTCAGGCGAGATGAGCGAAATGGCCATTTGCAAAATATGCTGTATTTTTGTAATTCCGCTAGGTGGCACTACTGTCGCAGAAACTACGCTTCACCTACAATACGGCACAACGGCTGAAGACACAAATCAGAGACAAAAAATAAACACCATGGCATGTGTCAATTTAAATGTATGCCAGAAGTGTTTTTTTTTTTTTTTTTAATTAAGAATTAAAATAAGTTGGCCTATAATATAATAAATATTAGTAGCCTATTCAGTTAAGACTTTTTTCACTTGATTTAGTTGAGTTTGTTTTGTCTCAAATACAATGTGATTTTCATTTGATCGATCTGGCAGCAGAAGCACGTTTTTCTTCTTGGGCGAGCGATCCGCTCACAGCTTTCCAGCGCATTGAATCCCCCATAGGCCAACAAACAATGACAACGTGGAACATTGATGACGATACATAACAGAGCAAAGGCGCGAAATCTGCTGTAGATCCGCTTACCCGGAAACCTCTGTAACTGGCAGATTTAAAGGAAATTATGGTTGTTTGGAAAATAAATACTATGAAAAAAGTAAAAGTATTTATGAGTATTTACCAACATTTTATCATGTAGGCTTTATGGTACACCTCAAACAAAGGAATTTATAGTAATTTATAGTGTTAATGTTAATCAGCGAGTCAACGAATGGCTTGGGTATGCAGAGTATTCACAGCTTAAATGGACCGCACACCACTGATATATAGTACTAAAATACTTTTTAATGTGTGAGAGACAATAAAACATTTAGCCTAACTTTCTGTCTTGAATCTCTAGATGGCACAGACTGACAGGTCCTTAACTCAATCTGCTTGCAATCACATTGTTCTCTAGGGCACAGCTGATTGGTTCCTGCTGTATCAGTAGCCAATGAGCTCACTGCTCAGCCTTCAAATACTCTGTCAGCATTTGCTGTAGCAGCTGCAGCGCGCTTTTCGGAAACCCTTCTAGAAACCCCCTGCTACGGGTAATTCATGTATGCTATTTGGTACAACAGTAGCATGTCTTACTTGCTCACAGCAGCGTGTCATGTATGTATTGGCAATAGTAAGTCCCGTACTTTCTCTGCAACAGCAGCAGCAATCAATAACCAATAGCAGTGTAGCAGATCTATTCTGCCAAGACCAAACATATCAACATTTTCATATCCATTATCATGCCAAACACTCAGAGAGTTGTCATGACAGAACTGTTTTTGTGTTTATTTTCATTTTTGAGAAATAATTTCCTCATGCAACTTCCCATTGACACTGTTTTAGAGACAAGCTGTTTTAGTGTGTTTATTTCAATTTTTTTTGTGACAAAAAAAAAAAAAAAAAAAAAAAAAAAAACTCAAATGTAAAATAGCATCTTGATGTTTAGTTTGTACCAGCCTAAATGTTTAATAAAGTGCACTGCAATACATACGCTGTTACTCTTTGCCATCTTTATTTCTGTAAGTCATTCCTGCTCTGTTGTGGTTTCAGAATATGTTTTTCAACATCCAGCAGAATGTCATATACCATCTTAAATTCTGGATGTTTCTGGATCAAAGAATTTACCTGCTATTTAAAACCACAATTAAAAAAGATTTACAAAAATATCAGGCATCGAAACTTGCTGAACATAGCTAAAAGGTATTGAAATGTATTTTTGGGGATTTCAGGATAGTTTTAGAACTTTTTTTTTTTTTTTTGCATTTGCATTTGCATCTAAAGGGTTTGTCAAGTTTTATCAAGAACATACTGGCCCGGTTTCACAGACAGGGTTTAGCCTAAGCCAGGATTAGGCCTTAGTTTAATTAGGATTTTTAAGTAGCTTTCATAAACATACACTAGAAAAAAAAAAAAAAAAAACATTACTGGTGTTCATCTTGAGACAAAACAATTCCAGTGACATATTTTAAGATCTGTCAGTGCAAGTTGCTTTCAGTTAAAACAGGTCAAACATGCATTTTATTCTAGGACTAGCTTAGGCCTTGTCTGTGAAACCGGGGGACTATTTCAAAACAATACCAAATGTGTGACCTCAGACCACAGGAAACAGCCTTATTTGGAAGAAAATAAAATAGTCCTGTCCTCTCTCGATTCTTCTCTCAACCTGTGATTTAATAATAGTGTGGTGAGTTGACGCTCACTCAGAATCTCACTATCACATTTTACATTGTGTAGACCTTTTTCATCCAGTCCACTTCTTTGCTAATTAGACTTCATTAAGAAGGTAAGAATGGAAATTAAAGTGTATTAAATATTGTAGCAATATATATATATATAGTAATATATGTAAAGGAAGAATAAAGGTTTCAATTTCAATAAATGTTGAATGTTCTTGGCAATATTTTTGTACACAACCGTTGTTTTTGTTTTTACTTAAGGGCAAACTCAGGAACGTGATGGGACCTCTACTACTTAAATTGCTTTTACAAGGTATAGAATCTGTTTCACTCTCTTCGTTCAGTTAGTGATGTCTGTCTTGAGCATTTAAAAAAATCCAATTTGTGCTGTATTTAGTTGTGTAAATATTGTTTACATTATGGACATTTTGCAGTTGAACTATGTTAAATATTACAGTTGGAAGGATGGAAGTTTGTTTCCGAATGCCAATGCCACAATGTCAATTTAATGTAAACCCCCATTTATTACGGAAATGTAATATATGTACATACATGTCCCTATATCACGTGTATATTACATTTACATTTACATTTATTCATTTGGCAGACGCTTTTATCCAAAGCGACTTACAAGTGAGGAATACAGTAAGCGAGTCATCATGAAGAGGCAAATAGGGACAAGAAGTGCTCACAATACAAGTTTTAGGCAGTGCTCAGAGTATCATAAGCTACAATAGAGAGAGATTAAAGGAAGTGAAGGAAGCAAAGAAAGGTAGGATAGAAAGGTATAGATTTTTTTTTTTTTTTTTTTTTTTTTAAGATGAGGATAAGTGCTCACGAAAGAGATGAGTTTTCAGCTGTCTTTTGAATATTGCCATTATAACGCAATATAACGCAACATTATAACGCAATATATTATTACCACATATATACATCCTAATTTATGTCTAATTTATATATGAAAGTTTATTTAAACAACACATATGCAAACATTCGGTATGCTCATAGGATGTTACATAGGTTTATAGCATATATGAAATACCCATAGTAAAACTGGTATATGTACATATATTAAAAATAATTATATGATGATTTTTTATATGGTACTATATGTTAAGACCATGTGAACAATATATGTCTAATTTATATTTGAAAGTTTATTTAAACAACATATATGCAAACATTTGGTATGCTTATATAGGATTTTGGGTTTTATATAAGTCTATACCATATATGAAATACCTGTATGTATGTACATATATTAAAAAATATTTATATGATGAATTTTTTACTTAACTGTATGTTTAGACCATATATATGTGAACATTCTTCTTTTACAGTTTATTTACAGAACATGCAAATATTCATTCGATGTGCTTATAGGATTTTGTTTTGCCACATATGAAATACCTATAGTAAAATTAGAACATATGCAGTGCATGCTTATAGGATTCTCTTAGTAATTCTCTTATTAATTTTGAACAACTTTAATTTTGAAGGCCACATTTCATAAGTTATATTCGATTTCAAAACTATTACAATTTTCTATAAAGAAATTTTAGATTTTGTTTTTCATTTTGTTTTCAATTGGATTGCATGGGTAAATACTCCAAATGTGTGACAAAACAGCGCTACCCTAAAGCCTCGGTTACCGTGCACCCGCCAACCGCAGCGTGAAAACAGATCAGCGTTGACGAACGTGTGCTGCGCTTCTGCTGCTCTATCAAATGATAAACAGTGCAAGTTGCCTGATCCATTCAGATTTGACTCAGGACTTTGTGTTATATTAAAGGTTATGTTCCCATATATCACACGACTGTATAACCATGCAACGCAACCAAATACAGAAACGCGCTGTAAATAGCACAGATGACAAAGGAAATGTTTAAAGGTGACCCCAAACATGAACCTGGCTGGGAGTGGGATATGCTTATTGTTCCATGTCTACTCATTATTGGTGTTGTCGATGACCTGAAAGGTGAGTTTATTAATTATTTTAACATCCTCATCGTATGTACGTTGTATTTGCAGCGTGTTTCTGTATTTGATTGAGCTGTGAGTAGGCTATTTGCAGCACACGTGTTGTCAAAGTGATGAAGATGTTTTCTTAATTTGGTGGTGTTTTTATTCTATTTGCATGTGTTTTCTTCAGTTGCAGCACATTGAGCTCTCTTGGCCACCGTACCATGTATTTATCAAAAACACATTTTATGTACATTTTTTTTATATGCAAAATCCATACTAAGACTCCATGATCATGTAAACAATATGCTACATGTATGTGTAATTTGTAAACTACACATAAAAAGGCATATGTCTGTTAATAATTACATATGAGACATATATGTCAATATACGTATGCATTATACATACATGAACATATATTTATATGTGATAAATGTATGTCAATATATGGAATTGTTCCATTTTCGAATATTTTACATACAGTGGGTACGGAATGTAAGGAACCCCCCATCGGCCCAAAAACGGAATCCGACGGCCAGGGCGAAGGTTAACGCGTGTATGTCTTTTCAGCGCCCCTGTGAAGTTCACTTAATTTCACTCGTTTAATCTGACTCCAATTTCAAATGATTTTTACTCTTAAGTCGTGTTTCCAATTAGAAGTTAATCATTGGTTATGCATTAATTTAGATATTTGATTATTCTGATTATCTTTTACTTTCAATTATTCGCTCACTGCGGTCCCGGTATCGCTTTAGAAAAGTCACTCGCCGATTGAGTGCTTTCGGACACAAACTCGTCAGTTCTGACCTTGAACATTGGATGCAGGGTAAATATCTACCTTTAAGTCGGTCGCGCTCTGCTTACTCGTAACAAAAGCATAGTTTTTATATATTTACGAAAACTGCAACTTATTTAAGGCAGCGATAGTCAGAAATCGAAATGGACTTAATAGATGTGCCCTATGCTCCATCTATTAAACCTTCCGTATGATCAATCCTGAACACAGATTTGCGGTAATACCTTCGCTTTAATCTACTAGAAATAATAAATTAAGAATCATGCAGAATAAATGCAGGGTTGCATCCTGTAGATGTTGTGAGGGCAAGGTGTTGTCCTATGCTATTTCTTTGAGATCTTCTCTCCAGATGAGTTTTATTGCTTTATTGCAGGGCACTTGATCTCAGTTTTGTCTTAGCAGGAAAATCAAGTCTTACAGAAAGTATTCAGACCCCCTTAAATTTTTCACTTTTGTTATATTGCAGCCATTTGCTAAAATCATTTAAGTTCATTTTTTTCCTCATTAATGTACACACAGCACCCCATATTGACAGAGAAACACAGAATTGTTGACATTTTTGCAGATTTATTAAAAAAGAAAAACTGAAATATCACATGGTCCTAAGTATTCAGACCCTTTGCTGTGACACTTATATATTTAACTCAGGTGCTGTCCATTTCTTCTGATCATCCTTGAGATGGTTCTACACCTTCATTTGAGTCCAGCTGTGTTTGATTATACTGATTGGACTTGATTAGGAAAGCCACACACCTGTCTATATACAGCCAGAGCCCTGACTTAAACCCAATCGAGCATCTCTGGAGAGACCTAAAAATGGCTGTCCACCAACGTTTACCATCCAACCTGACAGAACTGGAGAGGATCTGCAAGGAGGAATGGCAGAGGATCCCCAAATCCAGGTGTGAAAAACTTGTTGCATCTTTCCCAAAAAGACTCATGGCTGTATTAGATCAAAAGGGTGCTTCTACTAAATACTGAGCAAAGGGTCTGAATACTTAGGACCATGTGATATTTCAGTTTTTCTTTTTTAATAAATCTGCAAAAATGTCAACAATTCTGTGTTTTTCTGTCAATATGGGGTGCTGTGTGTACATTAATGAGGAAAAAAAATGAACTTAAATGATTTTAGCAAATGGCTGCAATATAACAAAGAGTGAAAAATTTAAGGGGGTCTGAATACTTTCCGTACCCACTGTATATGGCTGTGCATATATGTACATATTATATTTATTATAACACAATTTTTCCCCTCACAATTCTCCAATTTGGAACAATAGGTATATTCTATTTAGGAACAAGTCACTCTTTATAAGAGATTGGTGGGAGAGATATATCTGGTCTGTTGTTCATCTTTTTGATGAGGAAGGTAATTTTATGAATCACAGGACTTTCTGTGAAAAGTATAAGATTCAGTGTGATCACAAGCAATATGTTAAGGTATTTAATTGTATTCCAAAGGCTTTTGTTCTGTTAGTTAGAAATACAGTACCCAATATAACTGTAGCTCTTCATCTACCATCTCTAAAAATAAATGGGCTGGATTTTATTAGTAATTTACAAATTAATACGAACTTTATTAACCCAAGATAAATTTCCAAATCAAGTTAGTCAGAATAATGTGACTCAAAATGTTCCCAAGAGCTTTATTAATAAATTAAGAGCTACAGTTGCAAGAAAAAGTATGTGAACCACTTGCAGAATCTGTGAAAATGTTAATAATTTTAACAAAATAAGGGAGATAATACAAAAGTTAAGTACAGGTGCTGGTCATATAATTAGAATATCATCAAAAAGTTGATTTATTTCACTAATTCCATTCAAAAAGTGAAACTTGTATATTATATTCATTCATTACACACAGACTGATATATTTCAAATGTTTATTTCTTTTAATTTTGATGATTATAACTGACAACTAAGGAAAATCCCAAATTCAGTATCTCAGAAAATTAGAATATTGTGAAAAGGTTCAATATTGAAGACACCTGGTGCCACACTCTAATCATCTAATTAACTCAAAACACCTACAAAGGCCTTTAAATGGTCTCTCAGTCTAGTTCTGTAGGCTACACAATCATGGGGAAGACTGCTGACTTGACAGTTGTCCAAAAGATGACCATTGACACCTTGCACAAGGAGGGCAAGACACAAAAGGTCATTGCAAAAGAGGCTGGCTGTTCACAGAGCTCTGTGTCCAAGCACATTAATAGAGAGGCGAAGGGAAGGAAAAGATGTGGTAGAAAAAAGCCTACAAGCAATAGGGATAACCGCACCCTGGAGAGGATTGTGAAACAAAACCCATTCAAAAATGTGGGGGAGATTCACAAAGAGTGGACTGCAGCTGGAGTCAGTGCTTCAAGAACCACTACGCACAGACGTATGCAAGACATGGGTTTCAGCTGTCGCATTCCTTATGTCAAGCCACTCTTGAACAACAGACAGCGTCAGAAGCGTCTCGTCTGGGCTAAAGACAAAAAGGACTGGACTGCTGCTGAGTGGTCCAAAGTTATGTTCTCTGATGAAAGTAAATTTTGCATTTCCTTTGGAAATCAGGGTCCCAGAGTCTGGAGGAAGAGAGGAGAGGCACACAATCCACGTTGCTTGAGGTCCAGTGTAAAGTTTCCACAGTCAGTGATGGTTTGGGGTGCCATGTCATCTGCTGGCGTTGGTCCACTGTGTTTTCTGAGGTCCAAGATCAACGCAGCCGTATACCAGGAAGTTTTAGAGCACTTCATGCTTCCTGCTGCTGACCAACTTTATGGAGATGCAGATTTCATTTTCCAACAGGACTTGGCACCTGCACATAGTGCCAAAGCTACCAGTACCTGGTTTAAGGACCATGGTATCCCTGTTCTTAATTGGCCAGCAAACTTGCCTGACCTTAACCCCATAGAAAATCTGTGGGGTATTGTGAAGAGGAAGATGCGATATGTCAGACCCAACAATGCAGAAGAGCTGAAGGCCACTATCAGAGCAACCTGGGCTCTTATAACACCTGAGCAGTGCCACAGACTGATCGACTCCATGCCACGCCGCATTGCTGCAGTAATTCAGGCAAAAGGAGCCCCAACTAAGTATTGAGTGCTGTACATGCTCATACTTTTCATGTTCATACTTTTCAGTTGGCCAAGATTTCTAAAAATCCTTTCTTTGTATTGGTCTTAAGTAATATTCTAATTTTCTGAGATACTGAATTTGGGATTTTCCTTAGTTGTCAGTTATAATCATCAAAATTAAAAGAAATAAACATTTGAAATATATTAGTCTGTGTGTAATGAATGAATATAATATACAAGTTTCACTGTTTGAATGGAATTAGTGAAATAAATCAACTTTTTGATGATATTCTAATTATATGACCAGCACCTGTATGTAACCCTCGTTCCCTGAAGGAGGGAACGGAGACGTACGTCAGTAGTGACCGACGAATTGGGATATCGCTAGAGAGCCCTATCAGCTTCGAGTGAACTAAAACAAGCCAATGAAGTTGGCGTGCGATATTTGCATAATGCGCACCGCCCCCGCCAGGTGGTATAAATAGGGGAGCAGATGCCATCACACTCTGTTTTTCGCTGAGGAGACAATCTAGTCCGCACTACAGCGAGGGTACAACAACTGTGGCGACGGGACGTACGTCTCCGTTCCCTCCTTCAGGGAACGAGGGTTACATACGTAACCGAGACGTTCCCTTTCAGTCGGTCACGTTCGACGTACGTCAGTAGTGACCGACGAATTGGGATCCCAAATAAAGCGCCACAGTATGAACCCCTTCCAGTGCCCAGCGCAAGCTCTAGCCACCCGGCGCACCAGTGGGACGGGGAAGGGGGTGAGCTTACGCCGAGAGAGTCTACTGCTGTTCCGATATACCCACTAAGTAAACTAGACTACACTGGGGAAGCGAACCCGTAGGGGACGCTACGGAGACCACTACCCACCCGTAGGGGAGGAATTTACGTGGAGAGTACACATATGGACTGGCCGTGGGCAGTACGCATATGGAGTCCCTGGGATGGCTCCACCTGGGTAGGGGGAGACTCATCTGACAGGTGAAAGCAGAGCTGGCTCTGCTAAGGGAAAGACACGGGCTCGCCGTAGGGAGTTGACCGTGGACAAATACACACATGGGACCACTCACGTGGAGGGGCCACGACATGTGGAACCCAGCCAAACGTCAGCGCCAGTGACGGAGGTTTGGCCTGGCATCAGACACTCCGCAATGTCCGAGCCGAAGGGGGAGGCAGAGGAACTCGACAGGGTTCGCCAAGCGGGAACTTCGACTGGAGTAAAAGGATGCACGTATCCGCCCAGGGGCGGGAGTGGCATTGCAAGCCGACACTCAGAACGGGCTCTTCGCGTCTACCGGCTGGTGGAAGCGAGTACACGGAAGATACCGGTTCTACACGAAGGCTATAGAATCTAGCGAACGTGTTAGGTGTCGCCCAGCCCGCAGCTCTACAGATATCTGTCAGCGAGGCGCCGTGCGCCAGCGCCCAGGAAGAGGCCACTCCTCTAGTGGAGTGGGCTCTCAACCTGAACGGGCAAGGCACGCCCTGGGACTCATACGCCAGGGCGATGGCGTCCACTATCCAGTGGGCCATCCTCTGCTTGGAGACAGCCTTTCCCTTCTGCTGGCCTCCGTAACAGACAAAGAGCTGATCTGAGGTCCTGAAACTTCGCGTTCTGTCCATGTACAGGCGCAGAGCGCGGACGGGACAGAGCAAAGCTAGGGCTGGGTCTGCCTCCTCCGAAGGCAGCGCTTGCAGGTTCACTACCTGATCTCGAAAGGGAGTGGTAGGAACCTTGGGCACATATCCAGGCCGGGGTCTCAGGATAACGTGAGAGTCACCGGGCCCGAATTCCAGGCACGATTCATCAACTGAAAATGCATGCAGGTCCCCTACCCTCTTGAGCGAGGCCAATGCAACCAGGAGGACGGTCTTTAGGGACAGTACTTTTAACTCGACTGATTGCAAAGGCTCGAAGGGATGACCCCGGAGAGATGTAAAAACCAGGGTCAGATCCCAAGAGGGTACAGAGGGGGGCCGGGGAGGATTCAGTCTCTGTAGAGGGACCAGCACGTTCAGTCGGCAACACCACCGGTTGCAGTGAAGTAGAGGGGGCAGGGGCCCGCGGAGCAGCACTCGGCGGGGAAGCCCTGACCGTAATCCTCAGATCACCCTGTCTACACGCCGACACACCGTCACCTCGGCCGAAGCCAGAGAAAACGGCGGCACGGGGCATAGGAGAGGGGACTCCCGCTCCCTGAGAACCAAGGAACGAGAGTCTCGATCTCAACACTGCAATAGTCATGTTCCCACAATGAGAACATGAACTATCCACAAAAGCTGCTTCAGCGTGCTGAACGCCCAGGCACGTGATGCAGCGATTGTGGCCGTCAGCGGGGACCAAAGAACGACCGCATCCAGTAGCGCACAGACGAAATGACATCTTGAAAAAGACGCAGGGTTCGTCTGTGAAGCTCTTTTAGAAGGGGAAATTCAGCTCTCTTGTGCTGAAGCACACAGGGAGAATCAACAGCCGAAGCTCGCGACCTCGCTGCAGTGCCGTGACACCAACACAAAAGAGAGATCCTTTTCTTCTTTTTGGCTTGAAGAACACACAAGTCTGAAAGCTGGAACATGTAGATGGCTCTGAAGCGAAAAACAGAGTGCGGTGGCATCTGCTCCCCTATTTATACCACCTGGCGGGGGCGGTGCGCATTATGCAAATATCGCACGCCAACTTCATTGGCTTGTTTTAGTTCACTCGAAGCTGATAGGGCTCTCTAGCGATATCCCAATTCGTCGGTCACTACTGAGGTACGTCGAACGTGACCGACTGAAAGGGAATGCATGTTATTTTTTATTTAGTACTGTCCTGAGTAAGATATTTTACATAAAAGATGTTTACATATAATCCACAAGATAAAAAAAATAAAAATAAAAATAAAAAATAGCTGAATTTATTAAAATAACCCCATTCATTAATATGTGAACCATTGATTCTTAATACTGTGTGTGGTTACCTGGATGATCTACGACTGTTTTTTGTGATGGTTGTTCATGAGTCCCTTGTTTGTCCTGAGCAGTTAAACTGAGCTCTGTTCTTCAGAAAATATCTCCAGGTCCTGCAGATTCTTCAGTTTTCCAGCATTTTTTGTATATTTGAACCCTTTACAGCAGTGACTGAATGATTTTGAGATCCGTCTTTTCACACTGAAGACAACTGAGGGAATCAAACACATCTTTTAAAAAAGGTTCAAACATTCACTGATGCTCCAGAAAAAAACATGATGCATTAATAGATGGGGGATGAAAACATTTGGAATTTGAAGATCAAGGTAAATTGTATTTAACTTGTCTTCCGGGAAACATGCAAATATCTTCTGTTGCTTCCGAAGGGCAGTACTAAATGAAAAAAAAAAAGATATTCAAGCGAAATAAGAAAAAATTCTCTTCATCCTGTTCAAAAGTTTTCACTCCCGACTCTTAATGCATCGTGTTTCCTTCTGAAGCATCAGTGAATGTTTGAACCTTTTTTAAAAGTTGTGTTTGAGTCCCTCAGTTGTCCTCCATGTGAAAAGATGGATCTCAAAATCATTCAGTCACTGTTGTAAAGGGTTCAAAGATGCAAAAGATGGTGGAAAACTGAAGAATTTTTGGGACCTGGAGATTTTTTCTGAAGAACAGAGCTCAGTTTAACCGCTCAATATAAACAAGGGACTCATGAACAACCATCACACAACAAAAAAACAGTTGTAAATCATCCAGGTAACCACACACAGTATTAAGAATCAGTGGTTCACAAACTTTTGAACCGGGTCATTTTAATAAATTCAGCTATTTTTTTGTCTTATGGATATGTAAACATCTTTTATGTAAAATATCTTACTCAGGACAGTACTAAATAAAAAAATAACATGCATTTTGTATGATCTCTCTTATTTTGTTAAAATTTTGCACATTTTCACAGATTCTGCAAGTGGTTCACATACTTATTCTTGCAACTGTATGTATCTTTCCTTTCCTATACCTCCCAAAGCAAAAGTAAAAGTACACTTTAAAATGTTTTATGATATTTACCCATCTTTAGAACTTCTTAGGCATAGATTCAATATTGATCACAATAATTGTATTTTATGTGATTCCAAAATAGAAACAACAGTACATTTAGTAGAGCCTTTTGGTCTGACATTTACAAGTGGCTTAAAACTAATTTGATTTCTTCATTTTCTGAAAAGGACATAACCATTGGTATAATAACGGAAGGCGTACACGTTCAATTACTACTGAATATAATTTTCATTTTCAGGAAATTTTATATTCAATGTAAGTCCCTGAAAACAAAGCCATTGTTTTCTGTTTTTCAGAAAGAATTTTGGATTTTTTGTAAATCTATAAGAATGGTAAAACTGAAAAGTGGAAGAAGACTACTTGCTTTATTGAAGAAATTTAAGCTATTAGAAGACCCTGATGTATAATATTTTTTATAATTTTATTTTATTTAATTTTCTTTTTTTTTCTTTTTCCTATTTCTGTTTCCTTTCTATAGAATTGTGCTCTGTTCTTTTTTTAATTATATTTTATATGATTTTGTACTGCCTTATTAGGGGCCAAGCATCGAAGGTGCGTAGGGACCTATAGTGTTCTTCTTATTGTTATTCTTCCGCCAGAGAAGTCTCTGGCAGCCCATAGAACCATATGTGGGAAAGTTGTGAAATTTGGCACACTGATAGAGGTCATTCTGAAATGTGGCCATAGCAAATTTGGAGTCTCTAACTTAATTCCTCTAGTGCCACCACCTGTCCAAAATTTCACTCACGTTTATGCTAATAACTTTTGAATCATAAGGGTTAGAAACAAAATTATTTTCTCCTCTGATTCCTTGGCACAAGCCGATTCGATTGCACCCTATGACTTCATTTTGCCTCATGATAATTTGTCCGCCATGTTGAATTTTGTGAAAAACATACTTTTTCGAACTCGTCCTAGACGCTTTGTGCGATTTTCATGAAAATCAAATCAGATCATCTTCAGACCATGCTGGCAAAAAGTTATTAAAAGCTTTTTAATTAACCCAACCATTATTGAATAACACGCAAATTAATTTAACATAGAGCACCCCAAATTGGACTCAAGGCTATATCTCTGCAACGCTTTACCATATTCAGACCAATCTTGCTACATGTCATGCCAAGCATGACCAGAGGCTACATGCTGCGTTTCGGCGCAGCACCACCTACTGGTCCGGAGAAAGTGAAAGTGGTCTCAACAGATTCAGGGAATCATGCTGAGTCGAGTGATATCCAGTTTTCCCATATCAGCCATTTCGGGCTGTATCTCTGCAATGCTTTGACATATTGACACCAAACTTTGCGAGTGTCATTGTCACCTCACTCTGACCATACTGCATGAATTTGGGCCACACCTTATAAAGTGATAAACGTCACCAAGGCTCACCCCGATCGGCCTGACGGGGGCGCTACAGCGGTCAAAAGTACAAAATGGCTCATAACTCCTGAACCTTTAGGCCCAGGCTCAAGTGTCTTATATTGTTGGAATCCTTGGCTCAAGTTGGACAAGATGCATGTCTCGGATTTGCTTGTCACAGTGGCGAAATTTTCGGGTATTTTGGGTTTTTTGAAAAACCTATTTTTGTGAACTAGTCCTAGGTTTTTGACCCCATCGGAACCAAACCATTGCGGAAATGTTCTCTGGAGTCTGAATATCAATAATTATCAAAAAAAAAAAAAAATCGAAATTTTGGTTCAAGGGTCGCTAAGGGGCACCAAAACGTATGATGTGGGAGGAGCCACTTCTACTAAAATGGCTATAACTTGAGAAAGAAATGAGATATTTGCACCAAACTCGGTTCATGTGTGTATGGGCTCAATCTTTGGTCACGATAAAAAAAAACATGAAAACAGCTGTAACTACGCAACCATTAAATTTTGCATGCAGTGTCTTGGTCCAAGGGGGCATGATGAGGACATTGGTGTATCTCAAAAAAACATGGCCGACATCAGCCAATGAATTTTGAGCACCTATTAGACAAGGTTAACGGAGGCCGACCGGAACGAAACTCGGTGGGCATGTTCGACTTATGGGCCTAGAGGTCTGTAAGATTTTTGTAAGAAATCGGCCACTAGTTGGCGCTAACGAGTTTTACGCCTCAGTAATCACATGGTGTTTCACAGATTCACACAATATGCATATCATTTGATAACTCTCCTCATGCTGAACAACTTTGCCTCAAGATCCAATGCTGTCAATCAAATCGTTCATTATTCACGAATAGCTGAAAAACCTACTTTTGCAAACTAGTCCTAGGTTTTTCGCCCGATCGGACCAAAACCAGAGCAGGACAATTCTCTGGACTCTCTAGATCAATAATTATCAAAAAAAAGTTGAACTTTACCCTTTGGGTCGCTATAACAGCGTCATTTAGAAAATGGGCGTGGCTAAATATACCCAAAAGCCTATAAATCCTAAAAGAAGACTCAGAACTTCACCGAATTAAGGGCGCACATGCAGCATATGACTGTAAAGAAGCGTGCAAACTTTTATGGAGATCGGAGCATTGGTGGCGCTATAACTGTTAAAAAGGTGTAAAATGCTGTACTTCTATGGCAAATCCCATGAAATGGCCGAAAGTGGCCCTCTTCCTGCCCAATTTGCATACAACTTCACAAAATCGGGTGTGCACGTACATCATGTGATTCTAAAGAAGCATGGCACTTTTATGGACATTGGGCCAAAGGTGGAGCTAAAACTGTTAAAAATGCTGTATTTCTATGGCAAATACCATGAAAAGGCGGAAAGTGGCCCTCTTCCTGCCCGATTTGCGTACAACTTTACAAAATTGGGTGTGCACATTCGTCACATTATTCTAAAGAAGCATGGAAACTTTTAGGGACATCAGGCCATTGGTGGCGCTTCAACTGTTATAAAGGTGAAAAAAACAGGTTATTTTATTCTATGTGAAATTACATTTAAATGACCGAAAAATGGTCTGCTCTTTTTAGAACTTCACGAAATGAGGGGAGCGTGTGCACCATATGATTTTGAAGAAGCTTGCAAAGTTTTACAGAGATCGGGCCATAAGTAGAGCAGTTGCACTTTAAAGGGTTAAAAAAAACACCCAAAACACCACATTTCTATGATAAATGACCTGAAAATGCAAAAAGCGGTCTTTTTCCTGTCTGATGTCCATGTTTGCAGGCTTAATAAAGATTTTGCAACCAGTAGCTCAAGCATCAAGTGCTGAGACACTGTAGTTTTTTATTTATAGGCCTTTTTTAAGCTTTTTTTATTAGGGGTTCAAGCGCGTAGCGCTGAAACCCTACTGTAATTGTTACATTTTCCAAGGATCAGCATTCTCCCCTAAAATTGATCGGGCAGACCAAACCGTAAGTCGTAGAGACTTGAAACTTTGGGGGCTAGTAGTACTCATACTCTAGGACGCCTTCCCTCCCGGTTATCTATCCATGGCACGAGGAAGGTAGGTCACCGTCGCGGTCGGTCACGGTCTCCCTCTGGTTCCTCATCTGCACTCCATCTGAAATCACTGATCACCACCAGCTGTCACCCATCATCTACACCACTCAAAAGGCCCTCACACACTTAACTCAGCTTCTGGTCTCGTCAATGGCAAGAACTACGTCTATGGATTACACAACTACTTGCATACCTAAACTCCTTAGCTGATGCTCACCTGAGTTTCCCGATTCCTCTGCCTTTCGTCTCTCTTCATCTGTTCTCCGTTCCCCATGGATCCTTCACCAGCAAAAGACAACATCTGTTATTTCTTCAGCTAAGTGACTGTTCAAAGTGCTTGTTTATTTACTCACCTGCATTCTCCGTCTGCCAGTTTCCGTGCCTCTGATTTAAATAAACATCCTGTTATACACTTACCTATCTGCCTCCGTCTGTGTGCCTGACACCTTACACAATAGATATTATCACATAGAGACTGTGTCTGTACCCCGAATTAGTAAAAACAAAAAACTTCCAAACCCATTTAATGGTAAAAATTTAATTGATGTTCAACAAATAAAAAATAGAGATAATAATGATAAACAAATGATAAAGCTTGGGTTGTTAAATATTAAATCCCTTTTTTCAAAAGCACTTGAATGAGTGAATGAGAAAATGATATTATCACAGACAATAATCTAGATGTGCTGTGTTTGACAGAAACTTGGCTAAAACCGGACGATTACATTACTTTAAATGAGTCTAGCCCTCAAGGTTATGATTATCGACACAATCCTCATCAGAAAGGCAAAGGGGGAGGTGTTGCTGTAATTTGTAGTAATATTTACAGTATTAGTCAAAAGTCTTCCAAATATAATTCCTTCGAAGTGATGGTGCTTTACGTAACACTATGTAAGTTGACATTTGTGCTAGCTACTGTATACAGGCCACCAGGGCACCATACAGACCTTGTTGTTGGTGATTTTAATATCCATGTAGATAATAAAAGACTCATTGGGATTGGCATTTACAGACATTCTAAACTCTATTGGTGTTAGACAACATGTGTCAGGACCCACTCATTGTTGTAATCATACTTCTAATATTGTCACATGGAATCGATATTGATGCTGTTGAAATTCTGCAGCAGAGTGACGACATCTCAGATCATTATCTAGTCTCTTGTATACTTCATTTAGTCAAGGCAGCTAAACTGCCTCCCTGCCATAAATATGGTAGAACCATCACTTCTACCACTAAAGATCGCTTTATAAATAATCTTCCTGATCAGTTTCATCGCCTTAGCATACCAGACAGCTTAGAAGACCTCGATGTTGAAACAGAAACTATTGCCTCTGTCTTTTCCAGCACATTAGACTCAGTTGCTCCTTTGCGTTTAAAAAAGATTAAGGAAATTAATCCAATGCCATGGTACAATGAGCACAGTCGGGCCCTAAAGGTAGCAGCCAGAAAAATAGAGCGAAGCTGGAAGAAAACAAAACTAGAAGTTTTTTGCATTTCGTAGAGAGAGAGAGAATGATTGAGTACAGAAAGGCCTTAAAAACTACTAGATCTGCCTATTTTTCAAAACGTTTAGAAAAAAATAAGCACAACCCTAGGTATTTATTTGATACAGTGGCTAAATTAAAAATAAAGCAATAAAAATAAAGCTTCAACTTCTGATGTTTCCAAAGAGCACAGCAGTAATGACTTTATGAACTTCTTTACTTGCAAGATTGATAATATTAGAGAAAAAATTATAACCATGCAACCGTCTACTACAGTATCGTGTCAGACAGTGCGCTGTAGTGTCCCTGAGGAAAAATTCAATTCATTTACTGCTTTAGGAAAGGAAGAATTGTCTAAACTTATTAAATCATCAAAATCAACAACATGTATGTTAGACCCTATACCAACTAAGCTATTGAAATATATGCTTCCAGAGGTCTTAGATCCTCTTCTTAATATCATCAATTCATCTTTATCACTAGGATACGTACTAAAAACGTTTAAGCTGGCTATTATTAAACCTCTTATTAAAAAACCACAACTTGATCCTAGAGAATTAGTCAATTTCAGGCAGATCTCAAATCTCACTTTTCTGTCAAAAATACTAGAAAAGGCAGTATCATCACAACTATGTTCCTTTTTAGAAAGAAATAGTATCTGTGAGGATTTCCAGTCAGGATTTAGACCGTACCATAGTACTGAGACTGCTCTCATTAGAGTTACTAATGATTTGCTCTTATCATCAGATCGTGGTTGTATCTCTCTATTATTGTTACTGGATCTTAGTGCTGCATTTGACACTATCGATCACAACATTCTTTTAAATAGACTCGAAAATTATGTTGGCATTAGTGGAATTGCATTGTCATGGTTCAAATCATACTTATCTGACCGTTATCAGTTCGTAGTAGTAAACGAAGAGAGGTCATATCGATCACAAGTTCAATATGGAGTACCGCAGGGCTCAGTACTAGGACCGTTGCTTTTCACTCTGTACATGCTACCCTTGGGAGATATCATTAGGAAGCATGCCGTTAGTTTTCACTGTTACGCTGATGATACTCAGCTCTATATTTCTTCGTGCCCTGACGAAACTTAACAGTTCACAAAATTAACAGAATGCATAGCTGATATAAAAAATTGGATGACCAGTAATTTCCTACTACTAAATTCAGAAAAAAACAGAGATTCTAATTTTTGGACCAAAAACTTCTTCACGTAATAACCTAGAATACTGTCTAACACTTGATGGCTGCTCTGTTACATCTTCGTCGTCAGTTAGGAACCTGGGTGTGCTCTTTGATACCAATCTTTCATTTGAAGGCCATGTTACTAGCATCTGTAAAACCGCATTCTTCCATCTTAAAAATATATCTAAACTACGACATATGCTCTCAATGAAAAATGCAGAACAGTTAGTTCATGCGTTCATGATCTCAAGGCTAGATTACTGTAACGCTCTACTGGGTGGTTGTTCCACTCGCTTGATAAATAAACTACAGCTCGTACAAAATGCAGCAGCTAGAGTTCTTACTAGAACTAGGAAGTATGACCATATTTGCCCAGTTCTGTCAACACTGCATTGGCTTCCTGTTAAACATTTTATAGATTTCAAAATCTTGCTAATTACTTACAAAGCACTAAATGGTTTAGCTCCCCAGTACCTGAGCGAGCTCTTAAAGCATTATAGTCCTTCACGTCTATTGCGATCTCAGAATTCAGGCCAGCTGATAATACCTAGAATATCAAAATCAACCGCAGGCGGTAGATCCTTCTCCTACACATAACACATTATCAATTTATATTTTCAGATCCGTTAAAGGATTATTAGGCTGCATAAATTAGGTCAGCCGGAACCGGGAACACATCCTATAATACCAGATGTACTCGTTACATCAGAAGAAGAATGGCTTCTACGCTAATATTAGTCTTTCTGTTTATCCCGAGGTTTACCGTAGTCAACCAGATCCGGGCCGTATCCAGGTGAGACCGAGGACTGGTGCCTTGACATGACCACAATGCAGCCCTGAAGTATTAGCAGAGATTGAGTCAACTAGATCATCCACTGTGAAGGCCTCATCGACACAACAGCCAGTAGTACAGCCTCAGCCTCAACAAACTGTCCATACCGGTGTGATGAATACGATCCTCAATTGGATTGAACTGGAATAAATACTTTGAATGTTGCGATCCTATCGGACATATGATAGCAACCTGAATCGTAACAAAGCACTGTTCGCCAGAGGAGAACTGGCCCCCCGACTAAGCCTGGTTTCTCCCAAGGTTTTTTTCTCCATTTTAACACAGAAGTCTATTTGCCACCTGTTTGCCATCTGATGTCACCTGTTGGAGTTTGGGTTCCTTGCCGCTGTCGCCTTTGGCTTGCTTAGTTGGGGACACTTGACTTGACATTTGATATTGAACAGTGCTTTGATCTGCCGGCATTGACACTATTCTTTAAGAGCTGATGTGCAGCCAAAATTATATACCATTTATCAATGTAAAGCTGCTTTGACACAATCTGCATTGTAAAAAGCGCTATATAAATAAAGGTGACTTGACTTGACCTTATGACTGGTTTTGTGGTCCAGTGTCACATATGTATGTTAAATAGCTATACATACTGTACATATACTGCCAAGCATATGAAGAAAAGAAGAAAATCCTTCACAATCTGCATGTTTTAAACACTCATGACAAACATTACTAGCTGCCCTTGACAGCAATTCGATGCTGCCTGGCTTTTTTTTTTTCTTTTTTGTATGAACTGAAAACCTCTTGTGAAAAGTAAAAAGCAAACCAAGCATTTTAAATTGTGACTATGTTAAATTATTAGGGGAAGGGGTTTGTGTGGATGATTTTTGCCTGGCCTGTGGGCCCTGTAATGTTATACACCCATTCAGCCCATTAGCAATGGCCACTGCTGAAAATGAGATACACTACCAGTCAAAAGTTTGGAATTGGTATGATTTTTAATGTTTTTAAAAGAAGTTTTGTCTGCTCACCGAGGCTGCATTTATTTAATTAAAAATATAATAAAACAGTAATATTGAGAAATATTATTACAATTTAAAATAACTGTTTTCTGTTTGAATATATTTTATAAAGTAATTTATTCCTGTGATCAAAGCTGAATTTTCAGCATCATTACTCCAGTGTTCAGTGTCACATGATCCTTCAGAAATCATTCTAATATGCTGAAAAAAAAAAAAAAAAAAAAATGCTTAATCCTCCACTCAGCCATTAATGTTCTTTTGTCCCACAGCTGTTCTTCTGTATGATGTTTTGGCATGGAGAGTGACAATGCCAAAAAGCATTCGTGGCCTCCAGGGTTCCTGTCTGGTTATACCATGTTCTTTCTCTTACTCATCATATCCACCCGAAAACCCAGGTAGAGTTGTGTGGTATCAGTGGGTCTCTAGAGGTTATCCTTTAGTTTGTGATCCATGGTATCCAAATGATGTCATTGAGAAGTTTAGATGGAAAACTTCTTTATATGGAAAACCATCAAATTGGGATTGCAGTCTGCTGATCAAAAAACTGGAACAGTCCCATCATGGAGAGAAAATATATGCATGGATTGACCCTGCAAATGTTGGGTGGCGCACCTACGCATTTTATGATGTTACCTCTACAATCCTTGTCGACAGTATGGAAATATTCTTGTAATAATATTCATCTAGTTTAATATCTATATTAATATCTATAATATCTAAATTCTAATGTTTCTGTCAACTCTAGCAAGTCCACAGTTACCCAGCCTTATTATTTATGGAGGTTACAGGACGGGTGACATCATCACAGTAGCATGTTCAACTTTCCACACGTGTCCATACAGCAAACCAAACATCACTCTGAAGGGTATAGAAGGATCTGACCAAATAATGAATGTGGATATTAATGATGGCCTGTGGAAAACCACTCTGACACGCACAGGTGTCGTAAAGGCAGAAAGTTCAATTATTGAGTGTTCTGTAACACATTATGATGGCATAACAGTGACAATTAAAAAGGACAAAAGTGCACAATGTGAGTGAACACAAATATGAATAGCTTTGCGCTGTTAGTTATAAGTTCATTTTAAATATCACAGTTGGACCTATTAAAAAATCTCAGTTTAATTTCAGGTGTTCATCATAAAATAACAATTGAGCCTGAACTGGCAGTTGTCACAGAGGGCGTCGCGAAGAACTTCACTTGTTCCGTTTATCACTCCTGCCAGAAAGAGACTCCAACCATCACATGGAACTATGAGAACATGCAGGTCTCAACGAGGAGCAAAACACTTTCCGGTTTAGATCAGGTCAGCTATTCCAACATAACCTTTTTGAGTTCAAAAGAAGACCATGGGAAGAAACTGATTTGTACTGCAAAATTTTCTGGAGGAAACATTGAAGCTTCTGTTGCACTACATGTACAGCGTGAGTAATTTTGCATCTGTAATGCAACACTTACTTGAACAATAACACATTTGGTTTAGTGGCACAAACATTTGAAAAAAAAGTAGAGGTTGAAAAAAAATAGAATACTTAAGTAGCCTTAAAGGTTCCCTAGAACCCTATTTCACAAGGTGTAATATAAGTCTAAGTTGTCCCCAGAATGTGTCTGTGAAGTTTCAGCTCAAAATACCCCATAGACTTTTTATTATACAATGTTTTAACTGCCTATTTTGGGGCATAATTAAAAATGCACCGATTCAGTGCGTGTCCCCTTTAAATGCTTGTGATCTCTGCCCCCAAGCTTGCAACTCTATAATACATTGCATAAACAAAGTTCACACAGCTAATATAACCCTCAAAATGGATCTTTACAAAGTGTACATGATGCAGCATATCGGATCATATAAGTATGGTATTTATTTTGCGGATGTTTACATTTGATTCTGAATGAGTTTGATAATGCTGCGGCTAATGGGGCTAAAGCTACACTGTTGGAGAGATTTATAAAAAATGAAGATGCGTTTATGAATTATACAGACTGCAAGTGTTTAAAAATGAAAATAACGACATGTCTCTGGTCTCCGTGAATACAGTGAAACAATGGTAACTTTAACCACATTTAACAGTACATTAGCAACATGCTAACAAAACATTTAGAAAGACAATTTACAAATATCACTAAATATATCATGATATCATGGATCATGAACAGTTCGATCCATCTGCCATTTTCGCTATTGTGCTTGCTTGCTTCACAATACCTGCAGAACTTCTGATGATTCGGCTGTGCAGCTCCAGATGTTAATACTGGCTTGCCTTGAACACAGGCTGGCATATGCAAAAGTTGGGGGCGTACATATTAATGATCCCGACTGTTGCGTCACAGTCGGTGTTATGTTGAGATTCGCCTGTTTTTCAGTGGTCTTTTGCACAAATCAAATTTACATAAGAAGGAGGAAACAATGGTGTTTGAGACTCACTGTATGTCATTTCCATGTACAGAACTCTAATTATTTCACTATGCCAAGGTAAATTCAATTTTAAATTCCAGGGCACCTTTAAGGCTCAAATGTAGCATTTAATTTACACCAAAAACATAAATGAAACTTGAAAAACCTAAGCTTATTGATTTCTACTGATTCTCTTACAGAGTATCAAAAACCAGCGAGTCCAATCCAGAATGAAAGTATGTCAACCCTGATAGCTATTCTCTAATTTATATCAATGGCAATGACACTTTCAGTTCTGTAATAATATTGATTAATCCATTATATGGTATCATTTTAGCTTATTTCCAGTATAAGGCAGATGTGATACCCAAGATCACTGCGTTGCCTCGTTCCTGTGTGGTAATACCGTGCAGTTTCAAGATGGAAGAAGAATATGTCACTCGACTTCGTGTTCTTTGGGTCACCAAAAAAGGTGGTTACATGTTCCACACAGACTCACATGAAGTCTTAGACAATTTTAAAGGCCGCACAAGGCTTCTTGGAAACCCCGATGAGCAGGACTGTACTGTGGAGATGGATAATGTGCAAACTCATGACAACGGGCCATTCTGCTTCAGAGCAGAAAAAGAAAATGAGAAATACAGTTTCAACAACAGCTGTGTGTTCATTATAATGCGGGGTGAGGAAATATAACCACTCAATATTGGTTGGCTTTTAAAAATGCTTCACATCCTATAACTAACATAACATCTTTGTGTTTCTGGTTAAAAAGCATCTGACAAACCTGTGATGTCGTCCCTCCCTGAAGACATCGAGCCTGGGACACGTGTCACCGTCAGATGCTCAGTCAACCACACATGCTCCTCTCACCCTCCCAAAATCACCTGGAGCGTCCCAACAGCCCGAGAAACTATCAGTCACAATCACATGGGTGGAGGCGTCTGGGAAACAGTGTCTGCTGTGACCTTCATTCCAACTGGATATGAAGAGAAAGATGAAATTGTCTGCAGTGCCAACTTTTGGGGTGGTAAAACTCAACAAAACAATACTGCCTTCCTGAGTGTTAAGAGTGAGTATAGACTGATACAGTTACATCCAAGATGTTTTGGTGGATCTCTGATTGTATACTTTAATGAGTTCGGCTTGTGCACATTAAGACTATTTGGTCCATTTTTTAATATGTCTGGTCAAACAGACTGTACTTCATGATGTGTGAGAGATGTGACTATTAATCCTTTTTAACAATAATATTATCATAGGAGTTCAAGGCATTGGATTTGTGCCTTATATCATTGCTTCTTCACTTGTGTTCATCCTTATTTGCATACTTGCTGGAGTCTTCATATATAAAAGGAGGTTTGTATTTTATTTTATTTTTTAACTTATACTTATCCTTTAAAATGTTTGTATTTAAACACCTATATTTCCTACCAGTACCGAGACTTGAACCCACAACCTTCAGATTACAAATCTAATTCTCTAACAATTAGGCAACAACTGTCCCTACAGAGGATCAAGTTAAATTTATTTGTAATGGATCTGCCTCTGCCGTGCTTAATTGCTGATTTTATCAGCCCTGACAACTTATCACTATCACACTGTCATTACTGTTTGTAGACAACCTCTTCGTGATATGCAAGGGTCACGATCTGAGCTAAGGTATGTACATCAGTTTTCACTCATTAATTCATGTTAAGAGCTAAAATCCTCTTATTACTAAAACACTAACAATTTTAACTCTATTCTCTGATGTAGGAGATCAGTTTGGAACAGACTCACAAGGTAGGAGTTTTCTTTACTGAATTTACATTTGAATCAGAATCAGAATGAACATTATATGTACAGTTATGGTAGACAAAGTACAATTAATGAGAGTTTTAATTGTTTAAGCTGAATATAGCCTGTGGAGAAAAAAAAAAAAAAACTGTTCTTGTGCTCGGTGCTCTGTAGTGCTGGCCAGAGGGCAACAGTTCAAAGAGAGAGTGGGCATTTGTATCTTTGTATTTGTTCCTGAGACTAAATGTAAAATTTTCCCCAGTCATTTTAATATGCCTGAAGGAAGAGCAGCTTGGAATAACAGGGGAAACGGGAGTGATATCAGGCAAGTACAACAAAAAAGGTAAAAAAAACAACAACAACAAAAAAACCTTTAGTTAGTGTTGATTGTTACTGGTCCAAATCTGTCCAATGCACTAACTAGTGCTGGTAACTATCTACAGGTACACTGAAAATGCTCCTGAAAGACCACCGAAGCCTGAACAAAGGCAGGTTAAAAATATAATTGTAATATTACAAAAATAAGCATAAACACAAATTATTTTTGTAATCATGCTATTTAAGCATCACATGACTATTTTAAACATCACATCTTTCAACAGACGGAGCATCTGGAGCCGATTTTCTAGGTAATCAATTACATTTTCTGTTCATTTTGTGTCACGTGTTTCATTATTAAATTACCACTTTTTAAGTTACCAATTTGGTAACTTTTATTCTCTCTCTCTTTCTCTCTCTCTCGTTTTTGTAGAAACCAATCACCCAGAACCAATGCAAATCTGAGAGCTGAATACAAGTCAGTATTTTATTCTAAAAAAAAAAAATCAGTACACATCTTAGATTGTACAGTATACATTTTAATAAATATTTTACAAATGACAGCACTGATGAATCTTCTCTCTTCACAGGACAAACAACACATGTACAGTGTCAGGAAACGAACCTTTCTCTAAACCTCATATGCCATCACCAAAGAGGTACAGAGCATTTGAACCACATATGAGTCCCTCAAGATCTAAATTCATTATATTCATGTTACACAGCAAATTCCCAGTGCCTCTTAAATATATCCTTTCTTTAACATTGTTTAGCAGAAAATAGCAGAATTTGTGTAAGCTGCAGTTTAAACATTATAACAATTGAACAGTTTCTTGCAATAACAATGTATGTATTATAATTCATATAAACACTGCATGTGTTTCTCTCCTTTGCCATATGGCAGATATATTAGTTATAGTTATATTAGCAGTCTATTAAACGCATTAGCTTAACAGTTTCTATGATAAATTCAAACATGTATATAATTTTACATTCTTATACCCCCTCCACCCCCACTCCTCATCTCAGTGAGCCAAAACCCTACCACGTGAGTACATTTATCACTTCATCTAATTTCTTACAGCATGGAAAACACATTCAGTTTCTGTGATTAATATGTTATTGACTGACCTTTATGTCTCTTTACATTTTCCAAGGGTTATGATTATGATGCTGATGACACCAACCTCTATGGAAATGTCTGATGAAAATGTTAAATCAACAGGGCCATACCCTAGAAGTTAGAACATGTGCTCTGAATTTCAGTCCACAAATCATGTACCTTTGGCCGGGTTGCATAAACTTAGCCTCTATGTTAAGACTGCGACTTAAGATCTTGTTTGACCAACTAGCAGTTAGTTAGGGCTAATCAGTCTTACTTTTCTGATTCAAATGAGACTGATCTTCCTTTTTATGTAACTGACTTTACAAAGTTAGTACCAGTCTTGGAGTAAAAAATAGATGACTTTAGTTTTAAGACTAGTCTAAGCAGTTTATGCAACTGGCCACTTCTTGTGTTTTAAAGTCAAATAAATGTTTTTGTGAAATGTATTACTTGAAAATTATGCTTGTGCTATCTTTAAAATAATGAAAAATGCATGTTGCTTAAGCGTTCACAGTATTTTATTGTCTCAGATCTCGATTGCATACATATATTATTCCCATATTTGTCTGCTAGAAATTCAAGTAGTATATCTACAGAGACATTTCCATTGTTGGGATGTGCTTGACAAAACATTGTATTGCCTGCTATCAACATTTCATCTGCTTCATGTGCAATAAAGTTTAAAAAAAACTAGGGATGTCCCTTTTTTTTTTTTTTCTCCAAATCTAATCCGAGTCAATATTAAATATCTGCTGATACCGAGTTGAACTGAATTGAGTTGATCTGATGACAGCTAGTTTAGAGAGGGTGTGAGGGATAATGTATTTTTGATAAAATATGTTATTAAAGGAGCAGTAAGCGACTTGTAGCAAATTAGCAGTAGGGGGCGTGTCCACTCATGATGGGGGAGGGGAGAGAGAGAGAGAGAAAGAGAGAGCAAGAGGGAGATTTCAAGAAAGACTGTAGATCTGAGAGACACAAATAGGGTTGAGTAACGAGAAACAGTTCCATTTTGGAACCGATTCCAAATTTCAATGAACCGGGAATTCGATATGATGCGTGCATTTCGATTCTGTTTATCGATTCTTGACTTTTTTCAGTAATTCTCACACGGCGAACGGCGGTGAACATTTTACATTTGTATCTATCTGCCAGGACCTGCGACAAGGACCTTATCTCATTGTGCACATGCGCAGCTCATTACAATCGGCACTAGGACTGACCGCAGCAAACGTTCAAAAGTTTGGTTAGACTTTATGAAAAAAAGATGATAGCATTGCCAAATGCAGTACATGTGGTAAAGATATTTCATGCAAGGGAGGAAGTACCTCTAATATGATGAAACATTTGCTTTAACATGACTCTTGAATAAATGGTTCAATAAAAAATTCATTTATAAACAGTCACTTGTTTCCACCTAGTGGAGTACTAATGTATTCAATATTTTTATTTGCATTTATTATTATTATTATTATTTATTATGACTTTGCATATTAATCTCTCTTACGTTACTGCCTCCAATAGCAACTGCCTGTTATATATTTTATGTTGTATTTTTTTGTTATACCTAAATAGTTTTGGTTTGTAATTGCTTCTGATCATTCCTTAAAGGAGGGTCTAATGCTATTTCATGCATTCTGACTTATTTACACTGTTAAAGAGTTGGATTCTCTTACTAAACATGGCCAAAGTTTCAAAAAACGAGTTGGACAAGTTGGACCTGTGCCAAATATACTCCTTCAGATGTCCTACATGTTTCAGAAAGTTTTTTTTTTTTTTTTTTTTTTTTTTTCTTGAGTATGGCCCTTTATTATGAAATAAAGGGTGGAATTCCTTGTATGGGCACTTCACCCATCAACGTACTTGGTTCGGGTTACGGAAGTTACACATGACTTGCTCGAGAAAGAATTTACCACTTTGTTTTTAGACCACAAAATCAACAATGTCACCAAAGAAGTGTGTTTTTGGTTGTGAGGGAAAAATAACCTTGCTTCCCAAACCCAGCATTAAGTTGAGCTGAGAGATTTGTGCTCTCACATTACATTTATGTGCTTTTGACATTTGTCATTAAAATAACCATAGAAACTGCCTTAAATTAACTATCAAAATAAGGATAAATTCATGTTTGTAAGTTGCAATCAATTTTTTATTGGTTAAAATGAATGGAGAATATCTCGTGTTTTCTGTGGCTGCTTGAGCCCTCAGGATCGGCACTTATGGTTTTATAAACAAGGCCCAGTTCAACTCTGGATTTGCAGATCATTTGAAACTGAAAGATGGAGTGGTCACAGCGGTAAAAGATTCCGGTCATGAGTTGGAAGTGGTAAGGTGGTAAATAAAACTGCATCAAATGTCTGTTTTGTTGGTAGTCGGCAATAACAATTCCATTATAATTAAATGACACATTTGATTCATGTAAGAAACTTTAAAGTTTACTCTATTCTTCTCCCAGTTCACCGGCTCACTTACTTTCATGTAATTTGGGAGAAGTGGATGAATTTGCATGTTGTAAATCCAACAGATCCGATTCTCTGTACTGCAGCACAAACTAACATGACGGCGCCCATCGCGTGTATAGCTCAACTAACGCGATTGTTATAAAGCTGTTTAAACAGCAAAACACATCCACTTGCACATATTTGATAATCAGAATATCAGATCTTTCATCCTATAGTTAACAAATTTGTGAATATTTTGAATAAAAAAGGAACAATGAAATAAAAGCAGATCATCAGTCATACAGTGCTATTGTGTCTGCGGTATATCACGTAACAAGCAATGATGAAACAATAATGTGATGCGTAGTAAATAATGGTCACCTTAAAAACTCACTCTGGGGGCTCAGCCAGAATATTTTAAACTTACGTGTGAAAGGGTTAAATGTAAATGTTTAAATACATTTGTTTAGCTGACCATTGATAGCTTCACTACGCAAAAGCTGTGCGTGCTCGTCACTCTTTAGCTTCACCCATGGCACGCCTCCAGGAGCTTGGATGTTTTTGGAAAGACTCGATACAGCATAACTTTCTTTTATAAATCTGATAAAACTAAAGACTTTTCGGCGATATGAAGGATGCTATACTACTCTATAGGTACTCAAGATTAACATGAGATTGGCTGAAATTGTGTGTGTTATGTACCCTTTAATGAAAATATTTATTTCATTATTTGACAAATTGTCACAGTTAACAGTTACAGCCTATTGGTTATAGCTTAAATGTGGCAAGAATTAAAGGTATGTAGTGATTTTACTTTTGCCCATCCAAGGACACAAAGTAAACTAGGGTTTGGTACTCACATCACCGCTGACGTTGTGATTTTTGGATCACACGTCTCTTAAGGTGTGGTTATGAGTACATCAGATGACCACCTCCCCCCTTTTCCTAGTTCAGGGCACCAGTCAAGGTCTATTACCTTTGCAGTATGAGAACACTCTCAACAGGGGCTTTTCATTAATTTAGAATTAATGTAAAGTGGTCAGCTGATTTATTTGAAAGATTGGTGAGATTGCTAACTTGTAGAGCCTTTTCTGTATTATCAGCACAAGGAAGACACAAGTGTAATAAAATAAATTTTATTAACAAAAGATAAACAAGAATAACTAACACAACTACTAAATGAATACCATGAATGATAAAGGAATAAAGTGCATAAGATACATAAAATCCAAGTGATTAAGTTGGTGTGGCTATGGAAGAGTTACTTTATCTTATGGAAAGATAAACTGTTTCTCTGAAAATAATAAGGTGGAGAACCTTATTATGCACTAAACAAATAAACGAAAGATTATTTGTTATTAACTAACATCAGCTATATTACATCTAATGGGAATTAGGGAATTATATACTGATAATATACAACAATGCCAAGGTCTCTGGAAAGAGGTTTGGTTAAGTGATATTTACGTTCCACGTGTTTGAGTCCGATGACGGTGACGTCTTCCACTGGTTGTGCTGGGTGACAATGCAGTGGGGAGAGGAGCCTGAATCTGTTTCAACAGTCTTGAACACGAAGCTCTGTGGGATGCTGATCTCCTGGAGCACCAAAGGGTCCTAAAATCTGGAACACGCAGATGAGGCCCTGGCGTAGGTGCAGAAGGTCCTTAACAATCTGGAACACGCAGATGAAGGTACCTTGGAGTGTAGGATTGCTCTCCTGAGCTTAACCTTGTTGCAAATTTCGTTACAGTCTCACTGGACGGAAACAACGTAGTGTTTGTCAATGTCTCTTTCATCACAGGCTGGAGGCTCAGAACGTGGTCGTATCTGTTGCTGCCTCACTAGCTGTAGACTCAGATCATGGGATCTGTTGTTGTCTCTCTGGACGAACCAGAGGCTCAGAACGGTGTTGTATCTGTTAGTGTCTCAGCTTCGCAAGCTGGGACTCAGAACGGTATATCTGTTATGTTTTTCCCCTTTGAAGGGCAGACTCAGAATGGTATATCTGTTGTGTCTCACCCGATGAGAGACTCAGAACTTGGTATATCTGTTAATGTCTCACTCCTTACAGAGTTGAGACCCAGAACAGGGAGTGTCTGTTGGAAGGGTACCTTTATCCCTTTCCGATGAGGAGGAGATTACAATTTGGTGCTTCTCCATTCAAGTGTTGTGATTGGCTGCTGGCATCGGAGGGAACACACACAGTGTGGCCCACCCTTCTTTCCCCTGTGGAGCTCATTTGCATAAAGCACAAAGTTGGAAGTCTTTACAGTGTCTTTAAAGTTTACCAATGCATTTCTCACTTTCCAAACCACCACCAGAATACCTTTGGCAATACCACACTGCTGGGTACTCATCCTCAGAGAAGCCTGGTAAGGAATACAACCTGAAGCAAGTCCACTACTGCCGGGGAATAGCCACCAGGGCGACCCATCAAGGCCAACTGCCTGGTAGCCAGTTTTAAGTGGCTAAACCATTCTAAAAAATACCTGCATAAAAGGGAGCTCGCTCACAGAGAGGCCTCTTAAGACCTACTTATTCAAAAACAAGTCATTGCTAGCTGAGCTTTCACATTCCAAAGTGCTGGGGATGCACTCACAGGGAGGCCTGTTAAGGCTAGCTAACTGGAGCGTGTCTTGTTGCTACAACATCCACACTAATGGGGCTGACCACAGAGAAGCCTGCTAAGGCTTACTATCTGACAGCATAAGAAATAGCTACCAGAGAACCCATTTACTGGGGCTGCTAACAGGGAGGCCTGCTAAGGCCAGTTACCTGACAGCGCATGTGCTGGCTGCTAGGGGCCCAACATGGTGGGAACTCACTGTGAGAGGAGGCCTGTTAGGGTCTACTACCCTATAGCGAGTCTAGTAGCAGAGATAATTTACTATTCAAACAACGCCTGGGACCTACCACATCCCCAGCGAGCGGTGTACTCAGTAAAAGCACTTTTTACTCTTTAAGCAAGGGGAGTACAAACATACGCCAACATGCCCTGGAGGAGGCCCAACTGGGCCTACTACTCCAGATGAACATGCACGTCAGCTCGTGACAATGCTGAGCAACAAGGGAAAGTACTAAATGACCAGCCCGCAGTGAAGCTCAAATACCGCTCGACCTGAGCCACAATGGTGCAGGGCAGATAACAACAGAGTGTAGCGAATTAACTCAAAGGGGAAATATTAATAATTATTCATAACTCATTATGATTATTAATTAGGATTAATTATGAATATGTAAATTAGTTAATCAGATTAACTGGATGTAGCTACATTAAGATTAATATTACGATCAATTAACCTGTTTGTCCAGTGAACACTCAGTGTTGATTGTTTATTCATTCTAAGAAATGTTAATTTCCAGGTTACAGAAAAACAACATTCTTATTGTACAGTACTACTCAGAGCATGTAGTCAGGATCTAAATCACTTAAGAGGCAATTTATTAGCAGACGGAGTCAGAACCAAACATGTATTGTGCACAATCTTTGTAAACTAACTCACAAACACATTAACTAAACTAAAACTAAGTAAACTAAATGAACAAACATAACATACATGCAGGTCACACACATACGTAGGTATGAATGAGCAATGATAGAGTTGAACAGGAAGTGGAACCGGAAATGGAGCTATAGGAAAAAGTCAAAGACAATCTGGAAAAGAATCATCAGTTTCCTCAGTAATAAAACACCTTTGCTGACAGAGGTAAGTTCTACCAATCAATACTAAATCGCTGTTTAGTGTTCAAATGTACGATACTTGCAAGATGCCTTTAGGCTGAGGAGCATCGGGTCTGCAGGCTGAGTAGAAATCTTGATGATTCGGTCCGAAGTTGTTGCCAGTATCTTCTGCGTTGGATGAAGTACTATGAAACAACTTAAGCTGTTAATTTGACTCTTAGTGGGGAACAAAATTCTTTCTCTCTGTCATAGATGAGCACATGGCTGTGTTGTAGGCCGAGGCCTGCAGGCCTACAGGCCTTGGCCTGAAGAGGCCTGCAGCAACAAGGGGTCTCTTCAGTCATCCAAAAAAGCAAGAAAAAGAGAGCGGAAGGGGTGTTATGCACTGGCTTTTAACCTCTGGTCAAAGTCCCACCTCTTAGGGTTGACATGACCAATGAAGATGTTGTATTTCTGTGCGACAACGTATCCTGTCAGGGGTTTTACGACTGAGCGAGATTAACTGGCTGAGTTTTTGAAGAAGAACTATTAAAGATTCTTGTAATACTGATGTGTTGCACAGGTATGGACATACTGCATACACAAGCATTTAAATCTTCTCGATACGAACCCATAGACACTAAACATGGCATAGTTGAAGTTACCTTAAATTTATCATAAAACATGCAAATACAATGAGTGCAATACAACAACAGTAATAATGGATACCATTTCCTAGGGATGTGCATGTTCACTTATAGAATGGTCTGTCTATAAATTAATGCAGGAAAGTCTGTGTTCTGTGGGGAAAATGCAGGAAAGATGCACGTTTCTGTGTCTCTTCTCTGCTCTTCCATGTGGCAACCACATTCTTTAGCGCAATAAAACTTGTAACAGAGAACTTCTCGGGGGATGGGGAACAGACCCCAGAGTGAGCTTTAACCAATTATTGGTTAACTATAACAAATAATTGTGTCTGATTTGTCTCAGTCGTTACAAGAGCTATAAGCGAAGCACTCAGAAAACATCTTGTTTACAAGGGAGTACTATCCGCCTAACCCTGAGAAAAAACTACAGTGTGGAGGCCAACCACAAAGACTCCATCATGACAGAAATAATATCTGTACTCAGCCCCAGGGGAATAGGGGCTTTTCATAGAAAAAACACCCACACTCAACCCAATGCCTAAATGCTAATTCAGCGGGTTTAAGAGGAGTCTAGCGAGGGCCTACCTGAGCTCAGCTTCCAAAATGCAGGCCGCAGCAAGCATTACTAATCACAATAGAAAAGGGAACCGTCTATTCTGCCTCTACACCAATCTGCACCAATCCACAACTCTCAAATGAGAGGAAGCCAGCACTAGGGATACAAAAGGGAACCTACACTCACTAATGAGGGGTCAGAGGCGGGAATGTAAAACAGACCGCCTTCACAGAACAACTCTCAGCTGAGAGGAGGCAAAATCACTCAAAATGACTAAGGTGGGTAAAGAATACCATAAAGCCTTAGCTATCCTAAATTAATCTTAAGATGAGTGACGCTAACTAGGTAACAATGTCAGGTGGTCCCGTGGGCCAACACTAGACATTTAAACTATATGAAGTTAAAGTGCTCGTCTCTTTGCAAAAGCAACCCTCCAAACCTATAGGAGAGGAGACAAACTACTCTACCCTGAGGTGGCTATCAAGGCGGCCTAAGGAGGGCCAGCCTGCAATAGAGCAGCGGCCTCAAAACCACTCTCAAGTGGGAGGAGGCCAGCTTACTCACTAATAAAGAGAGTAATAAAGTGAGAGTGTAGTCTCACCAGAGAACATACAATAAGCGAAAACCAGCACACTCACCTAAGAAAACCCAAATGGTACTTCTTTCTCTCTAAAAATTGTACTAGCCAACCTTTTACAGGGAACTTCAGGGCCCTAATTATTATATTTTTACAATAGATAAATAAAATAAAACTTCCTTCCTAATTTAGATGAATGCCCAAGCACTTCCTACACAGGGAACAGTGGTCTAAAGAAATACATTAGTATTTCAAATAGATACAAGACCTGGAAACAGTTCCACCTGTGGCCACAGGGTGGCGACCTCCACCATAGAAACATGGTGTCCTCCACCCTTACAAGCCTGAAAGGATCTTCTCACTGTCAAAGCCAAAGGTAGAACAACAGAATCATAATACTCACTATCGGCCCAGCCACAGGCCTGATGTAAGAAGTGCCTGGGGTTGAAGAACAGAGCCTTCTGGTCCCATCCATGCCCTCGGGTCGAGACGGGCGAGGCCCAACCTGTCTGGACCTCACCAGCTTGACCCGCTGCTGCATATGCCCTGCCACCTAAGCAAGATAAGGGGCTTAGATGGCAGAGACTGAGCTTTCAGTATCAATATCTTCTCCCTTTATTTATTTTATTTAATTTTTTTTTTTTTTTTTTTTGCAGGAAAAGTGCTAAGTAATAACATTTATTATTATAATTATTGTAATTATTATTATTATAATTACTATAATCAGCCGGTAGCATTGACACATACCCATATTCCTTCCACAAACCCTACACAGGGAACAGTGGTCTAAAATAAATACTTTAGTATTTAAATAGTAACCAGACCTAAAACAGTTCAATCTGCGGCCACAGGGTGGCGACCTAACACCATGGAAAACGTGAAGGTCCTTCACCCTTATTAAGCCTAAAAAAGTTTTTTTTTTTTTTTAGGAATTGGGTTCTTACATGCCACCTCAACCTCAATATGCAGGTCAGGAAGGAATGGCAGGCTCACTTGAGCTGTAGGATTATGGCCAGAGAGATCGTCATTCTTTGTGAATGCGTGCAGTCTGTCTCTCCATAATCTCCAACAGCTCAGTGTACGCGGGACAGGGTGGCTGAGAGGATTCAGTAAACTCACTCTCTCTATCCTGCTCAGCTGGAAGTGCACTCGCAGCTGGACCTGAGGATGCAGAAAACAATGCATCCTCTCCCAGCAGCTCACTCTCGCGAGCCGCCGAACAGCGTGAGCGGTCACACCCCTCTCAAACTGTCCGGCAAGCCCCATGATCAGAGTCTCTGCCCTGCCTCAGCACGAGCGGGATCGAACCACCAAGCCCAGATGCTGAACTCTCTTCCCTCGAGAAGAGACCCAGACGAGAACGGAGCGTTCTTAAAGGATTGACAGTCCCTGAAGACGATTGACAGTCCCTGAAGACGATTAGAGGATGACATGTTGTTTGGGCACCCCTTATATACATGCAGGTCGCATTGTTATGATGTCATGGGCTGTCGCCGGTCAATATGATATTGCCGAGATTGGATATGTGTTTCAGACACCGGTTCACGTGAAGGTGTTCCCCTAGCGCTCTGACGCAGCTCGAGTTCCCTTTCGAAAGGGAACTGGTATTACACCCAACATTTCTGTCTCCCTCACTTCTGAAATGACATCAGAGCAAGTCGGACCATACTCTGACACATTTTTTTTTAATCTCGTATTCATCTTGCGGTGATCACCGGTGATCGTTTCTGTGCAGATTTTGCTCATCTCAAACAAGCCTATTGAAACTTGGCAGAATGAAAATACCACGCAATGACATCATGAATATGCTAATTCCCCAACCAGACCTCATCGTTAATTGGACCTTTTTAGTTGCACCCAGCGTCACTTCCCACTCCTACCCTGCAAATCTCGAGCCCTGGGGACTCCCCCGTTGCTAAGAACAATGCGATAGAGTAAAAATTTTCCCACACGCTGCGCTGGGACGGCTCGTGGGAGAGCTCGCAGGTGATTATATCACTGAACAGAGGTTCAAACTCCAGTCCAAACACCACTGACCACGAACTGTGGGCTTGGCTCTCACATAGCATATATTTATATAGGCATATTTACTTCTATAGCATATTTTATTTTAGATTAACTAGAAATTATGTTTTATATACAAAGTTATATTTTGAAATGTAAGTAAATGACAATTGGCTGAAGCCAGAGCCAATGGTAAAAGTCTTTGCGTAAAAGACCCCACCCCATTTTGGAGTTCTTTGGTCTGCAGTTATACCTACTTGGAGAGCTGTTAGATTCCGATTCCTGGTTCTGGAAACGATGGAGTCGATTCAATGAATATTATCTTCACTGTTGTTTTCAATTATTTTTTGATTCTTTTTTTTTTTTTCAATTATAGATTGTAGGAACTTAGTCCCAGAATGACCACATGATATAAGGATGTAGAAAGTATCCTTGTCTGAAGCTTTATTTGTAAATTGAAGATACATTTCAATAACTCAGATTGATTTTAAATCGACAGAGCTAGTTACATGATATTTGAACAATACAAGCCAAGTGTACTGTACGTCAGAAAATCCCCCATTACGCAAGAGGCAAGATGACGATTCAGCCCTCACCCCCCAGCAGATCTACCGCCAAAACATATGTACTGCTGCTGCTTCGAGGAGCCTATAGGAACCATATGTATGCTAGCTATGTGTGCCTGGCCCTTTAGTTTTGAGTATGAGAAATGGGCCATATGCTTGGTCTTGGCAGACAAGATCTGCCTACGCATTACTCCCGTAAGCAGATCTAGCTGTTAGACATGTGCATATAAAGCATGAAGTGCATATAAGGCGCATGAAGCATCTCGCAGTGTAGCCCTATGTGTACCCTACCCCTTTTTTTAAGGGTTATCCCTAGCGACTTACCAATGTGGTATTAGCTACATATGTGCCTACATAACGGTGTATGTGTGCCACTAAACTAAGTTTGGGCAGTAAGGCTTGGCTCTAGTGGCCTATGATGATATAAAATGTTGCAGGATAATAAAGATGAGAAAAGAATCCCCCCACAACCACCTAAGCAAAAGGTATAATGATTTAAGCATCATTTGATAATCGTCATTGTCAAAACCCTCTAAATAACTATTGTAAATGTGTGGAGGTCATTTGGACAACGGATGAATAATAAGCATGACTCTTAACACGCAGTTCAGCTGATCCCAGCCTAAAACACATGTAGGTAAATGAAAACATCAGCCTAGGAATGTGTTGTTGGAAACTGAGCAAACATGGTGAGCCCCGGTTAAATGGCTATACATTTTCTCATGAACATTTCTCATGACCACTGTTCTCATGTCCAATCTGTTTTATTGTAATTGCTCTATGTGGAGGGACGGATGCATTCGAAAATGTGTTTCTGCGTAAGCATCTTGAACGGCAGCCTGTGAAGTGACTGATTCAGGACACGCAGATCCAGGATTGGTGGTAGCCCACTGCCCATCTTGGGTACAATGAAATAGGGGCTGTAAAACCCTGACTTCATATTGGCTGGAGGGACCGGCTCGATTGCGTCCTTCGCCAGGAGGACAGCAATCTTTGCGTAGAGAACAGGTGCATTGTCCAGGGACACATGAGTGTAATGGACACCCCTGAACACCGGGGGACACCGGGCGAACTGAATCACATAGCCGAGCCTGATGGTACAGATGAGCCAGCGGGACGGGCTGGGAAGTGCTATCCAGGCTTCCAGACACCGAGCCAGCAGGACCAAAGGCACCACAGACGTACCGGGCTTGGGGCAGCGAAGCAGAGTGCTGGGACCCGACTCGGACGGCATAGCGGCCCGAAGTGGGGTCAGACTCTGCAAGGTGGCAGTGTGCATGGGAGACGGCTGGGAGGCGGCCTCGACCATCACACTGGGACCTGCTGGCGAGGTGGCAGTGTGCATGGGAGACGGCTGGGAGGCGGCCTCGACCATCACACTGGGACCTGCTGGTGAGATGAGAGGGGGCTGAGAGTGGCAAGGCGGGGACTCGCACACTGACAGCCATGCCCTCTTGGGACCTGAAAGGCTGGGAAACAATTCGAATTTGTGGGTAAAGCTGGACTCCGGAAAGCCAGCAGCGGAACAGAAGCAAAATTCTCCACCTGGCCCTCCTCCGGGGGAGGGAGCGATGTGGGCATCGTCTCCCGAAGAACTGTCTACCTCTGCTCCAGGTCACCCGTTCCAGGACCGCTTCTCGCTAGCCAACTGGCTTGGCTGCGAACTGAGCAGGCTGGGTTTTAGGCCAGCTTGTGAGGTGAGAGCATCGAGAAAGCGCGCTTTGACGACAACTCACACCTCTGCAAGGCTAGCCAGGTGTGTTTCTGGACCAGCATGGTGGACATTGTCTGGCCAGGGGCCTGCACTATGACTTGCATCATGCGTAGCTCAACCCCGACTCAGAACTACCCAGTACTGCCACCCCACCATAGAGGGTAGTGAGAGAGGAAAAACTTTTAATGCAGATTATGGCCCTTTTGGCGTTCCATATTTGGCACCAAAAGGCTTCCATACTGCCAAGTTTTTCCACGCACGTCCGGGCTGAAGACAGGGGGCGGGGCAAGGCGAGTACGCGTCACACTACGCCCCCAGGGGCCCGGGAAAGCATGGTCGTCAACTCTGACTCTGATTCAGCATGAACACACCAGCCATGTAGGACAGTGAACGTGGCCGTCTAACTGGACGACACACGGCGCGCTGAGCGCCAACGTGGCCATGTTGTACTAAACATAAACCACCCACGAACACAGTCACAACATGTTTGTGATGCACTAGAGGAGTGGGGGGCCCACGGAGATTGGCTCGGCGGGTATTGCCCCACTGTGATCCTCTGGTCACCCTGGCTTATTCACCAAAGTAGCACTTTTCTGATTCAGAAAAAGAAACTAGATCGGGGAATAGGTGAGGGGACTCCACCTCATTTGAGGCACTCGAGTCTCGACCACGCATCTAGAGCGCCGAACAACGCGCTGGGTTTCCATGGCAACCCGCACTGTCAGCCGGCAACTCGACGGCACACGATGCGCTGAGCGCTCAAGCCCTCACGAGAAAGGCAAGAGGAACAATGCGTCGACATGGGCATGCTCTCATGAGAGAACATGAACCACCCACAAAAACAGTCTCAGCACGCTAAGCAGACATGAGAGAAAGTCCTTGTGGCCGTCACTGAGGATAGGAAACGACCGCCTCCAGAAACGCACAGTCAGAATGACGTCTTGAAAAAGACGCAGTGTCTGTCTGTGAAGCTCTTTTAGTAGCTCTTGTTCTTTGTGCTGAAGCACACAGGGAACAGCCGCGATGTGACTGCAGGTACACCACTCCCTGAGTCACACACACACACAGAGGAACCGGCCCAAATCGAAAACCAAACGGGGCAAACAATGCTGTGAAAACAGCAGTTAAGTGCTGTATAAATAGCTCGAGGTGCTCACTCTGGGAAGCTCGCGGCCTCGGTGTAAGGTGCCATAATGCCAGCACTGTAGAAGAAAAGCTCTTCAAAGGCTTGAGAAGTCACTCTCAGACTAATAGCAGGAACACACAGGTTGGCTCCGAAGCGAAAGACAGAGTGCAATTGCACCTGCTTCCCTATTTATACCACCTGGCGGGGGCGGTGCGCATTATGCAAATATTGCATGCCAATTCCATTGGCTTGTTTTAGTTCACTCGAAGCTGATAGGGCTCTCTGGCGATATCCCAATTCGTCGGTCACTACTGATGTACGTCGAACGTGACCGACTGAAAGGGAACAGTAATACTGTAAAATATTATTACAATTTACATCAGCTGTTTTCTACTTGAATATATAGTAAACAGTAATTTATTCCTGTGATCAGAGCTGAATTTTAAGCATCATTACTCCAGTCTTCAGTGTCACATGATCCTTCAGAAATCATTCTAATATGCTGATTTATTATCCATGTTGGAAACAGTTGTGCTGCATAATATTTATTACAGTTCTTTTTAACTTTTTATTCATCAATGAATCCTGAAAAAAGGTATCACAGATTATAGAACTGTTTCCAACATTAATCAAATCAGCATATTAGAATGATTTCTGAAGGATCATGTCACACTGAAGACTGGAAAAATGAACAGAAAACCATTACTTTAAATTGTAATAATATTTTTGTATAATACCTGTATTTTTGATCAAATAAATGCAGGCTTGATGAACAAAACTTCTTTTAAAAACATTCAAAATAGTAATGTTTTCAAACTTTTGACCGATACTGTACTTTACATAAAATGTTGGACATATTCTTGGATTTACACATAAAACAACACATAATGCAGTAGTATAGAAGAAGAGCAAAAGAGACATTCAGGGCAAAACATTGCAAACAGGGTCAGTGCAAGATGAAAGAAACACTAAAGTGTCCACTGCACATACAGGGAGAAATAACTGTAGACATAGCCAGACATAACTGTAGTAGCTGGAAAAGGTACAGAGAAAACACTGCTCTGCCACCAGTAGTCCCTGATGGAACTCACCTTCACCATTGCCAAGTAAAACAGCAGCCCAATGTAGCAGTACATCTCACTGATGCTTACATCTGTCCATTTATATTAGCGGCCCTTTGCAATTGCCTTGGCAACCTGAGCATTGGTGTTATAGCACAGAATTGACACCACACTCTCTGAAAAGAGACTCATAGGAGAATGTGAGTCAACAGAGCTCAGTTCTGGTCCGGTTTCCTGTGTGGGCAGGAATCGCAGAGTCTGTGTTTTCCATGACGGAGTGGACTGCCCAGAGCTTGTCTGCTTGTTTGCCTTGGCTCTCTTTGGAACAGGTATCTGGTCACTGTCATTCTCACATCTGTACAGAAAAAAAATAAATAAATAAATAAAAAATAAGACAGGGTTTCCATGGGTCCTTGAAATCCTTGAAAGTTTGTGAATATGACTTTTTTTTTTTTTTCAAGGCCTTGGAAATTTTTTGAATACAAACATGCACAGATACAGGTCCTTGAAAGTGCTTGAATTTATTTTGTGCAAGAAGTTTTCTGGAAAAAATTACATTTTATCCCCTCCTGTCTGCTAATGTGTTATTTCGCCAACTCTTCCTGGCCTGTACATACTAGCTTGCTTGATTTACGTTGGTACGTGCATTTACAGATTATGTTACATGGCTCCATACTGCACCTAAAACTGTCGCATTTGCGACCAAAAATATTTATTTGCGATATTTTTGCTGAATTCACATGTTATTGCTGTAAAATTGGCATGTTATTTGCGTGTTCTGTGACCAGTAGCCTATCACATCATTTGTTGTGTTGACATAATTAAATGAGATGCTGCGTGTTAAAGTTTCAACTGAGTTAGAGTGCCAAAATATGAACGGGTAGGGAAAAATATCACACACCAAACCGACAGCAAAGAACCAACACTGATGAAAGCTGACTGTGTTGTCGCATCGTGTCGCCTGCGTCGGTGCAAAAAAGCTGCATTTGAACACACCGTTCTGCTCCTGCGTAAAGGAGTCAACTGCCCATTTCTTCATTTAATTCGCCTATATTCGTCATTCAAAAGGGAAAATTGCCTCTGCTGACTGCTGACCGCTGCATGTTAAAGTCAAAAGATGGCGCTGTTGTGCGTTCTTCAGGCTCGCAACAGCACTTCAGAGCAGCTTGCAATCAATGATTAGCGCACATTTGTCAACCAATTGCTTATCAACTAATGCTAATCAATTATGACAAAGTTTACTTTATATTATTTATACTGTAATGTGTTGTAAACGGTTGTAACAACGTGTTTTTTTATCTTCCTCATCTGAACTTGAATGAGCAGCAAAAGTAAAGCACACGCATTTTTAAAGAGTCCCGCTGTATTTCGGCCTGTTCATTAATCAGTCAAGTTAGTATGTAATGTATATCATTTTCCCCCATTTGTTATTTGGTTACACAAACCAAATTTAATATATTTATTTCCATATATTTATATTCATTTTCATTTGATTCAAAGTAAACTGTTGTAGCTTTAGGAAAGAAAGACTAAGAACATTATTTGACACATATTATTCAATATAAAGATTTAGTAGCATCAGGGTTATTATAGTTAACTAAAACCAATAAACATTTTTCATTGCTTGAAATAAATGTTACTGAAAAATGTATACAAACTAAACAGACATGTTTAAAAACAACAACGACAAAAAATTAACAAAATATTATTAAATATTAACAAAAACTATAATAGTATTAAGTGAAAATAGTGACATTCATTTCCCAGAAAAGTCACAAGATGAAAATGCTGAAACTGTAAAGGGGAGATATACAGTTGCAAGAAAATGTATGTGAACCACTTGCAGAATCTGTGAGAATGTTAATAATTTTAACAAAATAAGGGAGATAATACAAAATGCATGTTATTTTTTATTTAGTACTGTCCTGAGTAAGATATTTTACATAAAAAGATGTTTACATACAATCCACAAGACAAAAAAAAAAAAAATAGCTGAATTTATTAAAATAACCCCATTCATAAGTATGTGAACCATTGATTCTTAATACTGTGTGTGGTTACCTGGATGATCTACGACTGTTTTTTTTGTTTTGTGATGGTTGTTCATGAGTCCCTTGTTTCTCCTGAGCAGTTAAACTGAGCTCTGTTCTTCAGAAAAAAATCTCCAGGTCCTGCAGATTCTTCAGTTTTCCAGCATTTTTTGCATATTTGAACACAGCAGTGACTGAATGATTTTGAGATCCATCTTTTCACACTGAGGACAACTGAGGGACTCAAACACAACTTTTAAAAAAGGTTAAAATGCTCCAGAAAAAAACATGATGCATTAATAGATGGGGGGTGAAAACATTTGGAATTTGAAGATCAAGGTAAATCGTATTTAATTTGTCTTCCGGGAAACATGCAAATATCTTCTGTTGCTTCCGAAGGGCAGTACTAAATGAAAAAAAAAAAATGATATTCAAGCGAAATAAGAAAAATTTCCTCTTCAAAGGACCTCTTCATCCTGTTCAAAAGTTTTCACCCCCGACTCTTAATGCATCATGTTTCCTTCTGAAGCATCAGTGAATGTTTGAACCTTTTTTAATAGTTGTGTTTGAGTCCCTAAGTTGTCCTCCATGTGAAAAGACGGATCTCAAAATCATTCAGTCACTGTTGTAAAGGGTTCGAATATGCAAAAGATGGTGGAAAACTGAAGAATCTGCAGGACCTGGAGATTTTTTCTGAAGAACAGAGCTCAGTTTAACTGCTCAGAATAAACAAGGGACTCATGAACAACCATCACACAACAAAAAAACAGTCGTAGATCATAAAGAAATAAAGTTGTTAGCATATATTTTCCAAAGCAAACTGATGGGCAATTAATGGGTATGGATGCACAATGTATAGACTATATCTGTTGATGGGCCATAGGATGGACATATTTAGCTAATTCCAAACATTTAAGCCTCCTTTACACTGCACGCATGTGTGGCGCGTTCTGGCTGCGACGCGGCTACCAGAGCTGATACGCGGCCACTCTAGTCAAAGCTGGTGTTTACACCAGCCGCGCCGCGGTGCGTTTTGGAAGCGTCCCAGAAGCAGCTTGCCGCGCCGCTTCGTTAAAGATAGGTGCCTCGCCTATTTTTGATGGACGCCGCGTCCAAGACACGCAGATCAAATACAAAATAAAGTCAAAATAATCACCCTGTGTAAACTCCCACTCATATTTCACATCACTAGGAGGCCAGAAACTGACAAGAGATTCGCAGTGGAAAAACTTGAAATTTTTTTGTACTTGTTGTTCATAACTGGACTTTTAAGTGTATTAACTTCGTCTGTAGGCTACAGCAAAATAAAGTATGGCATAGCAATAAACACAATTAAACCGGACAAAATATAATTATTTAGCCATTAAAAACACGAAAAATCAAGGAAAAATCATCAGACAGGCACATCTCGTGGTCTCGCGAATCCAGCTGCTTCACTTCTGAAATGCTTCTGGTGTGAGTTGAACACCGCGCAGAGGACGGAACAAAACCTTGCCGGAGCCGTAACACCCCGCAGATGCATGCAGTGTAAACAAGACTTTACACCGGAGACATTTGCGAACACCATTGAAACAAGGCTTTAGGGGTAAAACGCACCGCGGTGCGGCTGGTGTAAACACGAGCATTGACTAGAGTGGCCGCGTATCAGCTTCGGTAGTCGCGTCGCAGCCGTAACGCACCGCAGACGCGTGCAGTGTAAAGCCCCGGGTATACTTCGGCGCTACGGTCCACTTCGGCGGTATACGTCCGCGTTCGTGCACCGTCCGCATGATGTAATTTTCGTCATGCAGAGGGCTCACGGCCGGCCGCACACCCCGTCCGTGTGCAGCCCAAATTTCGAGACAGCGCAGACGGTGCCCGTGCAACAACGCAGGACAGAAGAGTCCACTAGGTGGCAATACGCACAGTACTGAGCACAATGTGTAGTCGTTGAAGAAGAGACTGTAAAGAGCGATTCAAAAACAAGACGAATAAACTCAGAAGCATGCCTTCTCCATCGTTTTTGTTTCTTGTTCTCTTGGTGTATCTTCTGAACTATGTTGCAATGGAGGATGCACTATTTTTCTTCTCCGATCCTGCCCTGCTAATGTCCCGTTGATGACACGATGTCTGGTAAAGAGTATAGAAAAAAATTGTACTGCGCATGTGTCGAACTTGGTCATCCGCGCGCATCCGTGGTTTAGTATACTTTGAAGGACGCGCGAACGTGTCCGGGCGCGGAAAGTGAAGTATACCCGGGGCTTAAAGCCTTGTTTACACTGCACGCGTCTTTGGCACGTAAATGCTCCGGCAAGGTTTTGTTCCGTCCTCTACGCAGTGTCAACTCACACCAGAAGCATTTCAGAAGCGAAGCGGCTGGATTTGCGAGACCACTAGATTTGCCTGACGTTTTTTTTTTTTTTTTCCTTGATTTTTTCATGTTTTTAATGGCTAAATGGTTATATTTTGTCCGGTTTGATTGCGTTCATTGCTATGCCATACTTTATTTTGCTGTAGCCTACAGATGAAGTTAATACACTTAAAAGTCCAGTTATGGATGACAAGAACAAAAAAATGTCAAGTTTTTCAGCTTCAAATCTCTTGTCGTCTGTTTCTGGCCTCCTAGTGATGTGAAATATGAGCAGGAGTTTACACAGGGTGATTATTTTGACTTTATTTTGTATTTGAGCTGCGCGTCTTAGACGCGGCGTCCGTCAAAAATAGGCGAGGCGCCTATCTTTAGCGAAGCGGCGCGGCGAGCCGCTTCCAAAACGCACCGCGGCGCAGCTGGTGTAAACACGAGCGTTGACTAGAGTGGCCGCGTATCAGCTCCAGTAGCCGTGTCGCAGCCGTAATGCACCACACATGCGTGCAGTGTAAACTACGGCGCCCGGCACGTCACCTATAGGAGAAAAAAAACAATCCGTGCCGACGGTTTTGCAATCCGTTCCCTCAGTTTATAAACCATGCTCACGAATTCTTAAACTGTTCCCTCGGTTTAACAAATCGTGCCCACGGATTAATAAACCGTACCCACGAATTTCCAATCCGTGCGCTCAGATTTTGCAAACCGTACCCTCGGTTTTTAAATCCGTTCCCACAAAGTCATAATCCGTGCGCACGCTTTCACAATCCGTACCCACGGGTTTGTAAAAACTGTACTCACAGATTTATTTTAGAAGAAGAACAGCAGGTACTCCCAGGTACATGATAACGAATCTTATTGTTTTATTGTGTATTATTCATCAAATTATATTAACTGCAGTGATTCTCTATCAACGGGTAACGGAATACAACGTTTTAATAAGAATTATGTGCGTCAAAATCTTGAGTTTATTTGTGATAATCTTAGCACTTTATTATTATTATTGCCTAATAAACCTGGCATTGTATATTATGACTGACTTTTAATTTCTTTGTTCCTCTTTTCTTCTTCTAAATTCACGTAGCCTAAATGCAACAATAGGCTAATAATAATAATAATAATAATAACAACAACAACAATTATTATTATTTATTGTATTTATTTTTTAAATGTATTTATTTATCAGTTATTTTTAATTTATGACTATAAATGAGTGCACTTAAGACAGTATGTTTATCATAAAATAATTAATGAATGCTTTATTTAAAAAAAAAACAAAAAAAAAATTTTTACAGTTTAAGAAATGTTTGTGTACTATTCATTCTTAACATGAAGACTTGTTTTGGTGATTTTATTATATTAAGCCTTTTGCCCAAAATGGACTTTAAAAGATAAAAATAATGACTCTCTCTCTCTCTCTCTGTGTCTGCCCTTAGACTTCCATCCACCTTGAGCTCACATTTATTCCTTACCCTATAGGATGGACAGATTTGGACTAATTCAACATTACTTTGACCTAGGCCTAAAGTATGAAGAAATTCTTCATATTTTAAGTGTTAAACATGGGATTATTATCAGCCACAAATCCGTGAGTACAGTTTTTACAAACCCGTGGGAACGGATTTGTGAAAGCGTGCGCACGGATTATGAATTTGTGGGAACGGATTTAAAAACCGAGGGTACGGTTTGCAAAATCTGAGCCCACGGATTGGAAATTCGTGGGTACGGTTTATTAATCCGTGGGCACGATTTGTTAAACCGAGGGAACAGTTTAAGAATTTGTGAGCACGGTTTATAAACTGAGGGAACAGATTGCAAAACCGTCGGCATGGATTGTTTTTTTTTTCTCCTATAGGTGACGTGCCGGGCTCCGTAGTAAACAAGGCTTAAATAAGAGGTCAACCAGGCTAGACTTTCCCTTCCCCAGAATTCAGCTCACTTCAGCCCAAAGCTGCTTCACACAAGGGTGTTAAAAACATGATGCCAGGCCCAGAACCAAAACAGAAGTGCCAAATGTAATGATGATCTGGCCCAAACTTAATTAAGTTGGCTTGGAAAAGCCAACTTACTGTAATGCTATTTAAACTTAATATTATTATTCTTCTGAGACTAAAATTTCTATATCTAACTCCTCCTAGAGCTTTAACTCTACAAACTCCAAACTCGGGTCAGACCTTCAGACTGTTCTGACTTAGTGTGATATATCTTTTCTAACTGATCAGACTTACAGTTCTCCTAAAAATGATGATCAAAACTCAGAAAAATCCCATTGACTTTCATTGACAGAATGTTCAAATGAGGCAAGACTGTTGAAATTCAAATTTTGGCAGTTGGAGAGGCTCATCAGACTACATTAGCTGCCATTCTATGTACTATTTCTAATCCATTGAGACTCATTCAAACTCATAAACTAATTGAATCTATCTATCTATGTATCTATCTATCTATGCATCTATCTATCAAACTAAATCTATCTGTCTATCAAACTAAATCTATCTATCTATCTATCAAAATCTATCTATCTATCTATCCATCTATGATCTGTCCATACCTATCTATCTATCTATCTATCTATCTATCAAACTAAATCGTATCTATCTATCTATCTCATATTAACTAGCCAGAACAACCTAGCAACCACCTAGCAACCACACAAATCACCCTGGCAAAATCCTAGCAACCAACCCGAGTACCCTAGGAACCGCGTAGCAACACCCTAGCAACCACCCCGAGTACCCTAGCAACCATGCAGAATACCTTAGCAACCGCATAGCAACACCTTAGCAACCACCCCGAGTACCCTAACAACCACGCAGAATACCTTAGCAACCGCATAGCAACACCTTAGCAACCACCCCGAGTACCCTAGCAACCGCATAGCAACACCTTAGCAACCACCCCGAGTACCCTAGCAACCACGTAGCAACACCCTAGCAACCACCCATAATACGTTAGCAACTGCATAGCAACACCTTAGCAACCACCCCGAGTGCCCTAGCAACCGCATAGCAACACCCTAGCAACCACCCCGAGTACCCTAGCAACCATGCAGAATACCTTAGCAACCGCATAGCAACACCTTAGCAACCACCCGAGTGCCCTAGCAACCGCATAGCAACACCTTAGCAACCACCCCGAGTACCCTAGCAACCATGCAGAATACCATAGCAACCGCATAGCAACACCTTAGCAACCACCCGAGTGCCCTAGCAACCGCATAGCAACACCCTAGCAACCACGCAGAATACCTTAGCAACAGCATAGCAACACCTTAGCAACCACCCGAGTACCCTAGCAACCGCATAGCAACACCCTAGCAACCACGCAGAATACCTTAGCAACCGCAAAGCAACAACCTAGCAACCACCCATAATACGTTAGCAACCGTATAGCAACACCTTAGCAACCACCCCGAGTACCCTAGCAACCGCGTAGCAACAACCTAGCAACCACCCAGAGTACCCTAGCAACCGCGTAGCAACACCTTAGCAACCACCCCGTGTACCCTAGCAACCACATAGCAACACCTTAGCAACCACCGCTACTACCCTATCAACCGCATAGCAACACCTTAGCAACCACCAGAGTACCCTAGCAACCGCATAGCAACACCTTAGCGACCACCCCGAGTACCCTAGCAACCGCATAGCAACACCTTAGGGACCACCCAGAATACCTTAGCAACCGCATAGCAACACCTTAGCGACCACCCCGAGTACCCTAGCAACCGCATAGCAACACCTTAGCGACCACCCCGAGTACCCTAGCAACCGCATAGCAACAGGCTTCAATAATATCCTCATAACATTTTCCTAATGTGGCTGTGAGAATGTTCTTTCTTTGTTATTATGTATAATCTGTTATCTTGACAACATCCTCAAAACATCCTCAAAATATTACATTAAAATTTGTTCTAGCTTTGTTAACATGTCAAAGAACGTTTAAGAAACATCTCAGGCCTCAATGATGTCCTCACAACATTTTCCTAATGTGACTGTGAGAATGTTCCTTCTTTGTTATTATGGAACATTGTGCCAATGTTTTATTGAGAACATTGCATAATCTGTTCAACAACCTCAACAACATCCTCAAAACATCCTAAAAATGTTGCAGGTAAAATGTTCTAGATTTGTTTACACTTAACATTATAGGAACATTTTCTGAAATAATAAACATTCTTAAATCTTAACATTCTTAAAACATTACATTCAAATGTTTTCTTTAAAACATTAAACAAACTTTTATGGAATGTTAACCAAAGTTCTGAGAATGTTCCCTGCTAGCTGGGATACCAAATGAACAGTGTTGCAATAACAAAGTATGTATTATAATTAATTTAAGCACTGAAAGTGTTTCTCTCCTTTGCCATATGGTAGATATGTTATATTATAGTTATATTAGCAAGTCTATTTGTCTATTAAATACATTAACTTAACAGTTTCTATGCTTAAGCGTTCACACTCACAGTATTTTATTGTCTCAGATCTCGATTGCATACATATATTATTCCCATATTTGTCTGCTAGAAATTCAAGTAGTTAAGATATCTAAAGAGACATTTCCATTGTTAGGATGTGCTTGAAAGAACATTGTATTGCCTGCTATCAACATTCCATCTGCTTCATGTGCAATAAAGTTTCAAAAACAAGGGATGTCCCAAACAAGTTTTTTTTTTCTTTCTTTTTTTTTTCCAGATCCAATCCGAGTCTGGAAGTTTCTAGTATGCCTAGTAAGACCTTGATTAGCTGGTTCAGGTGTGTTTAATTGGGATTGGAGCTAAACTCTGCAGGACAGTGACCCTTCAGGATCAGGTTTGGACACCCCTGCGGACAAGAGCGGGGTCGCGTTAATATTAGAAAAGCATTCCAGTGCTGGAGAGACCTAATCGGGAAGGCCTGAATACGGACGCTGAGGTTGCGTTGTTTCTGCTCCATACGCGAGTAACATTTTTTGTACAAGATTTTATGTACTATATGTATAGTATGTTCATCTTTTGTTCTTCCTTATAGTTCGTTCGTCATTTATGCTTTATTTAGCTTTGCTTTAGATATGGTAAAGAGACATCCACTCTTGCATTGCATGTTTGATTTCAAATATCAAAAGTGTTTCTCAGAAATTGCTTTCTGCACCTATAATTAATTTCACATTTGACATGTTATTTTCAAAACTAGCAGCAGGTAAAGTTTTATGTTTTGTCTCATGTCTAAAGAATGAATTGAATATTTCTAGTGTTTCACTTGTATTATGAACAGTATTAATTTTTGTAAACATTTTGTGTCTAATTTGGGGGCCTCTTATAAGGCAGCAATAATTGTTTTATCATTAAAAATGACAAATTCAAGCAGTCAGAATATTTAGTGTATTATTTATCTTCTTTACTGAATAAGTCCCAACAGTACTGTTTTTAAGACATCTATATTTAGTGCTGCTGTGGGGAAGAATCTTCATTGTTTATTTGCCACTAACACAGCGTTCATTTTTGATTAGAGATGGAAATGTTTTCTGTTGTTTCACCTGCTTGTGGTTATGAATGCATGCTTATTAGTGTAGGTGTGGGTGGTGGCTGTGATGATTGGAATAAATGTAAAACTGCATTATTTAAATTTTTCTGTTCCTCTTTTTCATTTAGGAGGTCTATTTGGGTCAGATTTTCATGGTATCCACACACTGCCTCTTCAATCTGTGGGCGTAATCTTGCTTATGGCATTGCAAAGACTATAAGCTTTCTTCTGCAACACAAATTGTATGTATGTATATATGTATATATATATATATACACACACACACACACACACACATTAAAAGCTCACTATTGTACCCTTGAAACAAATATACTTATGTTCAGGGGTCAAATTATGGAACCATATCTAAAATGTTTTCATACCTTAAAAAAAAAAATTGAAAAGACTTTACATAGAAATATATGTTCTGCTGATCCTAAAGACTATCTGTTTTCCCACCATACATTTTAAAGGAGAGGTCAAGGGCATTAAAATGACTGGAATTTTAGCATAGTTAAATATTGACAGAATTAGATGTCAGAAGCTAATGGCTAATGCTATTTTTACCTATAAAACACTAGATTATGGTGCAAGCAACATTGTTGAAAGGCTCATTTCAAAGTAATGTCATGATAAATTGGACTAATTTGAACAGTCACGCTAAGTTTGTTGTCTTAATAACAAGACTTTGTATCAAGAAAAAAATTAACTACATTTTGAACTGGAGCTCCATCTCCCCCCTTTGAAATTCACTCCCTGGACTCAGAGACGCACACTGTAAAAAATCATTCTGTGGGTTTGTAGATTTCATGGAATTTAATATGTAAAGTTTATTTAACAAAATTAATTTCTTGTTTTTTGGACAGCTTTTTGAGTTAAAATTAATTAAAATTGTCTGTAACAAAATCTACATCATTTTGTCGTTAAGGATTTATCTATTCTTATTGAGTAATTCCAAACAGAGAGAACATTGAATAAATCCAACATGATGGAAATGAGTTGTTTTCAAGTGACAAGCATTTCCAAGTGAAGTGCGCGCTTTTAAGGAATGACCCCGAGTTTCCCGCAGCAGACAGTGTGAGGACATTTCTGAAGGCGCTCTTTTTGGGAGCTTTGCTTAGTTTTGTGTTAATATTAACAAAGAAGGCTAAATAAACGATCAGTGAATGGATTTAAAATAAGTCTAAATAAGGCAGCTGTAAACCTATTGAGCACTGCTATTGAATGGTTTATGTTCATGAGGCCTGGCTTTACTGGATTCCCGCTGATGACAACGACGATCTGACGACGGTATTTTTGCATAGCTCCCTTTCCAGCTAATTATCATTTCAACATTTTGTTTAACTCTTACAACAAACTATGAACATTGATTCATTTGGTTGCTACGGTGACCGGAAGGGGACATGTTCGGTTCACTTAGTTTTGTCTTGGCCACGACATATAAACTTGTGGGAACGTAATTATATGTCATGGCCACAAGATATTAATTCGTGGGAACGTGATAATAACTCGTGGCCACGAGATCATTTTGTCGAGGTAACGACATCTATTTCTCATGGCCACGTGTAAACAACCTGCGCAAACATAGCAACCTGGAATGATCAGAAATGGATAAGACTGTAATAATATTTATTTTTAATTTAAAAAAGAACGGAATTAAGAAATTATTATATTAACATAGTGCATATTATATTGTATTGCGCGAGATGTTGCTTAGACAGCATTCAAATTAAGTTTATCAATTATGTTTAAATGTTGTACATTTTAATCCCATCCAACAGTCTTTTAAATCCATTCACTGATCGTTTGTTTTATTTAATATTTTTATATTATTATTAGTTACATTTGTACATTTATCTGCTTTATTTTCCCCTTCATTTCCCATATTTCTTTGTCTAATTAACATTCTGTACTTTGTTACTTAAAGTTTGTATTCTGTAAATACTGTAAATGCCCGATCATGCCAATAAAGTTTTGACTTCATGACTGTATTTCTGTAGCCTATTTCTGACTACAGTAGCTTAAATGAGCATCTGTTTTCACTTGTAGCCCCCCCGTGCCTGTGACAGCATTTGAATTAAGTTAAAAAAATGTGTTACTATTAATAGGTAGTGAAACAAATGACAAGAATAGTATTTCGTGTTAAAGTCGGTGCTTGAAGTAAAGCTGCTCTTAATTTTCATTGATGACTGCTGTGTTAGGAAATATTATAGACTGGTAATAATTTTAATTATAGGCCTATAATTCACTGTATAGGCTAAAAGACCTAAAAATATGTTTAAAACATTTTAAAAAGAGGAGCTAATAGCCTAATATTTTATTATCCTCACAGCATAACTGTGCTGTGAGGATAATAAAATATTAGGCTATTAGCTCCTCTTTTTAAAATAACTTGCTATGAAATTATTGCAGGGCAAATGTATTATAATATTAATTTAATAATAAAAGAAGCCTGACCTAATAGTAGTAATAATAGACTAGAAGAATGTAATGGCCTACATTAATTGGAAATGCGAAATCCTTTCTCTGGCATTTCTCTAAGTCGGCCAAAAAAAACAAAAAGTAGCTATTTGTATTTTAATATACTTAAGAGTCTATGAATGGATCATTATTACAGTGATTATGTTTCTTGCATGTTTTATGTTTGGCAACGGTTCTTTTAACCCTAAAAGATGGAGTGTGTAGCTTTACATTTCTTAACCCTTATGTTATGTTGGGGGCATTTTCATCCACTATGGGGTGCTGTTGAGTCTTAATTTGGCCACAACTTTCTCTGTGTTTCAGCAAATGGAATGATTTTTGGTGACAAATCTTATTTTGACACATATTTTGGGAAAACTCAACAATACACTGTGGGCAAATTCACTACCCTTTCGTCATTTTCGGGATGAAAACATCCACTAAATTAAACTGCTGTAAAAATGTATTAGATAAATATATATATTTTTTTTCTATTTTTTTTTCTATTTTTTTGCATAAATATATTAATCAATCTTAGTCCTGACCAAAACTACTAAATGTTTAAAAAAAAATCCAGGATTTTTACTCTTTAATTGCCAAGTTCATAAATGATGTCACTGATTTGGGGGAAAAAAACACACAAAATGACTTATTTTCAATATAAAAAGTGATTGTGGACTGGATATTTTTTTACCTTTTATCACAGTCTTGGGCATGTCAAAGATTAGTAACAACACTGGCTTTGATGCATTCTTAGTTTTTGTGCAGCATCAGATTTTAATTTTTTCTCCCTCATTTACTGTTCGTGGCTGTTTTTACCCCATTGACTATCATGCATTCTGATTGTTGGTGGTTTTCCCTGTTGGGAAGAGGTAAAATTTTTAATTTTTACTGTTGATCACCAGGAGGCACCATTAACCCTTTAGATAGGCCTGTGCAAATAAAAGCTTAGTTTCTGGCTTTTATATGGAGTTATATGGAGTATAACAGCATATTATAGTTTGTGTGTGTGTGTGTGTGAGAGAGAGAGAGAGAGAGAGAGAGAAAGTGAGAGAGACCAACTTACCTTGATGTATCTGAGAAAATCAAAATATGCACCTCAGCTCTCAGAACTACATGGAGTAAACAAAAACAAAGTGTATTTATGCACCCGCTGCCTTTTGATGGTGAGAAGTACAGACTAAACAAAAACAAGGTAAGTGGATTTAAACACTTGCATGCCGTCCTGCTGGTCATTTGATGGTGAGAAGAGCAGCAAGCAACATGAGAAAGGGCTTGACTTGTACTGAAGTTTTAGAAATGATTATGCAGCCTGACCCCTCCAGCGAGCTGCAGGATGTATTGTCTTCTCCCTCTGACACCACAGACTCAGGAGAGTCAGATCCTGATTTTGTTGTGGCACCCTCATCATCCTCTCCAGCTCCCACTGAAGGCGAGGAGGATTCAGAGGATCTTGGATCTGGGTGGTTTGGGAGAAACGGCGAAGTGTGAACTCCCTTTCTTCAGCCTGCCAGAGGCCCGACTCCAGGGCTGACGCGTTATGCCATCACAAGGGTCCAGAACGTGGATTCTGTGTTCAATCTGTTTTTTTACGGAGGAGATTATTGACCTCATTGTCAGCATGACCAACCTCCATGGGCTCCGCACACTGAGAAACTGGACCGGGGTGGACTCCACATATCTCCATGCCTACATGGGGCTACTGATTTTGGCCGGTGTCTACAGGTCCAGAGGGGAGTCGACACGTTGCCTGTGGGATGATCGCAGTGGCCGTGCGATTTTCAGAGCCACCATGTCCCTCTCAAGATTCCATGAAATCAGCAGAGCTCTGCGTTTTGACGACAAGCTGCAGAGACCAGCTCATCATAGAGAGGACAAGCTTGCCCCCATCAGATCCCTGTTGGAAATGTGGACGCATCGCCTTCCCCTCCTATTCAACCCTGGCAAAGATGTCACAGTGGATGAGCAGCTTGTGCCATGCAGCTTTTGGCAGTACATGCCAAAAAAAAACAGCCAAATATGGACTAAAAATTTGGGTACTCCAAATAACTCCATATAAAAGCCAGAAACTAAGCTTTTTTTTTTTTGCACAGGCCTATCTAAAGGATTAATGGTGCCACCTGGTGATCAACTGTAAAAATTAAAAATTTTAGCAGGGAAAACCACCAACAATCAAGAATGCATGATTATATGGTGTCATGGCTTTGCAATCAAAAAATGTCATTATAATGGAAGTCAATGGGGCAAAAACAGCCACGAACAGTAAATGAGGGAGAAAAAATTAAAATCTGATGCTGCACAAAAACTAAGAATGCATCAAAGCGAATGTTGTTACTAATCTTTGACTAATCTTTTGTCCAAGACTGTGATAAAAGGTAAAAAAATATCCAGTCCACAATCACTTTTTATATTGAAAATAAGTCATTTTTTTCCCCAAATCAGTTATGAACTTGGCAATTAAAGAGTAAAAATCCTGGATTTTTTTTTAAATTTAGTAGTTTTGATCAGGACTGAGGTTGATTAACAGATTTATGCAAAAAAAATTTGAAAAAAAATATTTATCTGGTACATTTTTTACAGAAGTTTCATTTAGTGGATGTTTTCATCACAAACATAACGAAAGGGTAGTGAATTTGAACAATACACAAGCGTTAAACAACCGTGTAGGAAGACACATCATGACCATATTCCAGGATGACAATGGATCGCCAAAAAAATTATGGCCAAAAAACACACAACAGGAGTGGGAGGGAATGGGAGTCAATTTTCTGGGATTGGGACGGGACGGGATTTCCCCCGGTTTTTTCGTGGGATTGGGATGGGACGGGATATTTTTTGTGGAATTGGGACGGGAGAGATTTAAAAATCCACTTCTGTGTCACCATCTACTATAGATCATGTTGACTATAGACCATTGTGACGAGCAGGGCGGGCGAGAGCCGTGAGGGAACGGCGCGAGGCCGGTGACGCGAGTGATAACGAGCGTCAGCTGCGCGTTGCACCGGCCTCGAATCTCTCACGGAGGAGCTCCGGAAGCATAAAAGGGGAGCGACGACAGTGAAAGACGAGAGAGGACCAGGCCTGGACTTTATTTTATGGTTATGTTATGTTTGTGTGGCCGGCAGACGGCCGTGAGGGTCTGCCGGCATTACTTTCGTTTTGTATTTGTTTATTTTATATATTAAAATTGTGTTGAACGTTCGCCGGTTCCCGCCTCCTTCTTCCCGTATATACGAACTGTGTTACAACCATGTTGTTTTGTTGCTATTTTTATAAAATGAAAATTACTGAATCTTGCTTCTCCCATGATTAAATGTAGTAGGGTCATTCCATGTCAAATCAACCAGAGGTCCCTGGCTCAAATGTTTGATTTTGTTAATATTTTTTTCTGTAGAAAGCCAAAATATTAAATGTCACAGTTGGATATTTACTGAGTAATCCACTAAAAAAACGAGACATACCGTGAAACCGCCAGAATCTTTTAAAAAAAAACGTGCCCAGCACTAGTTAACACTGAATGTAATAAAATCAAAATCATTTGCTTTCTTCTTTTATTATTTATTTATTTTGGTATTGAAGTTAAACAGGCAACTTGTCCAATTGGGCAAGTAAAGATAAAAAAAAAAAAAAATCCATGTCCCAGACAAACATTAGTGTCGAACTCTGGTTAAATAAGTATTATTTGTGTAGCTAAAAAAACGTGTATTCATTTCTTTAAGAGTTTTCCTGGGATTAAACCCTGAACGAGGGTCAAAGGCTTAGATGAAGGGATGGAAACATCAACTCATTCCTCCAAGACTGCTGAGGTTCCTGTATGAATTGAACAACTTTGAAAATCCATGGAAAATTTGAGCTTTTTTTCCAAGCTCAATATGGAACTTGAACTGAGCAGTAATTCCCTCAACTTGGCACATGGAAAGAGGTGATGATCACACACAGACACATGGAGCCCTGCGTCCCACTTAATGCTCTTCTTTTAAGGAAAATTGGCACAAACATTGGAACATTTTAAAGTTGACAGTCTATGAATGGATCATTATTACAGTGATTATTAAGTATTTGCCTAATAAAATCCAAACAGTGACTTTTTTTTTGGCCCGGGCAGTATATATATATATATATGTGTGTGTGTGTGTGTGTGTGTGTATCACAGTTGGATATTTACTGAGTAATCCACTATTTTGTAGAGGGGGTCAAAATGACAATTTTCACCTGACATTTGGAGCCAATTTACAGAGGTGTAAAAATTACTTTAGAAAGATGGCAGCATTATTTTATTTTTACACATAGATTGGTAGGTCTATTAGTAAAATCTGTTGACTTTCGCAGTCTTTGTTTTCATTATATGCCAACAGTGACAGTTCAAAAATCGTAAAAAGCAATTCTTGTGTTTTGTGCCTCAAGTTTGCATACCAGAAACTCAAGAAGTGTTAAAGATATCTTAAAGGGAACCCCTGGTATTAAGACTTGTATGGCTTAATATAACTATTACGCCCTGCGTCTAGGGGGAATCGGAAAATCTCCAAACAGGGCATAATAAAGAAACTGGGTTGTGGTAGTGGAATCCCAGTTACAAATCACTCCGGTCGATAATCAAACAAATGCATAAAACTACTTAAGCATAATGATTGAATGTATTAAAAAATATAACAAGTGAAAGAGAGCATCTCTTCAGGGTGTCCAAAGGCCAAAATAACAAACAAAACGAAACTGAAAAGAAAAAGAGAAAGGGATTAAATAACCTAAGGAGATATGAAAATAAAATACATTTGCCTTCCTTAACTCCCTAACAAAAACAAAACAAAAACCAAGTTACCAAAATAAATAGGCAGGACGCTCCACGTTCTTAAAACATAACTATAGAAATGGTTGAACATGATCAACAGGCTGTACAATCAGTACACTTTCACTTTGAAGTAACAAGTTTAAAAATATCTTCTTTTGTGTTCAACAGAAGAAACTTGTACAGGTTTGGAACAACATCCCTCATATTGAGTTTCTTCAAGTAAATGATTACTGGATTTTCATTTTTAGGTGAACTATCCCTTTAAGCCTTAAAATGTGCAAGTCAATTGGTTGTGCACTTTAAAAAAAAAAAAAATGTAAATTATTCTGAAGCTATATTCTCATCAGTGTTCTTTTAGTTTATACTTAAATCTGCATATCTGTGATTTACCCCAGGACATTTTTTACTTCCATAAAAGCTATTTTGTTTCTAACCTTTTTAAATGTTTGCATCATTTTTTATGTCAAATTTGATTAAAGAATTTAGTTATAAGACACTATAGGGCACTATATATTTTTTATTTCAGGTTGAGTGCTTGGATTTTTTTTCCACACACATACACACACACACACACACACACACACACATATATATATATATATGTTTTTTTTTTTTTTTTTTTTTAAGTTTTGAATCTTGACTATTGTTCATGTATATGCACATTTTTAGCTTTAACTGTCTTGCTGTTAAATGCAAAACAAATCTTCTACAAGAAGCACTTTTTTTATGCACATTGTTCAATGAATTGTTACCATTTTGATGTTTTAGTCTAAAAAGATGAAGCCCTGTTTCTGTATTCCAGGTTTGGTGCTTGGATTTTATCTTTTCTACTACAAAATCTATTGAATGCATATAAGAATGTTTACCTGAGATAAAAAATAAACCATGTTTGGTTTCTGTATTTTGGTTTGTGCTGCATTTATTTGACCATGTTTATTGCATCAAAAAACTACATTGCTGGTAATGGATAAGTCATTTTAATGTATTTAGGCAAAACTATAGTGATTATATACAAAACCAGTACAGATCAGTACAAAATTTCAGTGGTTATGCTGTAGTTTTACAGAAATTATTGTATATAATTATTAATGGAAGTGTATGTAAATGTTATGGAGGATGTTCTGTAAATCTACAGAATTTTCCGTTTTTGAACTGAAGGAAGTGTCCGTAATCTGAACGGAAAATATACTGGTAATTTTCTGCCAGTACATTTTTTTACAGTGTACAATTCATGCAAATGGAGACTTTCCCTACCATGCCATGAAGCAAAGAAAACAGACTTACCCACTCCGTGGTTAGAAGGTCAGCTTTAATCCATTCAAAAGAGTCCTCATTCTGATGACCAACTGCTGTGAAGCCATTACTCCAAGGATAAAATAATCCAATGTCAAATGAGAAAAACCGAAGTAGCTCCGAATACAAAAAAGTACAGCGCAAAAAGTTTATCATGTTGGGCCATCACCAAAAACTGTAAGGCTGGAAGCTTACACTGCTATTTTGAACCAATAATCGGAAACAAAAAAGCAGTTGAAGGATGACGTGCATAATTCAGTTATTTATCTGACTCTAATATAATTAATCTGACTCCATTAAAGGGCCTGTTTACACCTGGTCACTTCATGCATATTCTCTGATCGGATAGCTATCTGATTTATAAAAGTGATTGCATTTACACATGGACACATAAATGTGTCTCCGCAAAACGGATATAGATCCGATCTTCAATTCCCACGCTATATGCAGATTTCATGGAGTTAACGTCACCAAAAGCAACAAATATGAGCTGTATTTTATTGATCATCAGCTTATTTCAAAATCAAAGACACAATAGGAGAGAGCACGGCAACAGCACTGGTAAGATCATTTAGTCTCATTACTTTTAATTAAGATTATTGTGTTTTCAGCGCCTGAGACTTACTTTCAGTTTGATTTGCGGCAGTTTGCACGTTGTCTTGCTGAAGAGATACTCAACTGCGGCGATGCGTGCTGCAGTGGCACTGTCATATCTGGCTATAACATGTTATTTAGGCCATAACACACTCTCACACGTTTATTTTTTTAGTATTTTTGGAAGGAGTTAAATTTACATATGTGGTTTCAACAACCAGATGCATTTAGACCTGTTCAGTTTTGACTGAAATGCATCCCAGACCACCTCCTGAAGTGTTTTGAGCGATCGGATTTATATCCATCTCAAATGCGTTTTGGCAGGCATTTAGACCTGGTCTTTTCATGATTGGATAGCTATCCGATCAGAGAAAACGCATGAAGTGACCAGGTGTGAACAGGCCCAAAGTTGTTATTTTTTACCTCTTATGCTTTAAAGGTAAAAGTCTTTCTTAGAACTGATAGGAAAACGTAGGATTTAACCTGAACGTTTAGATAACGAAAGTTATAATCACTTTAGCTTTCAACATTATCAGTGACAAAAGGAAAGATTTTTAAAGCAGGAAAAGTTATTTATTAAGTTACATGTTTAAATATCCAGACAGTAGAATGGAACAACATACTGTATAGAAAACAAAAGAGCCCTATCACCTTCGAGTGTAAACTAAACGAGCCAATGGAGATTGGCATGCGAGCTTCACGTCACACGCACCGCCCCCGCGAGCGGGTATAAATGCGGAAGTGAAGCACTCGCAGTTTGTTTTTCGCTGAGGAGCCAAGCATAACCACAGTACTTCAGCGAAGGCACAAGAACTCTGGTGACGGGACATACGTCTCCATTCCCTCCTTCAGGAAATAAGGGTTACATACGTAACCGAGACGTTTCCTTTCAGTCAGTCACATTTGAAGTACGTCAGAAGTGAACCAACGAATTGGGATCCCTAATAAAACGCCACAGTTACTGACCCCTTCCAGCACCCAGCATAAGCTTACAGCGACCCAACGCACATCAGGGCGAAGAAGGGCACAAGCTTACACCGAGAGAGTCTACTGCTGTTCCGAAAAGACACAGGCTCACCGTAGGGAGTTTACCGTGGACAAATACACATATGGGACCACTTTCCAAAGGGGTCGCAACATATGGCACCCAGCCAAACGCAAACGTTAGTCAATGAGTGCTTAGCATCAGACACTCCGCAATGTCTGAGCCGCAGGGGGTGGCGGAGGAACTCAACAGGGTTTGCCAACGGGGAACTCGCTGGAGCAATGGACGCACATATCCGGCCCAGGGGGCGGGAGTGGCGTTGCAAGCCGACCCTTAGAATGGGTCCTTTGCGCTACTGGCTACTGGAAGCGAGTACACGGGAAGATACCGGTTCTACACAAAGGCTACAAAATCTAGCAAACATGTTAGGTGTTGCCCAGCCCGCAGCTCTACATATATCTGTCAGCGAGGCGCAGTGCGCCAGCGCCCAGGAAGAAGCAACTCCTATAGTGGAGTGAGCTCTCAACCCGAGCAGGCAAGGCATGCCTTTGGACTGATAAGCCAAGGCGATGGTGTCCACTATCCAGTGGGCCATCCTCTGCTTGGAGACCAGCCTTTACCTTCTGCTGGCCTCTGTAACAGACAAAGAGCTGGTCTGAGGTCCTAAAGCTTCGCGTTCTGTCCAAGTAAAGGCGCAGAGCGCGAACGGGAGAGCAAAGCTAGGGCTGGGTCTGCCTCCTCCGAGGGCAACACTTGCAGGTTCACTACCTGATCTCTGAAGGGAGTGGTGGGAAGCTTGGGCATATATCCGGGCTGAGGTCTCAAGATAACGTCAGTGTCACCCGGCCTGAATTCCAGGCACAATTCGTCGACCGAAAATGCGTGCAGGTCCCCTACCCTCTTGATGGAAGCCAATGCAACCAGAAGTACTGTCTTAAGTGACAGGGCTTTTAACTCAGCTGACTGCAAAGGCTCGAAGGGAGGTCCACGGAGAGCAGTAAGCACCAGGGACAAGTCCCAAGAGGGTATAGAGGGAGGACAAGGCAGATTCAGTCTCTTTGCCCCCCTCAGGAACCTGACGATCAAGTCATGCTTCCCTAAGGACTTACCATTGACCATGTTGTGATGTGCAGCAATGGCGGCAACATACACTTTGAGAGTACTGGATGGTGAGAGGAACACCATTTGACGAACAGGTTCCACTTCAGAGCATAGAGGTTCCTTGTAGAAGGAGCTCTAGTAGAAGTGATGGTGTCTACAACCGACTAAGGTAGATCACCTAGAACCTCCGTGTCCTGTCCAGGGACCAGACATGAAGTTTCCAAAGGTCTGGACGTGGGTGCTATAGGGTGCCCCGTCTCTGAGTCAGAAGGTCCTTCCTCAGAGAAATGGGTCAAAGAGGGAATGTTGTGAGGAGCATCAGTTCTGGAAACCAGGTGTGAGTGGGCCAATAGGGTGCCACTAACAGGACCTGCTCCTTGTCCTCCCTGACTTTGCACAGTAGCTGTGCGAGCAGGCTCACTGGGGGAAACGCATACTTGCGAAGGTCCCGGGGCCAGCTGTGTGCCAGTGCGTCCGTGCCGAGAGTGCCCTCAGTCAGGGAAAAAAAAAACAACTGGCACTGGGCTGTGTCCGGAGAGGCAAACAAATCAGCTGGACCACCTGGGGATGGAGTCTCCATTCTCCCGGAAGCGGAGGCTGCCGTGAGAGCTAGTCGGCTGCATGGTTGAGGACGCCTGGGATGTGAATGGCACGAAGTGACCTCAGATGCTTCTGACTACATAAGAGGAGATGGCGGGCGCCCTGGTGGTTGATGTACGCAACGGTCGTAGTGCTGTCCGTACGGAACAGCACGTGCTTGCCTAGTAGCAGCTATTTGAATTGGCCCAGCGCAAGACATGCTGCTAGCAACTCGAGGCAATTGATATGCCACTGCAGTTGAGGCCCCATCCACAGACCCGAAACTGCATGCCCATTGTACGTGGCTCCCCACCCTGTGGTGGACACATCTGTGGAGACCACAGCTTGCCTGAACACTTGTTCCAGGGGAACTCCTGCCCACAGGAATGAAGGGTCCGACCACTGAGTGAGGGTACAACGGCAGCTCGGTGTGATAGCCACATGGAACGTGCCGCGTTGCCATGCCCATCTCAGGACTCGGCTGTGAAGCCAGTGTTAAAGCGGCCTCATATGAAACAATCCAAGTGCCGTGACTGCGGCTGCAGATGCCATATGCCCCAGGAGCATCTGAAACAATTTCAGTGGGGCCGCCGTCCTGCTCTTGAGCGAACTCAGGCAGTTCAACACTGACTGGACGTGCTCCTCAGTGAGGCGCGCTGTCTGGTTGGCCGAGTCCAGTTCCATACCGAGATAAGAGATCCTCTGCCCGGGGGCGAGTTTGCTCTTGTCCCAGTTGACCCGAAGACCCAACCGGCTGAGGTGAGCTAACACCAGATCTCTGTGTTCGCACAGTTGTTTTTCGCAAGTGAGCTAGAATGAGCCAGTCATCGAGATAATTGAGAATGCGAACGCTCTATTCCTTGAGCGGAATAATGGCCGCCTCAACAACTTTGGTGAAGATGCAGAACGACAGGGCCAGCCTGAAGGGCAGGACTTTGTACTGATATGCCCGACCCTCGAAAGCAAACCGTAGAAAGGGTTTGTGTCGAGTCAGGAACCAAAGGAAATGGATGGTCGCTGAGAGGGAACACCACGATCTCCCGGTAACACCACTGGCTGCAGTGTAGTGGAGGTGTTAGGGGCCCACGGAGAAGATCTCGGTGGGGAAGCCCTAACGGTAATCCTCAGATCACCCTTCCTACACGCCGTGACGCCGCCCTCCTGGCGTGAAGCAGAAAAAACAGCAGCCCGGGGCATGGGGAGGGGACCCCTGGTCTCTGAGAACCAAGGAACGAGAGTCTGGATCTCAACACTGAGATGGTAATGTTCCCACATTGAGAACGTGAATCATCCACAAAAGCTGCCTCAGCATGCTGAACGCCCAAACACGTGATGCAGCGATTGTGACCGTCAGCAGGGGCCAGGGAACGACCATATCCAGTAACGCACGGACGGAATGACATCTTTAAAAAGATGCAGTGTCTGTCCGTGAAGCTCTTTTAGAAAGGAAAACAACTCTTTGTGGAGTGCTGAAGCACACAGGAACAGCCGCGGTGTGATTGCAGGTACACACTGATCGCCTGCAATCAGCATACACAGAGAAATCCGGCCCAAATCGCAAAGCTTACCCGGATAAAACAACAAACTTGCTGTGAAAACAGCAATTGAGAGCTCTGTTTAAAGCTTGCGGCCGCCGCTGTAAAGTGCCGTCACACCAGCACTGAAGACAAAGAAGGCTTCCAAAGACTCGACTCTTTACACTGTATGGTGATCTTAGCAGGAACACAATGCTTAGCTCCGAAGCTAAAGACAAACTGCGAGCGCTTCACTTCCGCATTTATACCCGGTCGCGGGGGCGGTGCGTGTGACGCGAAGCTCGCATGCCAATCTCCACTGGCTCGTTTAGTTTACACTCGAAGGTGATAGGGCTCTCTTGTGATATCCCAATTCCAATTCGTCGGTTCACTTCTGATGTAAGTCGAACGTGACAGACTGAAAGGGAATAAAAGATGTGGCAAATGGGCAGTGATCAAGAGGGGGAGAAGTACATTAACATATTCTCCTCAATGCATGTTTAAGCAATACCTAGATTGTACATTAGCATATTTCAATATCTCTACTAAGTACACTACCATTCAGTTCAGTTTATAAGCTGTCAGATGAGACCAAACATGACATAGTTACATGTTAGAAAACACAAGTAGATAAATAGTATGTAGTTGAAAGCATATATGTCATGTGCAGCAAATGGTACAGATGGGTCATTGCGGTGTCTCTCCAGACAGAACCATTCTGTGCCTGGAGTGTCCCAGCAGTCCTCAATCAGCATATTGATGAATCCCTCACACTAGACTGTGATGATGAAGGCCATTGTGCCACATTTAATTCACATGTATACCTTTAAAGGGATTTCTGAAATACTAGGACAGTAAAGAGCTCTACTCATATTCAATCAGCCCTACATTCCCAATGGCTTCCACTTTGTTATGATACCACTAACAGTTGACCGTGGAATATTTAGTAGTGAGGAAATTTCACGAATGGACTTATTGCACAGGTGGCAACCTATCACGGTACCACGCTTGAATTCACTGAGCTACTGAGAGCGACCCATTCTTTCACAAATGTTTGTAGAAGCAGTCTGCATGACTAGGTGCTTGATTTTACACACCTGTGGCCTTGGAAGTGATTGGAACACCGGAATTCAATGATTTGGAGGGGTGTCCCAATACTTTTGGCAATATATATATATATATATCCGAAAACCAGTCAGTATCTGGTGTGACCACTATTTGCCTCACGCAGTGCAACACATCTCCTTCGTATAGAGTTGATCAGATTGTTGATTGTGGCCTGTGGAATGTTGGTTCTCTTCAATGGCTGTGCAAAGTTGCTGGCCATACAAGAACTGGGATGTTTTCAGCTTCCAGGAATTGTGTACAGATCCTTGCAACATGGGGCCGTGCGTTATCATGCTGCAACATGAGGTGATGGTCGTGGATGAATGGCACAACAATGGGCCTAAGGATCTCGTCACGGTATCTCTGTGCATTCAAAATGCCATCAATAAAATGCACCTGTGTCCGTTGTCCATAACATAGGCCTGCCCATACCATAACCCCATCGCCACCATAGGCCACTCAATCCACAACATTGATATCAGCAAACCGCTCACCCACACAACGCCATACACGCTGTCTGCCATCTGCCCTGTACAGTGAAAATCCAGTGCCAGACACCATCAAATGTGAGCATTTGCCCACTCAAGTTGGTTACGACGATGAACTGCAGTCAGGTTAAGACCCCGATGAGGACGACGAGCATGCAGATGAGCTACTCTGAGTCGGTTTCTGACAGTTTGTGCAGAAATTCTTTGGTTATGCAAACTGATTGTTGCAGCAGCTGTCCGGGTGGCTGGTCTCAGATGACCTTGGAGGTGAAGATGCTGGATGTGGAGGTCCTGGGCTGGTGTGGTTACACGTGGTCTGCAGTTGTGAGGCCGGTTGGATGTACTGCCAAATTTTCTGAAATGCCTTTGGAGACGGCTTATGGTAGAGAAAAGAACATTCAATTCACAGGCAACAGCTCTGGTGGACATTCCTGCAGTCAGCATGCCAACTGAACGCTCCCTCAAAACTTACGACATCTGTGGCATTGTGCTGTGATAAAACTGCACATTTGGCCTTTTATTGTGGCCAGCCTAAGGCACACCTGTGCGATAATCATGCTGTCTAATCAGCATCTTGATATGCCACACCTGTGAGGTGGATGGATTATCTCGGCAAAGGAGAAGTGCTCACTAACACAGATTTAGACAGATTTGTGAACAATATTTGAGAGATATAGGCCTTTTGTGTACATAGAAAAAAGTCTTAGATCTTTGAGTTCAGCTCATGAAAAATGGGGGCAAAAACAAGTGTTGCGTTTATAATTTTGCTCAGTATATATATATATACACACTACCAGTCAAAAGTTTGGAATCTGTAAGATTTTTAATGTTTTCAAAAGAAGTTTTATCTGCTCACCAAGGCTGCATTTATTTAATTAAAAATACAGTAAAAACTGTAATATTGTGAAATATTATTACAATTTAAAATAACTGTTTTCTGTTTGTATATATTTTATAAAGTAATTTATTCCTGTGATGGCAAAGCTGAATTTTCAGCATCATTACTCCAGTCTTCAGTGTCACATGATCAGAAGCAGCAGATCAGCATATTAGAATGATTTCTGAAGGATTTTGCAGCCTATAAAAATGCAAGCCCTAAAAATACAATGCATTAGAATGCAAGCATGGTTAATGCAATGTACTTCTTCTTCTTCTTCTTTTTTTTTTTTTTTTTCAAGTAGTGCAATTCAACCAGCTTTTTATTTAAAAAAACATCTGGCATTAATAGTTCCATAGAACTTGACCAGCCCACTGGTGCTCCAGATGGCCAGTAGCTTACATGACTAAGACAGAAAAAAATTCACAGAAAAGTAGTATAAAAAGTCTGAGGAGTAAAAGCCTCCTCACATACGAGGGATAACTGATAACGAGGGACGCTTAACAGCATCTCCAATATTGCTGTTTGTGTTTTTATAGGTACGATTGCCACTTGTGAGAATTTACTTATAACTAAACCGAGCCAAACAAACAAACAAACAAAAAAGAACAAAAAAGAGTCTTCTACGTTATTCCTTTAGGACTTCAACCTGCTGGCGGGTGAGTACTTTATGGTTTAGGCTACACAGCAAATTTTAAAGTGTTAAATTCACACTCGCAGTGTCAAAATTAACACTTTTCGGGGTTTATATAGGTCCGCATTCCTTTTTTTTTTTAACACCTGCAAACCCTGATTTGTCATTAAATGTAATCTGATTTCAGTCCAACTAAAAATACATAATGTGTGTATTCAGTAACAGCCAATACATTGTATCAGTTTGAATTTTTATTTTCAACAATGACATGTCTTAGACATAACAGTTAAAACATAAAATTCATCCTAAAATTCACACATGTGAACTCTGCAGGTCAAAAGACCTGTAGAACTTCAAAATGTTAGTGGTTAAATGTACTCTCTACTTCTAATATTTCCATACTTTAAATACATGATGCTCTGAAAAATTGTTGTGTCAAAAGTTTGTCAGTGCTTTGCATGCAATTTCTTTACTTTGGGAGACTCACTGGTAAGACCAACATCAGTGTTGTAGAGTGTAGTAGGAAGATAAAGACATTGACAAGGACCTACATATACAGCAGGTAGAAACAGTGGACTTACAGTTCGATAGCACTCAAGGAGCTGGTTCAAGGAGATGAGGTGCTTCTTCAACCATTTGTTGATCCTGCCCTTGATCCTTCTCAATACCAGTAGGAATGGCTGGTGGTGGACTGTAAACAGCAAAAACAAAAATTACTTTAAACAAAGAAAAGAGACGGAAAAAATAAAATAACTATTTGCAAAGATAAATGCATAAAACCCAGTACTAGTAATGTTTGATGAGAATTGTGCTTTAAAGGGATAGTTCACCCAAAAGAAAAAAAAATGTCATTTACTCACCCTCGTGGCATTCCACTCCCGTAAGACTTTTGTTCATCTTTGAAATACAAGTGAATATACTGAAAGATTTCTCCATCTACAGAGACCACACAACTACCTCTTTGCTTCAAAAAGTTCATAAAGAGTTTTTGAAACTAATCCGTATTTTTGCAGTTTAGTACAAATTTTCTGAAGAGACACGGCCACCTTATATGATGAACAGATTGACTTTAGGCTTTTATTCAGTGATCAGCACACAAACAGTTCTTGCGGAATCTCAAACGATGCTGCATAACACGAGAATGAACCTCACTGGTTCTCACGCTTGAGTTTCCGTTTACCATATCTGATCTGTTTGCATTTATATGTAAATAAAAAGACAAAGTTAAATATGTTCATCTAATGCAATTAAGTCTTTTCAGAAAATACGGAATAAACAACTCAATTCATATGGGTTAGTTTTACGATCTCTTTATGAACTTTTTGAAGCATGTGGTATTTGTAACAGTGGTATTTGTGTACTGTCAATGAAGGGACAAATCTCTCAGATTTCATTAAAATAACTACATTTGTGTTTTGAAGATGAACAAAACTCTTAAGGGTTAGGAATGCGGGTGAGTACAAATTAGATTTCAGTAAATTAACTGAAACTGCACATTTTTATGTCCTTATTTAACACCTGATTCAGATCATCAGCTCGTTTGCAGGGAGTTCCATGAATTTAACTGTTTCAGGGAAGAAAAAATGTAACAAAAAATGTGCAGAGCGGTGGGTCCCCAGGACTGCGATTGAAAACCACTGCATTATGGAATTTACAACCATAATCATAATTTAAAAGTTCACAATGACATTGCAACAGTATTGTAAGTTTTACTTTATGGAAGTGCACAAGTCTGTCTCATCGTAGTCTTCTTTCTCGTCACTGGATTGTTTGTCCAGGGTGTCATGGACAATCTGAATAAACACGACAACAATACAGGCGACAACTTGAGACTAGTAAAATGATGGAAGGGAATTATTACATAGACAAATTAATTGTGAAGAACAACATGCATACATACCTGTTACATCTATGCTAAATCTGTTACTGGCCCTTGCTTGCTGGTTTTGCGCTGCTCTGTCTCTTTATGGTTGGACAAAGAATGAGTACATGTGCTGGAGGTTGAGGATCTTGTGTGTGTCTGAGAGAGAAAAGCAATTTTTTTTTCCCAAACTCAAATAGCAAAGCTTTGAAACCTGGAAACAAGCCCTGTGGACTTCCTAATGTCAGTTTAAGCACAGTTGTTATATGACTGGCTTTAATTAGTTATTTTCTAAATTTTTTTCACATAAGTTCAGCACATGGCTATGCTGCTCACTTACACTTAAACAGACCGGGACTGTGGAAAATAAGGCACGACTGTCCTGAAATATGTAATAGAGTGCATAGTATTGCCTAAATTTGCCAGCAAATTTTCCAAATTTGGATTGCACACTCAGGTTGAGTGTAGAGAACCTCACTTTCAGTTTGGTTTCTGTTAGCTCCCGCTAGTTTGATCATAATGCCACAACAGCTATTTTTTATATAACTGTAGGAGTTGTAGGCTCTAATGGATTTAGCCTCCTTCTAGTTTAGCAGCTTGTGTTTACAAGTGTTGTTGGTATATGGTCATGAGTTTTGCTCACTTAATTTAGCACTGCCACAGGTTTATGCTCGTGTCTGTTTGAGGTATTAGGCGTTTTTTAGGCCTCCCTTAGACCATGATAGCATTTCATTGTACCCCAGTAATTGTGTAAATTATGGTACATTGCCTGTTGGAATGTGTAGACTTAGCTCAGGTATGTTAGGCTTCCCACAACTGCTTGTTGGGTCTAAAGCTGGTCCCCTTTGAGCTTGGTCCGCTTTATAACCACTGGCTGCTGCCACGTGTTGCTGAAGTTGTAGGCCCCGCTAAGGCCTCCTTTCAGATTACATGTTGGCACAGTTCTGTGCTGGTTTGGTGATGACTACCACTAGCTGACGCCACGTGTTGTTGAAGTTGAAGGCCTCGCTAAGGCCTCCTTTCAGAATACATGTTGGCACAGTTCTGTGTGGTTACCATCACTGCCATTGGCCACACCTGTCTCTGCTAAGAGTAGGCCTTAGGTCAGGCCTCTCGCAGAGTATTGTGGCGGAGTATGTACTCCTCTTGTTTTAAGAGTAAAAGGTGTTTTTACTGAGTACATGGCCTGCTGGTTGGTTTGGTCATGACCACCACTAGCTGACGCCACGTGTTGTTGAAGTTGAAGGCCTCGCTGAGGCCTCCTTTCAGTTTACATGTTGGCACAGTTCTGTGTGGTTACCATCACTGCCATTTGGCCATGCCCGTCTCTGCTAAGAGTAGGCCCTAGGTCAGGCCTCTCGTAGAGTTTGGTGGCAGAGTGTGTACTCCTCTTGCTTTTAAGAGTAAAAGGTGTTTTTACTGAGTGCATGGCCTGATGGCTGGTGTGGTTATGATTGCCACTAGCCGATGCCACGTGTTTGCAAGTCGTAGGCCTTCTGGGCCTCCTGTGTAGCATGTTGGAGTTCGGTTTTGTACTCCTCTCACTTTGAGAGTAAAAGTGCTTTTACTGAGTACATTACGGAGTGTCTCTCCTCTCAGGGTGAGTTTTAGTAATAAACCTTACTGTGGTTCAGTTTTCTACATTTGCTTCCTTGAGCATGGTTTATGTTCATCCTTTATCTCTAGTTGAGCTAAGTAGCTACCTCGTAGTAGGTTGGTTCTATTTTGCTCCTAGAACTTTAGTGGCCACTAGACTAATGCCACGTGTTTACAAGTAGTAGGCCCTTGGGGCCTCTTTTGAGAACATGCTGGTGTATGTTTTAGTGTACCCCTCTCGCTGAGAGAGTTAGAGGTGTTTTACTGAGTACACTGCTGGTTGGCCAGGGCCCCAGCTGACTTATTAACCTCCCTGTAGTTCGGTTGTTTGTCCTTCCTGGAGCTTGAAACACTGCCATGAGCTGACGCCACGTGTCTATCTGAGGTTGTAGGCCCGGTTTTGGGCCTCTCTTAGATCATGATGGCGTATGTTGTACTCCTCTTGCCTTAAAGAGTAAAAGGTCCTTTTACCGAGTGCACTGCTTGTTGGATTGTGTTAGGTGCACTGTTATGTGGGCACTTTACAGTCTTATATGCTGTTACTTAAGTCATGTGGTTGATTCTTGCTTCTAGGAAGACAGGTGTTCAAGGTTTGTGGCCTTGTCAGGCCACCCTTGAATTTCCCACTGTTGTGACTAAGCATATTAGCATATGTTAGTTTCTACTCCACGTAGAACTATTGTCATGTTGTAGGCCCCTCTCTGGCCTTCATGATTATGTGCCTACAGTATGGTCTACCTGTTAGGTTGAGCTTTGTACTCCCCTGCTAGGGTTGTTTCTGTAATAGTGCTTAGCTCCCTAAGCTGATCATTGGTTGAAGGCTTCCATGAGGCCTCCCGTTGAGGGTCAGCCCCAGGCTGGTTTGTGCTCCCCTGTATCAGGGTTTCTTAAGCGCACAGCCTCCTCAGTGCAAATAATCAAGTGCTGAGTAGATCCTAGGATTGAGCAGGGTATACTCCCCTCTATAAGAAGGTTCATAGCATTCAGCTGAGTTCTGCTCTTCAGGATGCCCGTCTCTATGCGTGGGTTTGAGTTCCTTACTGCCTTTTTGCAGTCGCCCTTACTTGTTGTCTTCTCTGAAGAATGCGTTGTTGAGATTCTGTATTCAGACAGGGTTGGCCAAGACTAAGTTTGTTCTCCGTCACACCAGGTTGGCCTCCCTGGTGGCATTGGGGTGACTACGTTCCCCCTTTTAGTGGCTGGCCGGGGTTCCTTTCGGTTCCCTGGCCACATTCCCTTAAAGGGACCTTCTTTCCTTGGAAGATTTGGTCCCAGAAGCCTTTGAGCAGCCATGGTAGGCTTTCTACGGAAGGCCTCTTTGAGGCTCAGCTTGGGCTGTTGGCCGTAGGGAATGCTGTCACTGACAGCCTTTGTGTGACCCGAGGGTGAGTTGCTTTCTGGCGTTTCTTTTGAAACTGCTTGACGTTTGTCTAGCCATCTGGCATGCACTCTCCTCAAACATGGCGGCATGGGTATATCGTTCCCCATATGCGGTAAACACAGAGTTGAGTTCCCTTTCGAAAGGGAACATCTCAGGTTACGTATGTAACCATGGTTCCCTGAGAACAGGGAACGAGACTCTGCGTTGCTTTGCCATGCTTCGGGGCTGCCTGCTGAACAGTCCCTCAAGACGATAAGATGCTGACTGATTCTCTAGGCGCTCCTTATATACTTCCGGGTCGCGCTATGATGTCATAGGCTGTTGCCAGCCAATAGGATTGTAGTGGTTTGATACTTGGCTTTCAGACATCGGTTCACGTGTGACATTCCCCATATGAGGTAATGCAGAGTCTCGTTCCCTGTTCTCAAGGAACCATGGTTACATACGTAACCTGAGACGTTTTCTATTTTAATATACTATATATAATGTATTTCTGTGATGCAAAGCGTCTGAACATTCATGTTACCTCTATGGCATTTCATATAGGCTTTTAGCTTAAAAGCATGCACATTTGGACAAATATTGATGGATTCTCATATGTTTATGTCAATTTTCTATACAGAGGAGTAATATTTATTCAATATTTATTGTCATCACTATGAGCGCTGGATACTCTGATGTACTGTGTTTTCAATTCATACTTGCAGCCAGAGGGCGCTCTGTGCACATTTAGTCCACAAATGACTCGTGATGAAGAACAGGCATACCATGTGACATTCCAGGAACTAACAGAAGCTTCCAGAGATCGCTATAACCATTGCTATAACATGCAGATAGACAATTTTGAAGATAATAAATACACGATTGCAATGACGTATACATGTATTGCCTCAGAATTTACGTCTGAATAACGCTCGCTCCGTGGGCGTGGCCGAATCAGTGGATAATGAGCTGACTCACGGACGACTGACATTGTCTCTCTTTTCATACAGATTACATAAACAGAATTTTTGTTTTCGATTTGACTTACACGATTTAAAACCTGACATTTCAACGTTTCTTTAGACATAAGTCTCATTTTTGTGTGATTAGTATTTACTAAGTTACACTTCATTTTCTGAGAACTATCAGATTGGACTTCGCTCAAAGGGAGACGACAGATCATGCATCATGATAGTTTTCTTTATTTTGCAAAAAGCACACCATTTTGTTTTTACTCTGAGTGTACACAAATAAAAGAACACATTCTATAGTTTCAATTGATATATTACTTCTGTCGCTATGACAAAAAATGACGGAGTATTTTAAGTCTGTTTTGCTGCAATGTGAAAAAAATCCTGCAAAACGCACCGGCACGTTTAACCGACTCCAGAGGGTTAAGGGGGGCCTCATACAAAGAGCAGCCTAGGGGCCCCTGACCACCTTAATCTACCCCTACCTCTGGCCAACGAATGTGTCGGAGCATTCTGATTGAAACAACTTACTCCGTCATTTTTGGCCATAGAGATTAGTGCAAGACATCATTATAAACTATAAAGGGTCTACTTTTATTTGTGTACACTCACAATAAAAACAAAATCTTGTGCTTTTGTAAAATAAAAAATAAATAAAACAGGTGCGTTTTCAGCTGTCTCTGTGATAATCTTTCTGAAACATGTCTAAACATACATGAACATTTATACATAAAACGTCTAAAGAAAGCTTGAAATGTCTACTTTTAAATAAAACAATTCTCCTGTAATGTAATCTGTATGAAACTAAAGAGATGCATAGTTTCTCCTGGCTCAGCTAATTTTCGTTAATGTTGCGAATGTTAATGATGCAAGGGTGTTTCTAATACAACGGCTGAGGGAGGGTTCGCAAATTTGATATATTTCTCTCTTCTGACCAACGTAAGCAATTTCTCAATATTTTTCCCCTCTTTTGGAGAGTCATGGAAATTACATATAACAAATAAACAAGACTATTCATTCTGTGGAATATTTTTAATAGTTTCCTTAAAGTAGGGGAGACCAGGGATGGTTGTAACATTTCTGTCTGTGTCTTGGAGTTCTTTTAAGCCAGTGCATTCAAAATGTGATTAAAACTAGATACAAGTGTCAGCTATTAAATGACATAGTTGTTATCTTTGTAGCACAAACAGAAAATGCATGGTTTAGTTTCAAACACAGGGAGTGAAATGTTACAATTCACCCCATAGTCTGGGTTAGTTGTAACAGACCCTGGGGTGAGATGTAACATTATGATATCCACCGGGGTGAGATAAGGAGAGAGATAAAAAAAAACAAACAAAAAAAATCAGTTTTGAAAGCTTTTTATTCAACCCAGACTTTTTAACATAATTGGTGTGTGTGCGTGTGTGTAACAAAAATGAATAAAATGAGCAAATGCTCATTTTACATCCCTCAATTTGTCTTTCTCTTCCATGACTTAGGCCAGGGGTGTCGAATCCTGCTCCTGGAGAGCCACCATCCTGCAGAGTTCAGCAGCAACCCCAAATAAACACACCTGAGCCAGCTAATCAAGGTCTATACTCACTGTAAACCCAAACATTATAACCAACTGATAATGGAAAGTACCTTTAACCCAAAATGTGCCAAAAAGTTTAACTATTATTTTTGAGTTCATTCAACATCTATCAGAGATTTAAGTTAACACTAAATATTTTTACGACTCAGCTAAAGTTCAGAGTTCAGGGAACTTGAAAAAAATAGATTCAACCATAATCAAATATTTTAATGTCAAACATACACTCTCTAGTGTTTTTTTTTTTTTTTGCAATATTTTGCAAAATATGCAAGTATTCAGCTGTTTATAATAATGTTGCAGACTGGTCTAATTATTTCAAGTTCACAAAACTGATATATTTTAAGGAAACTGAACTGTTTCATTGTTTTGAGTTTTATAAACATATTTCTTTTAATTTAGACAAACTTAAGTTTAACTGAAACTGGGCTGGGATTTCTATTTCCCAGCATGGCACTCGAAAGGGAGAGTAAATGCTGAAATTAATTGTTATATAATGTTTTTTGTTTTTTTGTGCAAGATTAATGTTAAGTGGGAGATTTAATAGTAATTAATGTTTTATGCTAATTTAGAAGACTTTCTGTTAATGTGGGCTTTTGGAGAGTTACCATCATGGTGACAAGCGATGCATGCGGCTTGGTTTGAGAGCAAGTTTGTACAAGAAGTAAGTAGTCAAATAGCACATAGCAAATAGTGGAGCTCTGGAGACGTCTACTGGTAAAAGTGATAATTTTTTTACTTTTAAAACTGCATTTTCCAAAAGATGGGCAAAAATCTTACACTAAACCATGTCAAATTATCCATGTTATCCCCATGAATGAGAGTTAGAAATGTGGGTCTTTTATAAAGTGAATTTAACATAAAAAGCTGTTTTTGTATAAAAACCTACTCAACAAAATATTTATTTATTTATTTATATAAATGTAAAAGATATGATAAATCTTCCAAAAACTGCACAAATATGAAGTAAAAACATTAATAAACAGAGAAAAATTACATTTGTTTTTTAAAAAAAACAATTATTTTGTTACAAAATTAAATTTTGTTGCCTGGGGTCTGTGGAGACCCCAAAGACCCTGAGTGTGACTTTTTTTTCTACACTAACGAAAAAAAAAGAAAAAAAAAAGATATCACTCTTTTTTTTTTATTATTTGTAGATCTAGAAAGTGTTAACCACTGTACAAAGTTTCATGTCATTTGGACAAAGAGAACATTTTTTTTTTTTTATTTTAGCAAACGTCGTTTGGGGTCTGTGGAGACCCCAAAGACCCTATAAGGGTTAAAAAACAAACAAAACATAAATACAACTAAAATTTTACTTGGGGTAGGCTGTAACATGCTTCCCTAATGTTACAACTAACCCAGAGTCTATCACTATCACTGATGAACACCTTTGGTTTTATTGAGAAAAAAAGAAAAAAAAAAAACTATACAAAGGTGGATTAGAACCCAGAACCTCACTCTGAAAAGACCATGAAAACACACAAGCAGGCCACGTGAATTTATGTATTTATTCACTGCTGTGAAGAATCTCGGCACTAATTATATTGTATTATTAATATTTATATTAATATAGTCACTTCGTCGCCAGAGGTCCACTTGCGACGTGGGCAGGGTGCTCCCTCAGGGCGCACTCTCAGGGGTCAGCAGTCGTGCTGGCGAAACCACCTCGGTTTTTTTCTTACCAGTGCGAATAGAGACTCATAATACTCCTTCAATTTTGGACATACAAATAAGAGTTATACATCATTCAAACCTGTGAAATGTCTTTTATTTGCGTAAAGGGTTACCATCTCCTAGTGTGGGTGGACATTACTGCGGTAACCTCTAATACAAATCGCCAGGGTGGACTGCGTTTGTGCTAAATTGGGCTAAGAACATCCAATGATGTTCGCACAGCGGACGAAAAAGCGGCCAAAAGAATCCCGTAGACTTACACTGAAAAATTCAAATTCACGAACATTCCGTCACTCTCAACTGTCACTTTCTCACACACACACTAGGACATAGTAACCCTTTAGAACTTATCATTCACAGTCCTCGGCTTGATCAAGTTGATCCTCGAAATGAAATTGAAATCAGTCACGCTCTTCCTCTGAGGTAAATCCTTTTAGAATTATTCCTCACCGCATCTCAAAACGACGAAAAGTACATGAATCTGACAAAGCTTGATGCATTTTTTTGAGCTGATGCGGGCGTTGACATGGATTGCCTCAGAATTTGCATTTGAATGCTGCACGCACTCTGTGGGCATGGCCACATTAGCGGATAATGAGGTGACTCACGCATGACTGACATCTCTCTCTTTTCAAACAAATTACATAAACAGAGAATATTTGTTTTTGATTTGACTTACATTATTTAAAACCTGACATTTCAGTGTTGTCTCATGTTCGTGTGATAAGTATTCTCTAAGTTACAGTTTCTGAGGTGTATCAGATTGGAGTTCATTCAGAGAGAGAGACGACAGACTGCGCATCGTGTTAGTTTTCTTTATTTTGCAAAAAGCACAACATTTTGTTTTTACTGTGAGTGTACGCAAATAAAAGACATTTCACAGGTTTGAATGATGGGCCTGAGAAACCTTTCTCTCTCACTCTCTCTCACTCATTTGACATCTTATCAAGCAGCCAATAAGTAATGACCTAAAATCTTCATCATAGCCACACACTAGCAACCACTTAGAGCACCCTAGCAACCACCCCATTGACTTAACATTGAAAATAAATGAGAGGAATAAAAGAACACCCAGAACACCCTAGAAATCGCCTAGCAACACCTTAGCAACCACCCAGAACACCTCAGCAATTGCCTAGAAACACCCTAGCAACCGAGTGCCGAGTTTTGCCATTGCAAGCACCATTCACATTTTCTTCATGAAATGACGTCTAGACAGGCTAGTGCAGCGCATTCTGCTCTGGGCTCAGGACAAGTTCCTGTCCCTCAGGGCGATTTATATCCCCAGATATCTCAATGTGGGAGCAGATACTGTCCAGACAGAGCATACTGATGGGGAAGTAGAAACTCCCACCGTAGGGTGTCCCATTCGTTTTTAAGCTTAAAGATGAAGACTCAGAGGAAGACCGTGAGGGTTTAGGGTGCCATTTGGGACAGGGCCTTTCTGAGTCACCCAGCTCCCCCTGGGTCTGGATGTGATGCACATACATGGCCCAGAATGCGCCTGTATGCATTTCCTCTGGTTTCTTTGCTCCCAGGAGTTCTAGTCAAAGTTCGCCAACAAGGGACTTGCCTCTTTCTGATAGCGCCACGTTGGCCGAACAGAATATGGTTCTTGGAGATATCTCTCCCCGACGGCTCGCCGTGGGCAATACTGAAGAGAAGGGGCCTTCTGTCTCAGGTACAGGGGAAAATATTTCATCCCCAGCCGGAGATGTGGAACCTTCATGTCTGGCCCCTGAAGGGAACCAACTGAGGGACACAGGGCTTTCACCTTATGTTATCGAGACTAAGTGCTAGGGCTCCTCCAATAGATCAAGTTATGCCAACAGTTCTGGATTTCCTGCAGGAGAAATTATCAACAGGCACATGCCCCGCCACTCTCAGGGTTTATGTGGCCCCTCTTTCGGCTTGCCATGCTCCGATTGACGGGGTGCCTCTTGGTTCGAGGAGCTAGGCGGCTGAGGCCTCCTCCTAGAACCAGGATCCCTTCATGGGATCTAGCAATAGTCCTAGAGGGCCTGGTTGAGACCCACTTTGAACCGTTAGAGTCAGTTTCTGACAAGCTGTTAACTCTGAAAATGTTTTTTTCTTATGGCTATAACTTCTTTGAAAAGAATTGGGGACTTGCAGGCTCTGTCCATCGTGCCATCCTGCTTAGACTTTGCCCCAGGAATGGTGAAAGCCATTTGCATCCTCATCCTGACTATCTGCCTAAGGTTCCTTTCTCGACCTTGCATCTGGTCACTCTCGAAGCCTTCTGCCCTCTGCCGTTCACTACGCCGGATCAGGAGAAACTTCACAGACTGTGTCCAGTTGTAGCAAATTAGCTCAAATATATAGCATAAATATGATAATTAATCATAACTAGTTATAATTAATTATAAATATTTGGATCAGTTAATAGAATTAACTTAATGAAATTAATATTACAATCAATTAACCTGTTTGGCCAATGAACACTCAGTGTTAATTGTTTATTAATTCTAAGAAATGTTCATTTCCAAGTTATGGGAAATAATCTTATTGTACAGTACTACTCAGAGCATGTAGTCAGGATCGGCATAATTAGGGACTCCAGTATATGAGCATGAAACAGACAACTTTACGTGTGACATGAACAAGACTTTATTAACTAGACTAAACGCTTATCTACTCTAACATTCACACACATACATGCATAGTTTACCAAGGGAAAGAGAGAGCTGAAGCAGAGTACAGGAAAGCAAGAAGTTACAGCATTGTTTGAAATTCAGCAGATCAATGGCCTTGAGCAAACCATCAATTTAGTTCTAACATGCCCTTCTTTAAAAGGGGTAAGGATACTCAATGTATCAAATAATGAGAGTAAGTTTGATACTTGCATGTCTCACCCATTTGAATTAAAACTGTCCTGATGCAATTTGTGGAGGCTCCCGTTGAATCTTTGCTGATATTGTCTTGATGAAAGAGAACCAGTTGGATTCAGTGGATCTTTGGTGAATAGAAGGTCTAGGCCGAAGCCTGGCACAAGCTTAGGGTTCCTTAGAAGCTTCTAGCTTCTTAGCATCATCTTCACATCAGCATTTTCAGTACAGGAAAACAGAGGGGGGTGATCTTGTGATCAGTGATTTTAAAGGGTAAAGATGTCACACCCTCTGAGCCAATAAAGGAGTTTTCCCTTCAGAGTGAAACTTTTACGAGTCTTTGTTCTGTAGCAAGATATTAGCATAAGACATTGGATTGGATGTTTAAGAGAAGAACCTTCTAGATTCTTATAATACTAATGTGTCACAGAGTTAGTAACGTAACATAAATTACCAAATAGGAAACAAAAGTTGGAGTCCGTAGATACCAAACATGCTACCCATGTGATTTTAGGTAATTATAAATTTGCAACTCTGAAACATTAATACCAAAATAGTTTAAAAGAGAGAATTAATACATAGAATAAAACCTATAAAAGGAAAGTCATGAGATGGGAAAATTGGATACATGTTTCTACATTTCTCAAGTGGTTATATATATATAATATATAGGATTAAGAGGGTTTATTTGTCCTTCTCAGAAAGAATGAAGTCAGAGTCACTAGTTTCTGCAAAATTCTTTCTGATCGTAAAAGTTCTTAACAGTTTTCCTATGTCTTGTAACAGGACACCTAGTTCTGCCTGTGTGTTAGCTATGTTTGGGATGCTAGTTGCAGTTTTTAGGTTTCAGAGAACATTGAAAGAGTGAGTTTCTGGATAATTCATTAAATATAATGAATAATTGTGTGTCCGATTGGTCCAGACGCTACATATATCCCCCCTTTCGATCGTTGTTCTTTCTATGGACAACAGCGAGCAACGTCGAAGGTGCAGAAAGATCAGACACACATCTGACATGCAGGGTTGGAGATTGTGGTGGTTTCCCTGGCCACTGGTATAGCTGGTAGCAGGGTTCAGGTCTCTGAGCTTGCTCAGCAGGTGTCAAGGTAGCAGGTGCCCTGACAGTGTCATCTGTTGTCCAGACACCCGTGGAGCAGGTGGTTGTAGGAGGAGGTTATGGGAGTTGTAGTGTGAAGAGTGTTTCAGACTCACCTAGGTCTGATGGCGGAGGGGAAGCAGGTGATTGTAGCCTCTGCTCTCAGTCAGAAGGAGTCTGAAGTTTGCAATGTCACTCTGCTCTCGTGCCGTCGCTGACTTGAGCAAGGCTGTGTGAGTGGTCAGAAGCTTGTGCTTCCCAGTACTCATCAGGCAAGTACTGTTCAAGGAGCTCTCTTACTTGCATTAGAAGCTCCCGTGGGTCCGATGCAGGCGTGTCCATTCGTCCTTGTGCAGTCTCTGGATGGCTGCTGTGTGAAGGGCGTGGAGGAGGTTGTTGTTGCTGCCTGCTGTTGGAGATCCTGCAGTGTCTGCAGGATGAGGATGCTCCCATCCATGGCTTCTTCCCGTGGTAGGTCTGGTACCTGGGACTGTTGCCATGGGGACAGTTCTGTCCTTGGCTGGCTAGGAGCCTTTTGGAGAAGGGTTTTCCACTGTAGCAATGATGTGCGCCTTCTGGTGCCAGCTCTGGGTTCTGGGTTTTGCAGTTCACAGTTCCTTGTCTGTTACAAACCCTTTTTGATGAGGCCTGGTGTTTGTTAAAGGCCTTCTGTGTCAAGTCATGTAGTTGGTGAATAGGCATTGTGCGGGGGCAGGCCATAATGCCTAAATGGTGACTTATAATTGGATGGAGATTTCAGAGGAAAAGGCTCTTGAAGCTGGTGTCCTCCTCCATCCCAGGCTCGTTGCGAGCTCCGAAGTAAGCTTGTCTGAGTCTGTGGTAGTAGGCATAGGGAATTTCATGTCTGCCATGTCTGGTGTCTAGGGCAGCAATCAGTCCTCTTTCAGACTGTGGGTCTGAGAATTCCTTGACGATGGCTTGTTTCAACTCCCGGTAGTCGGATTGGATGTTTTCTGGCTGCCGGGCCAGAAAGCGCCGCACCTCTGGTCCGGAAGTGATCCAGAGAAGATAGAGTCTATCTTGCTGGGTCGCACTCGTCAAAGACCCCTTTGTGTCTGTGTGAAGGGTTTGGGGAGTTTTGGGGAGTTTTCACTGCTGAAGTAAAGTTGAGGCAGGTACCCTTTTCTTAGGGGGTCCGGTTGCAGTTGGTAGGACTATTTCAGTTCTTTTTGGACCATGTTAAGCTCCTCTTTAATGCTGTAGAATCGCTGAGTCAAGTTCTGGACGTCAGCTCTGGCTGCATGCAGACTGCCTTCAAGGGCCTTAACCTTAGCGTCTCTCTCTTTAAGTTCCACATTAGCTGTTTTTAACAGTGTCTTTGTGTGAAACCGTTCTCTTTCAAGGTCTTGCTTGGTGGCATTTTCCAACTGCTCTCAGTGCCCAGCAGCGGTCAGAGCCTCCTAAAGACCGGTGATCTCCTTCGGTTGTTCCGTTCTGTCGCCGTCCTTGCATATGTCCGGTGTCGTCTCTCGCTGAACAGAGTGGAGCTGTGTGACTGGCAGTTTGAGTTCATTTACCTCCAGTCGGAGCCCTGCAAGAGAATGGGCTAAGGAGATAATGAAACTGGTCAGCTCTTCGTTGCTCAGGCTGGGTGTCAGGTGTCCACTTGTGTCTCCATCTTCTTGTTCCTTCCTCTGCCACTGCAGGTCGTTCGCTGCTTCAGGCTGAAGAATGTCCATCACACTGCTCTGCCGTGTCTCCAGATGGTGCTGGTGAGGGGCAGGGCTGGATGTCTGCAGCATACTGGCACATTTGTGGGAACACAGGAGAGACATGGCAAAGGCAAATGCAAGTTCGTTTGATGTGGCAAGCTATCTGTGTGGGGGAAACGGCTATGTGGGGCAGCTAGTTTCTAGTTCTCTCTGGGGCTCACAGTGCATTTAAACGGTAACCGTACTTCATGGTAGGCACTAATAAGTGAGAAGGGGTAGAGAAGAACAGGAATTAGGCTACTAATAACCTGTATAGCTCATTAAGGAAACAACAGTTGCTAGAACTGGATTGCTATACAGAGAGAGATGATGTTGATGGTAAGCTAACTAAAAATAAGGTAAAAGTAAAAGAATGTCCTTATAGTTCTGGAAAACTAAAAGAGAAGGTAAATAAACAGATTGATTTAATTAAATGTTAAATTTAATTAAATTCAGCTTAGCTGAATTGGGATATTCAAGCTAAAACCAAAGTAAATAAATAAAATAAAGGTAGAGGAGTAAAGTCAAAAATAAAATAAGGTATATGGGGAAGGACCACGCTGAGACAGGAAAGTATGTGAGAGCTCAAACAGAAGGTTAAACCAAGTGAGGAGAGGCAAAGAGAGAGGAAGTGTTAACACATTACACTCACACCGTATCTTGTTGTTGTAAAGTGTTGGTTGGATGCTAACAGCTAATGGTTGATTGTAAAGGGCTTTAACTTGTATACCTGTAGGCTGCTAAAGCGCTAGCTTTTGGCTACCGGCGGTTTGTGTGTTTACCAGAAAAGCCTGCTTGCACCTTCCGGGTCATGCGTTGCTAGGGCAACCAATGCGCGCTCACAGCCAGCACAAATGGAGCAGCATTTGAGCCACTGTAAACTTGCATGGAAACTCAAGCATGTGTCGCATGTAACTCTTTCACCAATCAAAAACAGTACATTCACTTACCAGACAATGGCGAATTACTAGTTAGCTAGGCTAGCATTAACACCATTAATTTGACGCAATTGTTTCAAATTCACACGAGCGGATCGATATGAAAACAATACGTAACTCATTCTGAGAAATGAGCGTTGCTCAAATCACCATTAACAATACTGTAGTGAGATTACTTCGTCACTCAGTTTAATTCATGCCAATAATCTGAGATTTCCTCATCAAATTAATGCATTTAAAGCTGAAATTTTGGAGATTGCTTCATCCAAGATCAGGTTAATTTCTTATCGTACGAATTAAACATGCATTATTATAGTGTTGAAAAACTTTCTACTGCTCGTAGGAAGGCGCATTCAAACTATAGTGTTATCTGATTACACCAGTCCACGCTCTTCAGACCTACGTCCACCGCACCAGCCAGTTGTGTAAGTCAGAGCAACTATCCGTTTGACATGGTGGCCATAACAGGGGTGCGGCCGCCACGAAACAGACCATATCACATTGGATGAGAGATGCTATTGCCCTTGCCCATGAGGCGCAAGGTCAAACTTTGCCAACAGTCATCAGGGCTCATTCCACCAGGGGGGTTGCCACTTCTAGAGCTTTGGTGGGGGGTGCCCCCTTGCAAAATGTTTGTGATGCGGAAGGTTGGTCCTCTCCGCACACATTCATAAGGTTTTATAGTTTGGATGTTCATGTTACTCCGGGCTCTTGCGTCCTTGAGTCAACATCGCAAGCTAAGTGTCTGAGACTCTCTGCGCTTTGTGACACACTTCACAGCCTGGGGGTCCGGACACAGTGCGGCGGCGTGGGTATTCTCGTTCCTATAGCGCTGATAAAGCACAGCTCGAGTGTAGCTTTTGAAAGGGAACGCCCCGGGTTACTTCACTGTAACCCTGTTCCCTGAAAAAGCGGGAATGAGAAGCTGCGCTTCATTGCCGCACTGGGATGTCCCAGGACTGCTCTTCAGACAAAATATCTGCAGATGCACCTGTGGTTCATCTAATTATAGCCTCGCATGCGGCACATTCCGATGACATCACGCAGGCTATAAATATACACATATTCACATACACATATTTTATACACATATTCACAGCTGGTCATGACTAAAGACGTTCCCATAGCGCTGATAAAGCACAGCTTCTTGTTCCCGCTTTTTCAGGGAACAGGGTTACAGTGAAGTAACCCGGGGCATTTCGGGAAACACCAAATCGTTTATCTATGTTAGTAATGATGGAACTTGCAATGTTAGTTGGCTAACGATGCTAGTGAAGTTAAGCGCTCTAGGAAGGGTTAACTGCCCAGAACTGCTCTGTGAAAGTTTTTACAAATCAAAATAGTGAAGATAAGCACTCAGGGAAGGGTTACTGACCCAGCTTTCACAAATCAGAATGGTGAAGTTAAAGCCTCAGGGAGAGGTTAACTGACCCAAAATAAACTGTGAAATATTTCACAAAACAGAACAGTGAAGTTGAAGAATCAGGGAGGGGTTAACTGACCCAAACTGCACTGTGAAAGTTTTCACAAATTAGAATGGTGAAGTTAAAGACTCAGGGATGGGTTTCCGGACCCAAAATGCACTGTGAAAGCTTTCACAAATCAGAATAGCGAAGATAAGGAACCAAGGAAGGGTTAACTGACCAAAATTGCACTGTGAAATATTTCACAAATCAAAATAGTGTATTTGAGCCCAGTAAGACCTGGCTAGATGACGGTTCTTTAAACACCTAAGTGTTTTTACCTAATGGCTTGGACAGCTTTTCAATGGGGCAGCACCATATGACATTATGATACAAAAAAGGGAGAAAAAAAGCAATGATAAACACTGAAACGCAATAAAATTTGGTTGTGAAAGTTTTCACAAATCAGACTCAATCTAAAACAAGTGATTTTGTTTATCAGTGGTCTGCATGTTCATTATAAATTGACGTTAAACATGAAGAACACCTATTTTTTACATTCCTGACTAGCGGACTTACCAAGGGGTTTACGGACAAGAGCTTTGCTGTGGAAAAATTCACAAATCAAGCAGGCCAAGAGGACACCGTTTTCAGTGTTCTAAGTGTCCAACTTTTAGAGCTATACGCATTATAAAATTAAAGTCACTTTAAAAAAAAAAAAACACCAATTTCAGACCAGAGGACCACGTCACACAAATTCACAAATCATGAAGAGCGACATGCAATATTATTTGCATGTCTACGACAGTGCAATGTGGGTTTATAGGCAAAAGAAATCTGAATATTGAACCAAAAACTTACTGCGATCCTTCAAAGAGTTGTGTGGACACAGTTCATCATCAGAGTTTGTTGCATGTAAGACAATGTAAGCAGATATACGTCAATATTCATTGCTTACTATGTTTGCTTTGCAAGGTCTTGCCGGTAAGTATATTTGTGTGTTTTCTGCATTGAACTTGACAAATATTCTCAATATTTTTTCCCCGAATGAACAAGTCGTCTTGAGGGAATCCCAGCTGGGTGGCCTATGTACAGTAGCTATACGGGTCAAACACGACATAAAGGTGATGACAGAATTTTAATATTTTGGTTAAGCTATTCCTTTAAAGATGTTTTTTTTCCCATATCTAAGTGGTCTCACTTTTGAATTTGCCCCTCACATAGCCTACAGCATGCAAGATAGGCCTTTAATTCCAGTGGTTTGAAATTCCTATCCTTTGGTTATAAATGCGCAGTCATACACATGTAGGCTAAATAATATTGCGTACATAGCAACTTTTAATTTTATAATGCGTAGCCAAGCTTCAAAGTTGGTCACTTAGAACCTATAGTGTCATCTTGTCCTGCCAGATTTTTTTAATTTTTTTCCCCACAGTAAAGCTTGTCCGGCAAATGCGTGGTAACCTCCAAACAAATCCTTCTCGTTTAATTTAAATATGACTGACATTAATTTAGTGATTAAATTTATCACTCTTATAGAAATATGATAATGTTTTGTAATTATCATTTAAATCTGATTAAAGGTGGGGTATCCTTTGTTTCAACTACACTATTTGGAAGTTAGTCGGGCTGATACCAACAACAAATGTCTAACCAATCAGCATTAGGGGGCATATGACGGTCAAGGAGAGAGAATGAGCAAGAGGGAGATTTGAAAAAAAGAAACGCAGAAAGAGAAATGAGGAGAAAATACAAAAGAGCTCAAAAGAATATCACTGGAATGAAGGTTTATGACTGGGCAAGTGCTTTAGGACCCGCGTTATTATTAGAAAAACTTTCCAGAGCTGAAAAGAGCTAAGTGGGAAGGCCTAAAAACAGACGCGGAGGCTGCTTTGATCCCCCTTTTCATGCGAGTAAAACTGGTTGTCTGGAGCTGCTGTGCTGTTGGCGATTAACTACAAACTCTTGTTTGTATTTACTCTTGTGTACTGTACATTCACTTTTTGTGCTTCCTTGTTGTTCGTTCATCAACTGCGCTTTATTTTTCGTAAGCATTTTGTTGCTCATCAGTTGTGGTACACAGACACCCACTCTCATATTGCGTGTGTAACAGTGGCTAGATAGTGAGAGTTGTGCAGGTAAACCACTCGAGGGGCGGGGGTTCGAGACTGACTCAGGGTGGTTAGGATTGAAGTGTGAGTTTTGGAGGCGGAGCAATGAAGAGAGGGGTGGGTTTGTTTGGGTTGATTTCAAATATCAACAATGTCCAACAGCGTTGTTGAAAAAAATGGATACCCAACCTTTAATTTTCAAATTGTCATAAATCAACATCTCAGGAAAGTGTTGTGGGGTTTCTAATCAAAATATAACTTTCTGTTACAAAACAGGGCATTGATTTCAAACATGTCCACTGTAGAGAACACATGGGGCCCTTTTGAATAAGGAGGTTCAACCAACTCTGAGTTAAAACTTGAACTCTGAGTTGACTTACTCTGTGATGGGAAACTCTTGAGTTTTCCGTTTCAGAACAGCTAAATTGAGTTAGTTCAATCAACTTTGAGCAGGTCGACTCTGAGTTAAGCACGTGCACCACAACTATGAAAAGCCATGATCAATGGAGCTCCGATATTACGATTCACCATGGCAAGTTTAATTCTTATCACTGTTATAATATCAGAGGTAAAAACTGGCAGAACGGTAAGTTATTGAACTAATATTCATTTTCACGGTATCCCACATACAAAAAATAAATTAATAAATAAATAAAAATAATAATTTAAGTGCATTTTTTTTTTTATTATTGTGCAAATTATCTGCCAATGGGGTTAGAAAAATAAGGCAGCGGCTATTTACACTAAGTGGAAATAGCATATTTTCTTAGCGATAGATGTTATTTACAGTAAGTGCAAACAGCTGTAGATGCTAAAAAATAGAAAATAGTGATATATTCTATTTATCATGTAAAAGTAGCAGTTCTTTGCAATAAGTGTAAATAGTAATTAGATGCTATTTATACTTTATACTGGCAGATACATACTATTTGCACCTCAGTATTGTTGTATTATGTAATGATTATATTTATTAAAAGTATAAATACTTTTATCATTATTAAACACTTGTTAGGCACTTTACTTCCACTTTTAGAACGTTTTCTTCATTTTTATTGAAAATAGATACCTTTCTGATGTGATATGTTATGGGAAAAGGGAGAAGAGCAAGCTCGGCAAAAGGCAGACTCGAACCCGGGTCAACTGCGTACATAGCCTAACATATGAATAAAATATATAAATATATATTTTTATATATATTTATATATTTTATATATTATTTATATATTTTTTTCTCCTCCATTTGTTTCTTATGTCCTAAACAATGTAATGACATGTAAAAATACTAAATTCACAAAACTTTTTTTTTCTGGTTCTCAGGAGGATATGATCAATAAATTAGGCCTGTGGATTTTCGTTTATGATTTCTGTCTCCTAAGAACTCTCAGGTATATGAACACTATAACTGAAGCCTATCCAGTGCCCTAGACAAAGATTATTGTGTATGTGCAAAGAAATCAATAACATTTCCAATTTCTGTGTTTTTGCCTATTCAGTTTCTAGAGTCCAGACCAGCATGGGTGTACGGGCACAAGTTCTTCTCTGCTGGCTTCAGGGTATGATTTTATATTTCCAAACATTATATGAATAACTTATTTTTACATTTTGTGAGGTTACTTCATTAAAATTATTTGTATTCAGATGTAAACTTATTTAAATGTAAATTATTATTTTTTTATTTTTTAAGTTTATTAACTTCACTGATTTTATTATTATTATTTTGCAGTTATTTGTGCTGTCGTGTTTGGTGATGTTTGGAAGGTGAAGGTAGAGTCTGAAATGGAGGCTCTGGTCTCATCTTGTGTCGTGTTGCCCTGTTCATTCAAATACCCTGGACAACGCCAGTCTTCCAGTCGTACTAAAGGCATGTGGCACATGAAGAACAAATGGGAGAATTTCATCTATCACAATGATCCTACAAATGTTCTAGACAATTTCAAGGGTCGTACAAAACTGATAGGGTCACTGGGTGAATTAAACTGCTCCTTGGAGATTGATGAAGTCAAAAACCATGACAATGGCCCGTATTGTTTCAGGGTGGAATTAGAGACATCTAAAATAGACAAGTACTCCTTTGTGGATAACTGTGTGACAATTAAGATGATTGGTAAGTGTACTTTTGAGCTGTCAACCTGTAATTACAACTCCTAAATAGGGTACAAAATAAGAACGGAAAAAAAAAAAAAAAATTGGAAAGAGTCCAAATGATGTTTTTTGTGACTAAATAATTCGTAAATAAGCAAGTTTTTGCTTTTATTTACTATGTGAAATCAATGTTTTGTCATTCAAAATATATGTATAGAGCAAGCATCAAAACCTGAGCTGCAGGCTGAGATGGCTGTGCAAGAGGGTCAACCTGCAATCTTCAAATGCTCTGTCTGGCACACCTGTCCATCCCATCAGCCCACTTTCAGCTGGAGCCACCCTGGAAACACCATCATGAGCTATAAGAACATTGGTCATGGAAAATGGGAGGCAGAGTCTATCCTTACCTTCACCCCAACAAAAGAGGATAATCACAACTCTATCAATTGTACAGTCAAGTACCACAGGAGTGTCCAGGGTGAAATGCAAGCCACACAGCCTATCTTTGTGAAAGGTATAACAATAAAACTCTTCTGTGTGTACAATCTGACAATGTAATAGTGATAATTTTAACTAATACTTTTTTTTTTTTAATCCATCCAGAACAAGCAACTCTCAACCACATCCTCATACCAGCCATCTCTGGTCTTGGAGCTGCTCTTTTGGTTGGATTACTGTGTTTATTTGTTGTCATGAGATACAAGTGAGTCTGGATCTTCTTTTAACATAAATATCAATGAGTAATATTAGAACACATCCCTGAAAATGGTTTACACTGTATTTTTAACAGGGCTGCAACTAACGATTATTTTGATAATCGGTTAGTTGGCCGATTATTTTTTCAATCGGATAAAAATCCTAATTTTATTTATTTTTATTTTACTGACAAAAACACACTATTGCACATCCTGCCCAATGTACTTCAAACAAATGTGCCAATTGAATGCTATGAAAATGTAGTGCTTAATAAAGAGAGAACACAAATATTTTAGGATTCTATCAAAAACTTGTTTAAAGCTAAAAATGGTATTGCGATTTATTAGGAAAATAACAAACTGAAATAGTTTCTAAATAATATGCACACATAATATCCAAAACAACTTAACAGTCTCTGTTGTTATTGACTGTAACTGGGCATCTGAAAAAAAAAAAACAACAACAACTATGAAGTGTTTTACTTTTTCCTGCCTTTTTTATGTAAAACAGTAAAATCAAAAATTCATGGATAACAATGATGAATATATTGTAGCTTTAGAAATACTGCTGTAACTAAAGAGCTTACACATACAGGTGGATTAACCATTACAGAAACATGAAAAATGATTTTAGCACCAATACTGATAGTTTAGGCTGCCCTGACCTGTGGCACAAACCATACACTGGGTATCAGATGTCTAATAACTTTAGCACTGTATATAGTGAATATAGCTTAAATCTCTACTCTACATTAAAAATGAAGATGGTAATAAAGATAATAAAGAAAAACACAAACTCAATGTTAACCAGCAAGATACATGTTTTGCAGGAACACACATATTCACTCTGGACACAATCACTCTTACTGTCATTTCTTTATCCTGTAAATAAAACACGTCTTACATTTATATTCAATTACATGTTGTTATCCCTTTCCAGATAAGTAAAATACTTGAATGACATGTTGATTTTTAAATCTAAAAATGTAACTTTAAACAACAGATATTTCAGCAAAATGCGTTCCGTCTATCTGACGCGGGTGCACGCACCGGCGCTCATTCAGTAAAGTTTGAAGTTTAACGCAGACTGTCAGGACGAGCCTTTATGCCAAATGGAAATGCTCGCGTGAATCTGTAACATTTACAGATAAGGATATCGCCCTAGAATGAACGTTTTGCTCTGAGGACGCACATGCATCTGTCAAAGCGCCTGACAGGGCAAGCCATTACGCTAATGTGTTAGCTAGAAGCTTAAAATAAATAATTCTCATGGTTTGATCAGCTTTGATCACGTACCTTTCCCGCAGCTGCTCACTTTGTTTCCTCCACTATTTTTATATGCATTCTGGTCTATAGAAATGCGTTATTCAGTGCTGCAATTTGACACGACTGGCAGAAGTTTTAAGTGCACGGTGGGCAGACCCGACTAATCGATAATTAGAATCGTTGTCGATGATTTTCATTATCGGTTATTATCGATTTTATCGAATAGTTGTTGCAGCCCTAATTTGTAATAAATGTAAATAACTAATTTGATGTAAAAATGTTAATTTCTTTAAAAATACTGCACTTATATGTGAGCATTTGATAATGCATTGCGACATTCTGGTATCTTTCAATATGATTTTGAAATCTTTCACAGGAAGCGCATCGCAGACCTCCAATCCAGAAACAACTTGTAAGTAAATCTTAAGTTAGCATTTAGTTTAGCACTTTTGAATCTACTTGAGAACATTATTGTGCCTCAGTCTGATTCTTTTTTAAAAACGTTTGGTGTCTTTGAGTCCATATCTGTGAACTTTGACATCAGTGTACCCTTAAAAGAGAGTGAACGCGATAGAGATGATAATCAAAACCAAACAGATGTTTTGTTTCTGTTTTTGGCAGAGTAACCGAGGCATGAGCTGTAAAGGTACAGCGCTATTCTGGAGAGGGGGTGGGGAGCAGCAGCACATTTGCGTTTAAAGACACATGCACGAAAACAGCATGTTTATTGGCATCTTTTTATAAAGCACTATGAATGACTGTATCACTGGTACCACTACTGATACTGATGTCTCTATTAAATTCATTTTTCTTTCTCAATTTTTTTTCTCAAATAGCCATTAATTACAGCCATTAAACATTGCAGTTAAGTGAAAGCAGTCTTCACATAAACCCATTGTAATAAATGTCACATTTAGCCATGCCTTTAATATATCGGGGCTCAACGCTAAGGATTTTTTTTTTTCTTCTGGCACCAGGTGGGCCAGTTCAAATTGTTACCTGCCCAGCTAAAATGCACAAAAAAAGAGAAACATTTTTCTAGGGGTGTAAGAAAATATTGATACACGTGAATATCGCGATATTATGGTTGGCAATACTGTATCGATTCTCAAAAACACTGTATCGATATTTATTTATTTACATCCAAGATTCGTGGCTTTGTGTTCGGTTTAAACCACAGACTGTATAAAACCCAACCGCTAGATGGCAGTGTTATCTCAGAACGTAAACTGACGCAGAGCCAGAGAAGCGTAAGATGAAGGTGCGTGCATCGCTAGTGTTAGCATTAGCAAATCCAGCTCACAAGACGATAGAATTATTCCGCTCCCGCGATATACAGAGCTGAAGTGTGGACTCATTTTGGCTTCAGCTATAAAGAAGCCACTAAGGAAATCGACAAGAGTCATTTTGTTTGCAAAATAGGCCATGATAAAATCCAAATACTTGGGAAATGCATTGAATCTGAGAGCTTGCTTAACATCCTGACGTCATCCGCGCTGCTGAAAGGCGTTTCGATAGAATATGTGATATGAACTGCACGTTTTCCTCTCAGTAACAAAATGAACACACAACAAAATTGACAGCAGTGGCAGCAGAAAGAAAGCATCTGATCATAGCAAAGTGGATATGGTTGCACCAGCTCTGCAGTTCAGTACTTTAAATAGCACTTTATACAATAGACTGCTTTAAAGCAAACAGCTTTACAGTATTAAATATAAAATATTAAATATAGTCATTCGGTCATGGAATGGACTATGCACTTTCTGTTGTTAAATAGTTTAGAAATTAAAAACTGCTATACTGTGAACCTTTAAAACATATACAAATAAAGAATCCTGCAGTCACTTTACTATTTTCCCTTTACTTAAAATTGCACAAAATAGTGATTAGTGATATAAATGCAAATGATACTGTATTGATTAAATAAAATAAAGTTGCTTGTCAGGTTTTATGCATATGGTTGTGTGTTCTTTGACCGTTTTTTCTAAAAAAAAAAAAAATATCGCAATATATCACAATATATCGTATCATAACCCCTGTATCGTGATATGTATCATATCGTCAGATTCTTGGCAATACACAGCCCTACGTTTTTCATTGTTTTTGACCCATGTAACCTTGTAAACAGTGCTTTAAGATTTTCAGGTGGGACGCACATCTTATTTTCTCACAACTCTTTACATTCATTTAAAATATTTTAACTCATTTAAGACTGTGCATAGGAGGATATCCGACAAAAAGTGAATTTTTACATAATTTTATGTTCCCTTTCGAGGGAACTCGCGCTGCATCCATCAGGACACTTTGGGAACGCCCTCAGTGTGATTGCGTCTGATGCACGTATGTCAACTAGTCCAATGGCGAGAGTGAACGTCACGGGCGGGTGACGTCACGACCAGGAAAGGATAAATACACATCCGGCAAGACCAGCTTCAGCTTTTGTGCCTCAGCAAAGCGTTCTGTGTGAAAACTGTCTCTGTCTATTTATTGTTGTTTGTCCTCAAGCATTATTATATTCTAGACAGGAGTTTATTGGCGAGCAAATAGCAACTTGAGTCGTGTGTGCCTCCCTGCCCTCGCTATTATTACAAGTGGGGATACACGCGATTCATGTGTTGTTTGTTTGAGAGCAGAGCATACATGCCAGCTCTTGTATTGGGATCTGACAGTGTTCATTCATAAATTTCCCGATGTGATGCACTATCGAGACTTTTAGCTCTGCTTCTCTTGGCTTTTTTCTTGAGGGAATAAAGTCTTAAGCAATAAAGAATCTAGTGGCTCGGATCTCGCATCTGCCGAGGCGACACGTAGATTTCGGGTCTGCAAACTGCAATAAAGATTCTACTGCCTCTAAACTCACGTATGCCGAGGCAACGCGTAGATTACAGGTCTGCAAACTGCAATAAAGAATCTAGTGGCTCGGATCTCGCATCTGCCGAGGCGACGCGTAGATTTCGGGTCTGCAAACTGCAATAAAGATTCTAGTGGCTCTGATTTCGCATTTGCCGAGGCAACGAGTAGATTAGGGGTGTGCAGACAGCAGTATATTTAAAACTATTATGAATATTCAGCCTATCATTCAGACCGTGTACACCTGTCTGGTGGTTTATGGATGCATTGAATTTGACGATTTAAATGCAATATCTGCGTGGTTTTTAAAAGCTATATCTGTCTGCATTAATTCTCTATATTTAGCCTTTCATCCAGACCATTTTTTTCCTGTCTGGTTGATATGTGGCTGCATTTAATTTTGAGAAATTAAATGATATTAGATGTGTGTGTGTGTATATATATATATAAATAATATACTATATTCAGCATTTCTTTCAGACCGTATTAACTTGTCTGATAGATCTTTTGCTGCATTTAATTTTGTGGAATTAAATGGAGAGTTGGCTGTATTTAATTTTGAGGAATTAAAATAATACATATTTATCTGACTTTGAGTAGTTAGATTCATGTATTAGTTCAGCCTTTAATGTAGATCCTGACGCCAGTGGTGTCAGGCTTCTGAGGGCAGCCCCCTGCGGGGTGGAGCGGTGTACACCTCAGTATACGGTGCCCGTGCCACTTCGTTGCCCTCAGGGGACCGTTCTGCCAACCCCGTCACCCTCTGTGCTTCGGGGTGCAGCAGTTTCCAGTAAGCCCATGACTAAGCGTTCACACAATGTTGCGTCAGGCTCACACCCTCTGAGAATGGTTGAAAAGCAGTTAAATCGATCGTTTTCTGCCAGTGTGTTTCAGGTCACCTAAGTGGCTGCTCTAAGTATACCAGAGACCAGCCTCGAGAGGCTTGTTCCCTTTATGGATTTTTGGCAGAGTTGAGGTTTCTGCCAAACATATCTCAATGGGTCCTGCAGAGTATAGAGAAAGGGAACAGAATCCAGTTTGGTTCTTATCCACCTCTATGCAATGGTGTGCTCTTCACATTTGTCCATCCCCGGCAGGCTCTGGTAATGGAACAGGAGGTAAACTCTTTAGCGAAAGGAGCTATAGAATGGGTTCCTCCTCCCAGCAAAGAGTTAGGGTTTTTTATGGCTGCTACTATTTTGTTCCAAAGAAGAATGGAGGGTTGCATCCTATATTAGATCATCATTTGAATCATTCGGTCAGGAGACACAGGTTCAAAATGTTGACGCTAAACCAGATCCGAGAACTGGTTTGTCACGATAGTTCTAAAGGATGCATACTTCCATGTCTCCATCCTTCCACAACACAGGAAGTTCCTCAGGTTTGCTTTCGGAGGTGAAGCATACCAATATTAGGTTCTTCCATTCGGGCTTGCTCTATCACCCCGCACGTTCATGAAATGCGTAGCTGCAGCTCTAGTCCCGCTCAGGCTGCAGATCATATGCATTCTGAACTAATTAGATGACTGGCTAATATTAGCACAGTCGGAACAGAAGGTCGATTCGACATCGAGATGCCATTCTCGCTCATTTAAAAAAATTGGGGTTGAGGCTGAACGCCAAGAAGAGTGTGCTTTCTCCATTACAAAGAACCCCCTTCCTGGGCATGGTATGGGATTCAGTAACGCTGTGGGCCATTCTGTCGCCCACTCGTATTGCTGCATTCTTTTCAGTATCTTTTTATCTTTTCAGGAGATAAAGCTAGGCCAGTCACTCACTGTAAAACAGTTTTTTAAAACTGTTGGGTCTGATGGCAGCTGCATCCACCTTTTGGCCTGCTGTACATGAGACGCTTACAGTGGTGGCTCAGGACCAAAGGGTTTTCCCCAAGGGGGAACCCACTTTGTATGATCAAGATCACACCGCGGTGTCTCCGCGCCTCGGTTATATGGAGGAAAAGTTGGTTCCTGTCCCAGGGCCCTGTGTTAGGATTTCAATGTCATCGAGTTACTCTCATGATAGACGCTTCTCTCACAGGCTGGGGAGCGGTAATGGAAGGCCGCTCCGTTCAAGGGCTAAGGAGGAGTCATCATCTTTCATAACACATAAATTGCCTGGAGATGATGGCGGTCTTCAATGCATTGAAGTTCTTCCTCCCAGACCTGAGAGGCCATCATGTGCTTGTCCGGCAGACAACACATCAGTGGTCTCTTATTTAAATCAACAGGAGGGTATGCGTTCATGTCCACTATGCAAACTGGCGCACCAGATCCTCCTGTGGTCCCTGGGGAAGATGCTCTCCTTGAGAGCAATCTATATTCCGGGGACCCAGAATACAGGAGCAGATATCCTGTCGAGACAGGGGCTGAGGCCAGGGGAATGGAGACTTCACCCTGAGGCAGTGAAGCTCATATGGGAGATTTATGGCCAAGCAGAAGTGGATCTGTTTGCGTCTCAGGATACGACGCACTGTCCACTCACTGTATGGCGGCCTCAAAGGCTTTACTGTCGGGGGTTTCCCTCAAAGAGGTCTGTGATGCGGCGGGTTGGTCCTCGCCACTCACTTTCCACTCACTTTTGTCAGATACCATGATCTCGACCTGGACACAGCTCCAGGCTCATCAGTGCTCTCGTCCTAGTGTGCCACAGTTTCACACAGACAAGCATTTTAGAAGTACGGCATTTTGGTATATCGTTCCCAAAGTGTCCTGACGTACACAGAGCGAGTTCCCTCGAAAGGGAACATCTCAGGTTCTGACTATAACCATAGTTCCCTGAGAAGGCAACGAGACGCTGCGTCACGTTGCCATACTCCCTGCTTCCCTGTGATCGATTTTCTTTGACAATTGAAGCCGAAGCCGGTCTTGCCGGATGTGTATTTATCCTTTCCTGGTCGTGACATCACCCACCTGTGACGTTCACTCTCGCCATTGGACTAGTTAACATACGTGCATCAGACGCAATCACGCTCCCAAAGTGTCCTAACGGACGCAGCGTCTCGTTCCCTTCTCAGGGAACTATGGTTATAGTCATAACCTAAGACGTTTTTGTCCATTCAAGCATGAAAGAAGTGGTATTCTGTGCACATTTTGGGTGTTTGTTCACAGAGAGCTGCTTCACAGACAGCAAGCCAGCACAGATTTGAGTTCTTTTTGCATCTTATCGTGCTTGAATGGTTTATTACACTTGAATGAATGATAGCATGATCATATACTGTACTGCAGCCAAAGGTTGACAGGAAAAAAAGATGCTTCTAAATGCATTAAATATTTGTAAAACATTAAACTGAAAAAATTATGCATGCATTTGTAAGGCCCGCCCAGTCGGCCCAATGGCGGTTTTCCCATAGAAGGTTTCTTGCGCATTCAGTCTTTTCAGTGTGGCAAAATAGTTTAATTCCAATTAAACTCTTATCTGACTCCATTTTATTATGACCTTGAATTTAGGTTGGAATGCCAATTGATTATTGACCATTTATATTTATAATTTATCTAGACATTTGAATATTCTATTTAACTCTTTACTCTTATTGTACTCGTTCATTCGGTTCTCAGAGTCACACAGGGTCCTCACACTGGCCATTCATTTATTATGTGGGCCCACGATCACAAACCCACCAGTTTTGGTCACTAGACAGAGGTAACTGACTATACTGTTTAGAAGGCCGCTTTCATTATTGCTCTATCTAAAAGTATTTTGTTTAGTCCCCATAGATCTGTATACACTTGAATTAAAGTAACACTATATCTAGTCAGATGTCACAACCTCTATTACAGATAAGCCGACCAATATTACTCCTCTGATAGTAGCTTTGGTTTGGTTATGCCATGGTTTCCCATGTACACTTAACTAGAGTAACGTTACATTAAACAGAGGTCAGGCTCACCCTATTTAGGTTGGTTGAGCAACATTTTGTTGTCCTAAATGGAAATTCCCTTTTTAGCCTTTACAGTCTAAGTACACTTGAACTAATGCCAAGCGTTAGCCGGAGCTCTAAAATCACAGTTGATGTGCCCTACTCTCCACTCAAAACTGGACTTTAGTCCGTTACTAACCTGACGCAGATTTGCGGTAACAATGGATACATCGTAATCTACTGAAGTCAATAATTTCAGAGTCAGAATAAAATCAAATGTGACAATTTATTAGTCAGGTAAATGTATCATGCCAATTACATAATCAATTCAAAGATGATCAATACAAAACATCAAATGCTCAAAAATAGAGTAAGATGCATACCTGACATTAGAAAAATGCACATTAATGTGGGCTGATCTGATTACAGAATCGCCCCGAGCCTTTTGCAACATTTCTTTAAATACTCAGACCAAGACAAAACATCCCCCAATGTGGGGCATGAACTTACAATAGGAATTTGCATGAACTAGGGTCACAGACCTATGGAGTTCGCACCTTGTTGGGGAAAAGGAGGTAGTTTGGATGAAGGACTCTGGAAAAGGGGCACACCCACGATAGCAGACAGAGTATCTCTAAACTCTTAAAACCTTTATTACCTTTTGGTTTACTTCCATGTAGATGAGACCATTGTACCAGTCGCACTGAGACATTTCAAATGATACCAAACGTGACTGTTAATTCACTTGCATTGACAGAACATTATAATTTGTATATAATCTTTCTAAGTGAATTGAGTGATGGGAATAATGTGTAAAGGGAAGGAAGTGGGGGAGAAGGAGCAAATGTGAAGAAAGGACAGGATGGAAAGAAGCTTTCCTGCAACTTCACTCTGTGGGGTGTGGAGACAAATGGCTGTATGTGTTTGTAATGTCCTTATCTCAGGAGATCAAAGTATCTGAAGTTCTGTTTATCTTACACATTAATGCATTAATTTTGACAGCCCCAATAATAATACAGTTAGAATATGTAACAATATCAACCCAAAAGGAAACAATATAATTGAAATTAAAAAATCATCATAATTGTTTTACTAAGAATGATAATCTCAAGTGTTTTTTTTTAGAATGTGGAGTCGACTATCAAGAATGTCTCACAGGCAGTTACTATACTTTTTGATATATATATATATATATATATATATATATATATATATTTTTACATCTGAATTACATTCAATTTTGAACTAAAATCTCTCTCTCTCTCTCTCTCTCTCTCTCTCTCTCTCTCTCTCTCTCTCTCTCTCTCTCTCTCTCTCTCTCTCTCTCTCTCTCTCTCTCTCTCTCTCTCTCTCTCTCTCTCTCTCTCTCTCTCTCTCTCTCTCTCTCTCTCTCTCTCTCTCTCTCTCTCTCTCTCTCTCTCTCTCTCTCTCTCTCTCTCTCTCTCTCTCTCTCTCTAGAGAGCAGAGGCAAGTACACAACAGCTTTCTAATGTGCTCTTCTGCAATAAGCCAGGACAAAACAAATCTGATGATCCGAAGTATGAAGGAATTATTTTAGATGAATCTGTTCAGCATATTCAGACAACAAAGTGATTTGTGCAATGTTGTACTTTTCTAATAAAATGTGTTTTTCCTTCCTCTTTCTCAAAATAGATTAGCACCATCAGATACAAAAAATAATTTGTCAAATGTTTATTATGAATATGGACAAATATGGTATTTACAGGTGCTGGTCATATAATTAGAATATCATCAAAAGTTGATTTATTTCACTAATTCCATTCAAAAAGTGAAACTTGTATATTATATTCATTCATTACACACAGACTGATATATTTCAAATGTTTATTTCTTTTAATTTTGATGATTATAACTGACAACTAAGAAAAATCCCAAATTCAGTATCTCAGAAAATTAGACTATTACTTAAGACCAATACAAAGAAAGGATTTTTAGAAATCTTGGCCAACTGAAAAGTATGAACATGAAAAGTATGAGCATGTACAGCACTCAATACTTAGTTGGGGCTATTTTTGCCTGAATTACTGCAGCAATGTGGCGTGGCATGGAGTCGATCGGTCTGTGGCACTGCTCAGGTGTTACAAGAGCCCAGGTTGCTCTGATAGTGGCCTTCAGCTCTTCTGCATTGTTGGGTCTAGCATATCGCATCTTCCTCTTTACAATACCCCATAGATTTTCTATGGGGTTAAGCTCAGGTGAGTTTGCTGGCCAATTAAGAACAGGGATACCATGGTCCTTAAACCAGGTACTGGTAGCTTTGGCACTGTGTGCAGGTGCCAAGTCCTGTTGGAAAATGAAATCTGCATCTCCATAAAGTTTGTCAGCAGCAAGAAGCATGAAGTGCTCTAAAACTTCCTGGTATATGGCTGCGTTGACCTTGGACCTCAGAAAACACGGTGGACCAACACCAGCAGATGACATGGCACCCCAAACCATCACTGACTGTGGAAACTTTACACCGGACCTCAAGCATCGTGGATTGTGTGCCTCTCCTCTCTTCCTCCAGACTCTGGGACCCTGATTTCCAAAGGAAATGCAAAATTTACTTTCATCAGAGAACATAACTTTGGACCACTCAGCAGCAGTCCAGTCCTTTTTGTCTTTAGCCCAGGCGAGACGCTTCTGATGCTGTCTGTTGTTCAAGAGTGGCTTGACACAACGAATGTGACAGCTGAAACCCATGTCTTGCATACGTCTGTGCGTAGTGCTTCTTGAAGCACTGACTCCAGCTACAGTCCACTCTTTGTGAATCTCCCCCCCATTTTTGAATGGGTTTTGTTTCACAATCCTCTCCAGGGTGCGGTTATCCCTATTGCTTGTACACTTTTTTCTACCACATCTTTTTCTTCCCTTCGCCTCTCTATTAATGTGCTTGGACACAGAGCTCTGTGAACAGCCAGCCTCTTTTGCAATGACCTTTTGTGTCTTGCCCTCCTTGTGCAAGGTGTCAATGGTCGTCTTTTGGACAACTGTCAAGTCAGCAGTCTTCCCCATGATTGTGTAGCCTACAGAACTAGACTGAGAGACCATTTAAAGGCCTTTGCAGGTGTTTTGAGTTAATTAGCTGATTAGAGTGTGTCACCAGGTGTCTTCAATATTGAACCTTTTCACAATATTCTAATTTTCTGAGATACTGAATTTGGGATTTTCCTTAGTTGTCAGTTATAATCATCAAAATTAAAAGAAATAAACATTTGAAATATATCAGTCTGTGTGTAATAAATGAATATAATATACAAGTTTCACTTTTTGAATGGAATTAGTGAAATAAATCAACTTTTTGATGATATTCTAATTATGAATATGGACAAATATGGCATTTATGTATGGTATGCAGCAGACATTTTTCTTTTCATTCTAATATGCTGATTTGCTGCTCAAGAAACTTGTCTTATTATCAGTGTTGAAAACAATGATACCATTCAAACATCTGAAGTAAGATAAAAAGAGAAAGAAATAAATAAACTTTAATTCATCAAGGATGAAATAAATTGATCAAAAGTGACAGTGAAGAAAAAAGATGGTACAAAAGATTTCTGTTTATATAAATGCTTTACTAAATTTAACACAAACATTTAATAAATGCAGTTATTTATCAAGGAATCCTAAAAAAAAGTATCACCATTTCCACAAAAATATTAAGCAGCACATCTTTTTTTCAACATTAAAAATTAATAATAATAAGAAGAAATGTTAACTGAGCAGAAAATCATTTCTGAAGGAACAATCAGTTCTTTTAATTTATAATATTTTGCAATATTACTGTTCTTACAGTATTTTTTGATGAAATAAATGCAGCCTTGGTGAGCATACAAGACTTCTTTCAAAAACATAAAAAACTGTAATGCTTCCAAACACACACACACACACACACACACACACACATATATATATATATATATATATACTTTTGTTGTGTGTTTATGAATTTTTTTTTTAATCTTTTTGTGTTCTTACGCCTTCTTGTTACGTTATACCTGGTTAATAAACACTCACGTCTCCCGTGTACTTAGAAAATATAAAAAAAAGTACATAACTTTAAAATGTGACGTGTTTTTCAAAGGTAAAGTAAAGTTTATTGTTGTGTGGGCCTGTAGAATCAATAGAATATTTTTGAATATAAATTTCACTATTATGAACACAGTATCAATGTTTGTATTCTGTTTGTGTCCTATTTGTAATCAAAGCTTATACAGCAGTAAAGATTAATATATGTATACATTTTTTTTTTCTTCTTCTTTATTAAATTTAACTTTCAAACAGTAAGAAGCTGTTGTGTGTTACTTATCCTGTGGGGACGTTTACATGACACCATTTTCAACTTGTTCATTTACATGACAATATGTTTTCAAAGTGCCCGTTTTTGAACGTTACCGTTATTGTATCAGTGTAAACTAAAAAGGTGAATTTGTGAAAACGTTGACATCATGTGTATTACGTGTTCAGTCCATAGGCACATAGTGTTTCTTTACAAAGTGGCATGAATAAAACATAGGGCTTAAAGTTTTCCGGCACCGTGCCAGATCTCCGGCGTGCGGCATTTGGCTGTGGAAAAAATATAGTCCTACATTTGTCTACATTTCATTCATACAGTTTGTACTTATTAATTGATCATATCGAATTGTAGAAAGTGTGTATGATGTAGTGTTTTAGTTGATAGCAGCCTACTTTTGACAAAGCTGATTTCTGAGAGACTCAAGAGAAACAAGGCTATTTGATTTACGAACGTGTTGCTCATTAGAGTTTTCACCCATTTATGTATCATATCGTCTATCATCTCGCAAGGTTTAAACATTTAAATACATATCAAATAGTAGAAAATGTTTATGATGCAGTATTTTATTGATGTATTAGACTAATTTTGACAAAGCTCTGATTTGTGAGAGACACAAACATTTGATTTGCGCCGTGCTCAGTTTACACTCATTCACTTCACACACACATTAGCCTATTCCGTAGAAATTTTAGAGATTTATGTAATTTGTGCTATCCCCTGGTTCACCTGTTATTCGTCAAACACAAGGAGTGACTATCTACTTTCCCATACACTGGAGTGAGACCATGGACGTCTCTCGAGCTGTTGTGATCTTTCTTGGCACTCTGTGGAGTGACAGATCGCTGTAGTGCTTCAGTTCACGCAGAGAGCACATGAACCGACCACATACTTGTCAACACTCCCATTTTTGCCGGGAGTCTCCTATATTTCACACCCATCTCCCACCCCCCTCCTGTTTTGCTATTTCTCCCGGGAAACTCACGTAATGTGTATGGCCCAAACCTTGTCATAAGAATAATCAAATAAATATATTATTCCAAGGTTGTCCAGTTGCCAGATCTTGTATGAAACGCATTCTACTCGCGTAATCGACACATTATACAAATTCAAACCCATTTATGACCTCAACCTGGCAACCTACAACCCAGTCATGCTGTTGATATCTGCGCAGTTGATGCAGGAAATTGAATCAAGGCAAGCATCGCAATACACCTCACAAAAATAAAAAATGTGTAAAGACTATACAACTACGGCCACTGGACATTTTAATATTTATTTATTTTATTTAAGGGTAGATTTAGTCGTTAATAAAATACAATCTGATAAGTATACTATAAAACTGATACTATAAAAAAAAAAAAAAACGACAGTGGGGGTGGTGCCGCGGTGGGCAAGTGACGTTACCAGTGTTGCGGCTGAACACAGGCAACACCGACTATCGCAGCAAGCCTACCTCAAGTCATAATGATTTAGGCTGCCTAAACGCATTATAACATATTGTGAACAGCTTGAATGACGGCACTTATGTGAACATTAATTTTAATGTCGCTGTTATATGCCACACAAGTCTAGTGTGCATGTGAGGTTGTCTGGGAGTTGATTGATATCTTTTAGGTGCGTTATTGGCAGCGTGCGCCACCCTTTGGTTGGTCACCACCGCATCAGCACCGAAAACATGGGAAATATTTTAAGACGATAATCGCACAACCTATTCGATATTCTATAATTAAATCAACTAATCGAATATTCGAAAATCGTGACACATCCCTACCCTGAATACAACGTTTTTAATCGTTTTCATGGATCCGTGTGAAAGGGAATTGTTTTGACAATGGTTTTGTCTGTACGGGAAAAATGCAAAGGAAAAACTTTTCTGTTTTTAGTACATTGTTGTTGGATAAGCCTAGTTATTGACAAAAAAAAAAAAAAAAAAAAAACTCACAGTGCTGTTTCACATGTGAACACCTGAATCCCTTCATGTGACCTGAATGGCGAATCCTCATGATTCACTTTAAAGCTAGATATGGCAAGTTGTTTTGTTGTGATATATTACACACATTTTCATCATGCATTTCATAAATATGTTGCAAAATAAATGCATCCATCCATAATCCAAGTAATCCATACTGCTTTTGAAACGAAGGGATGCGTTTTTGTCAGAAAATTATATCCATATTTAAAACTTTATAAATTCAAATAACTAGCTTCTGGTGGAAGACCGGAAAATATCGCTTGGTAAGGTAAGTAAACTGGCAATACTTCGCAATGAGCTCAGCATGGTCTTTGGTTAAAAAGCCAACAAACAGGAAATGACTGAAGAGGAAGCAGAGGGAGTGGAACATGGTCAGTATTCCAGTGATGGCTCCCTCTACTGGCGTGGCATTACAGATAGGTCATACTAGACTGACTCATGACATTTACTGAAAGGTGAAGAAGCATCAAAATGTCAGTACTGTACCAACTTCTCTATAAAACATGCCTGACTGCCCTATTTTTAATGTTATGAGACAGCACTTTTTAATCAGGACAGACTTTTAAGGACTTATTTATGGATCTAGAAAAACTAAATTTTTAGCACACAAGTACATTTAAAGAATCACATATTTCACATATCCAAAAACAGTACACACATTACCTGTAACTCTTTAAAACATTAAACAGTACTACACATTTCATTTTAACTGTACATTTTAAACATTCTTGTAAATCACAATTTATCATAGACGAGTATGTTTCACGGGTCCGAAAGTCCATCTTTTGCCCTGGTTAAGTTATACTCCATTCACGTATGCATGGAAGTGTGAAGCATAAGACACTGGGTTTAAAAGCTCACCACACAGAAGCCAAAAGAGTTTGGGAAAAAAAAAAAAAAAAAAAAAAAAAAAAAAGGGTGTTTGGTTGCATCTTATGAATATCCATTCACATGACCTTCAATCAAGGATGCATCCTGACCAATGATTGCAAACTCCTGTTGGAGACTAATTAAAAATTAGTACAACCTCAAATCCACAATTAGATTTTTTAGACCTTACATTTTTGTAACCGCAATAGAATAATTTAAATCAAGGCTGATTCACACCAAGGACAATAACTACAACCATAAAATTATATAATATAATTCTCTTTCATTCTTAGACAATAGTGATAACTGTACCATAACCGTAACAATAATGACACAAGAGGAACAATATCACTGGAATCACTTTTGGGGGAACTTTTTTCCCAACTGATGAACAAAAACATTGGAAGGCAATCAGAAATAAAGAGCTCAAGCATTTCAAGCAACCGATTATTTGCTGCAGCACTTGCTTAAAATGGAGAACATTATCTTCCCTTTCCTGCAAATGCTAAAATAGTTATTACTAGGGGTGGTGGGTGAGGGTTGGTCAGGACAGTTTGTAGCAAAACTGTGTTGAAGGGATATAGTTCAAAGTTCAAAATTGAGTATAAGCATTGTAAATGCAGCAATAGAGTACATATACATACCAAACGCAGAGTCCTCTCCTCTCACATCCTCCCCACTGCGCCGCTGGCCGAGGCAATCATCGCTTTAGTTTCCATTTCAAAGATATCTTTTATCAATGCCATCGATGCTTTTCCCTTTCTAGATGTAATTATCGAAATCAAAACAGTCCATAAACTATAAATCCACACGAAATCTTATGAAAACTTCAGTCAAAGCAGCTCGTGTACGTCATCCGGAACTAATCTGAGAGATCAGCCTCCTGACCTTGAAGTAGTGATGGACAATTTCGAAACACTAGTTCATGAAACTTTGAAACCTTTATGAATCTTTTGTTTAGAATTATTGGTTCGGAGTGTTTCAAACTGCCAAAGTCACGTGATTTCAGTAAACTTGGCTGTTACGTCTTAACTGTTTCGAAACGTTTCAAAATTTCAATGGTTCACCACTGGTGGCGATCTCTGTGAACCCATGAATCATGCGAATTCACTGAGATTTGCCCGCCCCCCCCAGCGGCGAATCATTGAACAAGTGTCTGTCTATTACCTGAGTATAGAGTGTCTAAAAGTGTCTATTACCTCATCACTGATGAGTTTTACACATTTGTAGACGTCTTAATGAGGTATTTGTATAATTAAAAGGAATAATAGTTAATAGACTGTGTTTAGCGGACCTATCCATAGAATAAACAAAACAAGCCCTGAAAATTGATAAAAGAATACATATTATACAGACACTTAATATTTATGATTAGTTAATTGCATTTGATAGATTATACTTTCAATAAAACGCTTGCAATTGATCGATGGTTTGGAGACCGCGTGATTCTAGGTTCGAGAGCGCATTTCCTGTTCTGCACAACGCGACAAAACAGTTGATTTACGAACGAAAGCTCACAAAAATGTGAAAATGGTCCCGTCTGAAAAAAATATCCTAAGCCAAAAGATAGAGTTTGTAGCTGTTTGTGGCTGACTGAAGCAGCCCTTATCAAAAGTGCGGGGATCGATTTCTGTCTTTTCAAAACTGCAGGGGTCCTGACCCCCTGTCCCCCGCATCAACGGCACGCCTGACTAAAGAGTTTATAAAGAGATTGTAAATCTGTTCCATATGAATTGAGCGGCTTAGTCCAAATTTACTGAAGAGACTGAATTGATATGATGTACTGATTTTATTTAGCTATTTAATTATATAAACATTGATCAGCAAACAAACAACCTCAAACGAACTTGCTTGATGTGCAAGAACAAACATCTTGCTGAAGCTTAAACTTGATGTGTAACACGAGAATGAAACTCATTGGTTCTCGCACGTCAAACAAACACGCTTGTGCTTCCGTTTAACACAACTGATGTGCGTGTTGATGTGTTTATATGTGAATAAAAGCCCAAATTAAATCTATTCATCATAAAGTGATCAAGTCTCTTCAGAAAATTTGGACTAAACTGCTTGATTCATATGGATTATTTTTACGATCTCTTTATGAACATTTTGAAGCATCAAAGTGGTAGTTGCATAGCTGTCAATGGAGGAACAGAAATCACTCAGATTAAAGATATCTACCATTTTATGAGCAGACGAGGTGTCGCATTCCTCCGCGACACCCATAGTGAATAGAGAGCCAACAGCCAATAAAGCAAAATCAAAAAATTTAGTGAGCGACCCTCGAGGACCATTATGGATTAAATTAACTTGCAGTGACTTGTTTAATCCATAACAGAAGAAATCAATGAGAGCAAAGTCAGGCAGATCAGAAAAATAGGCAATGTCCAGAAACTTTTGAATATGGTCCTCGAGGGTACAATTACCTTGACGCAGGCGGACAAGACTGCTGGATCCATGTTGTGGCTGGAAACGCTCATAAAAGCCGCTGGATCTTGGTGTGGCTGAGTATTCTGTAACGAAGGGAACTGGACGACGGAGTTGGAGATCCACGTGCAGGCTTTATTAAAGTGAGCGTAGTCGTACAGGCAGAGGTCAAACACCAGCAAACAGGTACAGGAGGGCAAAGCAAAAGAGTAATCCAAAACACAGGCAATGGTCAAGACAGGCAGCAAACGATCATCAAACGAGGAAAACAGTCCAGGGTGAAAAACAAAGGCAAGGCTAGGCAAGAACAATGAAACACGGAGACAAGGTTGGTTAAGAAAACAAAAATTTAAATAATACAATATAATATAGAGAATATTTATTTTTAATTAATGTACAGATATGTTATTTGCAAGTGTGCAGTTTATGATGTAATTTACAGATGTAAAATTTTAGATTTTATGTACAAAATACAGTTATGAGAGAGTGGGCATTTGTATCTTTGTATTTGTTCCCGAGACTAAATTTAAAAATTTCCTCCAGGAGTGATATCAGGCAAGTACAACATAAAAAAAAACAACCTTTGGTTAGTGTTGATTGTTACTGGTCCAAATCTGTCCAATGCACTAACTAGTGCTGGTAACTATCTGCAGGTACACTGAAAATGCTCCTGAAAGACCACCTAAGCCTGAACAAAGGCAGGTTAAAAATATAATTGTAATATTACAAAAAAATAAGCATAAACTCAGCACAAATTATTTTTGTAATCATGCTATTTAAACATCACATGACTATTTAAACACCACATCTTTCAACAGATGGAGCATCTGGAGCCGATTTTCTAGGTAATCAATATTTACATTTTCTGTTCATTTTGTGTCATGCGTTTCATTATTAAATGATAAAATCCTCCAATTTGGTAACTTTACTCTCTCTTGTTTTTGTAGACACCAATCACCCAGAACCAATGCAAATCTGAGATCAGTATTTTATTCTTAAAAAAAAAAAAAAAAATTAGATTATACAGTATACATTTTAATAAATATTTCCTATAAAAATGTCAAAAGTGGCATCACTGATGAATCTTCTCTCTTCACAGGGCAAACAACACAGTGTCAGGAAACAAGCCTTTCTCCAAACCTCATATGCCATCACCAAAGAGGTACAGAGCATTTGAACCACATATGAGTCCCTCAAGGTCTAAATTCATTATATTCATGTTCCACAGCAAAATAATACTTGAATGCAGAATAAATGCAGTCATTGTCATAATAAAATTCCAGATTGTTTGTTATAACAGAAAAACAAATAGCAGAATTTGTGTAAGCTACAGTTTAAATTGAACAGTTTTTTGCAATAGCAATGTATGTATTATAATTCATAAACACTGCATGTGTTTCTCTCCTTTGCCATATGGCAGATATATTAGTTAAAATTATATTAGCAGTCTATTAAATGCATTAGCTTAACAGTTTCTATGATAAATTCAAGCATGTATATGATTTTACTTTCTTATTTTACTTTTCTTTCTTAAAAAAAAAAAAAAAAAAAAACAACGCCGGCATCTCAGTGAGCCTGAGCATACTGCATGAGATCATTTATCACTTCATCTAATTTCTTACAGCATGGAAAACACATACATTTTCTGTGATTACTATGCTATTGACTGACCTTTATGTCTCTTTACATTTCCCAAGGGTAATGATTATGATACTGATGACACCAACCACTATGGAAATGTCTGATGAAAATGTAAAATCAACAGGGCCATACCCTAGTAATTAGAACATGGGCTCTCATAATCTTATGCTGCAGGAACAGATTCATTTTAGTAAATTAAATACATGAAGTTTCTGAGTCTGTAGTTTGTATTGACTTTAACATGCTTTTATGCTTCATCTCTCTCTTGGCATTCTAACTTCACTAGGCAGCTTGACTGTGAGAAAAAAAAAGAAAAAAAAAAACTTAAGCACTTAATCAATCCACAAATCATATACCTGTCACGGAGTCACAGCCAACACCCACCAACACCAACGCATCGTCACTAGATCTTCACACTCCACCCACTCGTTCACAGTCTCCCGAGTACTAATAACCTGCACCTGCACATCATCATCTAAGACACTATAAAGACTCACACTTCCCTCACATCACTGTCTGGTTTTGTCTTATATACCTGGACTCCTTATCCGCTATACTCACCTGAGTTTTCCCATGTCATCATCCTGTTGTCTTCCATCTCCTGTTCTCAGTCCTTGTGGATTCCTTCACCTGTAATACAAACTTCTGTTATCCTTCAGCTAAGTGACTGTTCAGAAATAGCTTGTTCATTGACTCACTTGCATCCACCGTTTACCTGTGTTCGTGCCTCTGTTTAATAAACATCTGTGTTCACTCACCTCTCTGCCTCCGTCTGTGTCCTGACAATACCTTTTGTTTTAAATAAATATTTTTGTGCAATGTATTGCTTGAAAATTATGCTTGTGATATCTTTAAAATAATGAAAAAATGCATGTGGCTTAAGCGTTTACAGGATTTTATTGTCTCGATTGCGTACATATATTATTCCCATATTTGTCTGTTAGAAATTCAAGTAGTTAAGATATCTAAAGAGACATTTCCATTGTTAGGATGTGCTTGACAGAACACTGTATTGCCTGCTATCAACATTCCATCTGCTTCATGCATTTTCTTCTCCAGATCCATTCCGAGTCATTTAATATTAAATATCTGCTGATACCAAGTTGAATTGAATTGAGTTGATCCTGATGACAGCTAGTTTAGAGAGGGAGTAAGGGATAATGTATGTCTTTTTGATTAAAAAAAAAAAAAGGTATTAAAGAACTTGTAGCCAATCAGCAGTAGGGGGTGTGTCCACTCATGATGGGGGAGGGGAGAGAGAGAGCAAGAGGGAGATTTGAAAAAAAAGACTGTAGAAAGAGAGCCACCTGAGAGACATTACAAAAGAGAAAAGGTCAAAAGAACAACACTGGAAAAAGAAGGGTTATGATTAGGCAAGTGCAGGAGTGTCCAGACCTGCTCCTGGAGGGCCACTGTCCTGCAGAGTTTAGCTCCAGCTTGCGTCAACACATCTGTCTGGAAGTTTCTAGTATGCCTAGTAAGACCTTGATTAGCTGGTTCAGGTGTGTTTAATTGGGTTGGAGCTAAACTCTGCAGGACAGTGACCCTTCAGGATCAGGTATGGACACCCCTGCAGACAAGAGCTTTAGGACCCGTGTTAGTATTAGAAAAGCATTCCAACGCTGGAGAGACCTAATCGGGAAGGCCTGAAAATGGACGCTGAGGTTGCGTTGTTTCTGTTTCATACATGAGTAACACAGAACCAAGATTGTATGTACTGTATGTATAGTATGTTCATCTTTTGTTCTTCCTTATAGTTCGTTCGTCATCTACTCTTTATTTTTCACAGAGCTTTATTTAGCTTTGGTAAAGAGACATCCACTCTTGCATTGCATGTTTATGCATGTTGGGGGTGGAGCAATGAAGGGAGGCGTGTGTTTGTTTGGGTTGATTTCAAATATCAACCCAACCCAGTGTTTCTCAGAAATTGCTTTCTGCACCTATAATTCATTTCACATTTGACATGTTATTGACATGTTAAAATTGTATGTTTTGTCTCATGTCTAAACAATCAATTGTTTATGTAATATTTATAGTGTTTCACTTGTATTATGAACAGTATTCATTTTTGTAAACATTTTGTGTCTAATTTGGGGGCCTCTTATAAGGCAGCAATAATTGTTTTATCATTAAAAAAAATTACAAATTCAAGCAGTCAGAATATGTTCTGAATAAGTCCCAACAGTACTGTTTTTAAAACATCTATATTTAGTGCTGCTGTGGGGAAGAATCTTCATTGTTTATTTGCCACTAACACAGCGTTCATTTTTGATTAGAGATGGAAATGTTTTCTGTTGTTTCACCTGCTTGTGGTTATGTTAGTGTAGGTGTGGGTGGTGGCTGTGATGATTGGAATAAATGTAAAACTGCATTATTTACATTTTTCTGTTCCTCTTTTTTGTTTAGGAGATCTATTTGGGTGAGATTTTCATGGTATCCACACACTGCCTCTTCAGTATATATATATATATATATATATATATATATATATACAAATACACAGGGGTTGTTCAGGGGTCAAATTACGGAATCATATCTAAAACTTAAACAATAATCTATGTAGCCCAATGTTTTCATACCTGAAAAAAAAAAAAAAAATGTAATTGAAAAGACTTGACAGGGAAATATATATTCTGCTGATCCTAAGGACTATCTATTTTTCCCCCATACATTTTAAAGGAGAGGTTAAGGGCATTAAATTGACTGGAATTTTTCAGCATAGTGTGTTAAATATTGACAGCATTGTAGATGTCTGATGCTATTTTTACCTGTAAAACACTAGATTATGGTGCAAGCAATGACGTTGAAAGCCTCATTTTAAAGTCATCGATAAATTGGACTAATTTGAACAGTCACGCTAAAAGTGTGTTTCTTAATAACAAAGCTATGTATCAAGAAAAAAATTAACTACATTTTGAACTGGAGCTCCTTCTCCCCCTTGAAATTCACTCCCTGGACTGGGGAAATCAGAGTTGACTCTGGAGTCGAACCTGGAATCAAACACCCCTACAAGAGCAGACGCAGAGAAAAGTGTGCCTGCAGCGGGAAAGCAAGACCTTGTTCTCACGGTGCAGTATTGGTGAGTGTCGGAAACTAGATAAGGTTTGTCCAAGAAGTCGCTAGAACTTTTTTTGGGAGAAAAGTTGCTAAATCAAAGTTGCTAAGTTGGCAAAAGCACTCTTTTCAGTGAGCGGCTGAGAGGAGCAGCATATACAGTTGAGGCTGTGCCGTGTCTGAGAAAAAAGTCCTCATCTAAGCGATGTATCGATTCTTTCGGTTATGTATATTTTCAATGTGCTGTAATCACCTAGTTGATTAAACGCATCTTAAAATGAGCATCCACAGGCTGATTTCAAAATCCGGATGTTTTCAGAGAGAGGGGAAGAGATAGTCTGATGATTAATGGGTACAGAATTTTCCAAACTAAACAGAACTTGTAGTTTTAATCATAAGCCGATCTGAGAAAGCTGTGGCTCGTAAACATACATGATTATTTCACCACAGGGTGTCAGTGCTCGTCTAAACTATAGTAATCGCGACTCTGTGTGTGTGAGACCTGAATAAAAATCAGAATCAACATATTTATTCATTTATATTAAATATTTTAATCATTATTCTGTGTCATTCTCATTGACAATCTGCCAAAATTCTTAACATCCAAAGTAGTCAACGCGTTACTGTTTAAGATTGATTAAATCATTAAATCATTACATTCCTTTAAGGCAGTTACTTCGTATTCATTTATCTATTTTAAAGGGTTAGTTCACCCAAAAATTCTGTCTTTAATTACTCATCCTCATGTCGTTCCACACCCGTAAGACCTTCGTTCATCTTCGGAACACAAATTAAGATATTTTTGATTAAATATCCGAGAGGTATTTGACTCGTCCATAGGCAGCAATATAACCACCACTTTCAAGGTCCAGAAAGGTACTAAAGACATTGTTAAAATAGTCCACGTGACTGCAGTGGTTCAACCTTAATTTTACGAAGCGACGAGAATAGATTTTGTGCACAAAAACACCGGCTCAGTATTGGCCGACACTGTTCACATGAGCAGCATTATTTAGAATGCACATTTGGAAGGGAACATTTCAGCAGGTTGAAGATATGAGTTGTAAACTTTCTCAGTTTTGAAATGTGTAAGTCTACTACACACGAGCGTACTCCTGAATATTATTTTATGTCTATGGTGATTTTTGTCAGATGATGTCTTGATTAGGCTATAAATCAGGATTTTAGTGCAGAACAGCAGATTGAAAGTGACTGCTGGTAACAGATTGCAGTCACTATTTTCATATTTATTCCTTTATCTGACAACAGAAAAGTATGTCAGCTTTATTGGTAATTCGGTATGTGAGTACAGAGGAGAGAAGCAAACAAATGTAAAGGGCTAACAATGACACTAGGCAGAATGAAAATACCATGTATTGACATAATGAGTATTATGCAGTCAACTAGCTGGCTTTAGCTCTTTATTGTATTCACAGGCATTCACAGTGCGTGTGTTTTGGATGTGCTTACAGAAAACTGTTTTAGACAGCACGCAAATGTGGCGAATGCAGAGCTTCAGTTGCTACCTCCGTTGAAATTGCTTTCTAAGGGTGCCCCCATTGAGGGTGGGATGGTACCCCTTAGTGCCCTACGCAGGTCGCATATTCTGTGTATATGGAACAGTTGTATATGGAATTGTTGTAGTAAAAGCTTTACATGAAGCTTTTACTGAAATGAAAACATGAAATTGCTGATTGATCAACAACAAATCCAACATACATGGTCTTTGGTTACTATGGAAGCTTTTTTTTCCGCCACAGAATAATACAAAAAAGTATAAAAGGTAAGTGTGACTTTTTTCTTGCAATTGCGAGTTTACATCTCACAATTCAGACTTTTTTTTCCTCTGAATCGTGAGGCTATAAACTAGGAATTGAGAGGGGAAAAAAAGTCAGAATTGTGAGATTTTGAGAAGTCACAATTACCTTTTGTATTTTCTATTCCATGACAGAAATAAGCTTTCATAGGTCCCACGTGTAAGAGGGAAACTGGGAAACCTTGTCCTGATCCAACTACTCCTCTTCTCCTTCAACTCTTCCTCTCCCTCACCCAGACATTTTTTTTTTTTTTCTCTGCTTCTGAGTTGTTCAGCATCCACATTGAACAAAACCAAAAAGTCCCTTTTTTACTGTGTATGTCCAAGTAATGGAAAGAACTTCAACATCTGACTGAGATTGGAATCAGCTATTTCTCAATATTTCAGTGATCTGTACCTAAAAAGCTTATCAGTTGTTTCAATATTTGAACATATATTTTTTTTATACTTTTGAGCTGCTGTTCCTGTAGAAGTGGAGGGTTTATATACTATATTTAAGGTTTGGAACATTAGGTCTTCATTTCTGACATGCTGTGTTTAAGCATTTGTAAATAAGATCAGAAAGATCCATGATTTTGGTATTGGGTAAGCTTGTGTGAAAAGAAAATGTAAGCATTTTAGAAACGTGTTAATTGACTGCATTTTGTGTGAAAACGACATCTTAATGGTGTTAATGGTATGGTCACAACAGACGGATGTTAGAGTTTTGAAAATGTGATTGGACAAAAGTATAGTAATGTCACAGTCACTCTCAGTCACCAGCTCAGTCACTCTCTCCGCACTACATTTCCCAGCATCCCTCCTGATCCACACCTGCACTCAGTCAACCATTACCCTGATCCCCTGCACCTGGACTTCCTCGTTTACTCACCCTTTATCTGGCGTTCCCATCACATCTTCATCTGGTCTCGTCTCATGACTACACAGACTCACCTTGTTACTCTCCTGAAATACTTATCTGCCTTCTGTTCCACTTGTTTGTCTTCCTGGATCCTCTGCCTAGTCATCACCGCATCTACACAGAAATACTGCATTACCACCAGCTAAGTCCACCAGCAACATTTTCTGTGACTGTTAACCTTACCTGTTTTGCACTGCTGCTCAGCTGATTCTGCTTGCCTAAAATAAAGACTGTTTATATTGCACTCACTTCATCTTTCTTCTGTTTATGGCAGTTAGCAATTGAAGAAAAAAAAACTGAAGAGCAAGAGAAGAAAATATAAGACATTTTTTCTTCGCAATGCATGACTTGTGAAAATATATGCTGTGATGCTGATGTAGCAAATTAGCTCAAAGGGAAATTATTAATTAATTTATAGGGAATTTTGAAAGAGTCACTTATTTTATGACCGAGCAAATGGATCGTCCAGCGTTCATTTCAACAGGCCGTAACTATCAGCTCTGTAACAGATATATCCAAACTATAGTGAAAACACTATTTATTAGCAAGGTAACATAGATCGGCAGTTAAAGACGTTAAATTCGTAAGCACATAACACAAGACACTCATCGTTACACAATTAAACTCTTCATTACAGTTTTTCTCGATTGCTTAAACACATTTCTTGAAACTATGCCTCATATTCTCAAAACAGTAAACATGTCTCACCCAATTCCCCAAACATCCTATTTTCAGGTCAAAATGAAGCTCTACACTCAAAACCATTCATTCTTGCTGAAAAAAAACAAACTTTGGCCTCAGACATCACACACAAGCCCTCAAAAACACACACACTACAACATAGTCTTACACAATGGTGAGAAATTAAAAACAATACTACAAAAAACAAAAACCAGCAATAAGTTGTGTTGCTTGTGGTTCTCCCCCTCACAGAACTTTTTATATGATGAACACATGTATACATTTGCACATTTTGCACAGGCTTCTTCCATTCCATTGTCTCTACAAAAATAGAAGTACTAATTACTGTAACTGTAACACATCCTTTTTACAAAATGGAAGCAGACAGAAACTCTATCTGTATGTAAGGCAATTTGATGCATGTGTTGTAACAGAGTACAGCAGTCAAAAGTTACAGTAGAGTACACTGAGGTACACTTACCTGTTTTCCTCCCTGAAGGTTCTTATGATCAAGGCGAAGGTGAAGCTGTCACGGTTGGTAATCCGCTGTCTCATTCTGGTCTTGTGTGTTTGTGTGTGTGTGTGTGTTTTGTCATGCTGATTGTTTCATTTGGGCGTCGCCGCTGATTATCAGTGATCAGCGGCAGCTGTATGTCATCTACCAGCCTATTTATTGCCCTGTCTTTCGTCTCATGTTTGTCAGATCGTTGTTGGAGATTCCCCGTGCTGCTTCCTGTTCTCCTCGTGTGTTTCTCAGTCTGAGTCAAGTTCCTCGTGTCGTGCTGTTCCTGTTCCAGTCTCGTTTGGATTTCTCACCTGGTGTTCTCCCTTCACTCCGGGTACTCTACACACAGTCTTCACTCTTCTGTTCAGGATTGCCCATCGAAGTCCCAGTGTCACCACTCTCCTGCTGGCTGCAACGTGTTGGACTTTATCTGTTTTCTCAATAAAGAGATTTTTACTTGCAACTTGAATCCGCGTATGATTCCCGTGACAGAACGATCTGACCAAACGTTATGGATGCAGCAAGTTCAGCTTCACTGACTGAGTTCATCAACCACAATATCGCTTGTATGGACCAGCAGCAGGAGAGTATCACCACCACAGGGCGCGCTGTGCAAGCTCTCGTGACGCAGGTGTCCGAGCTCTCCCAACAATTACAACTTCTGAGAAATCCCACTGCGCCGCCCACACCGCCAATTCCCCCCACACCACCGGAGCCGGGTGACCAACCTGAGCCACGCCTA